>OZ025680.1:0-316000 GCA_964019335.1 Diplonema japonicum
GTTTGCGGGTTTGCGGGTTTGCGGGTTTGCGGGTTTGCGGGTTTGCGGGTTTGCGGGTTTGCGGGTTTGCGGGTTTGCGGGTTTGCGGGTTTGCGGGTTTGCGGGTTTGCGGGTTTGCGGGTTTGCGGGTTTGCGGGTTTGCGGGTTTGCGGGTTTGCGGGTTTGCGGGTTTGGGGTTTGCGGGTTTGCGGGTTTGCGGGTTTGCGGGTTTGCGGGTTTGCGGGTTTGCGGGTTTGCGGGTTTGCGGGTTTGCGGGTTTGCGGGTTTGCGGGTTTGCGGGTTTGCGGGTTTGCGGGTTTGCGGGTATGCGGGTTTGCGGGTTTTTTTTTTTTTTTTTTTTTTTTTTTTAAAAAGGGGGACTTGAGAAAATAAATAAAAAGGGGGACTTGAGAATGTTTTTTTTTTTTTTTTTTTTCTTCAAAAGACACACAAGGCACGATATGTCTTAAGAGAAAATAAAAATATTCCAAAACAGACAATCAAGTTCCAACCTGGGAGGAAGGCATGGGTTTCTCTTTTTCTTTATGGGAGGGAGAGGGGAAGAAGAAGAAGCTCCTCCAAATGATAAAAATTCAAAAATAAAAATCTCAAAAAAGGCTTAAAAGAAGAAGAGGCAAATTCAAAAACATACTAGGGAGGAATGAGTGGGGCAGGGGGTAAAATTTAGGAGGGGGAAAGAGGGAGAATCAAAAAAGGGGAAAGGGGCAGAGTGACCAATGTCCATGCGAAAAAGCATAGAGCGGGGGAAGAAGAAAATCAAAAACAGGAAAAACACATCACCACAAAAGAAAAAATTGCGGGTTTGCGGGTTTGCGGGTTTGCGGGTTTGCGGGTGGGGCAGGGGGTAATATTTAGGAGGGGGAAAGAGGGAGAATCAAAAAAGAAACCGCTACAGAAAGGGGAAAGGTGCAGGAAGACGAAGAGGACGAGAGGGCGTCTCACAAAGACTCTCTTTAATTCATATATCTTTTATTTTCCTTTTTATTTTTCTTTTCTTTATTTTCTTTCTCCCAACCCAACCCCCCCCGAAAAAAAAAGAAAAGAAAAGAAAAGATTCATTCCTCCCTAGTTTATTATATTTTGCATCAGGTTCGCCGAGAAAATAAAAGGAAAAACACAGAAAGAGAACGGCAACCAAATTTTAAATTTTTATTTTATCATCAAAGGAGGTTTGAAAAAGAGAAAAATTAAAGAGAAGAAAGAGACCTTTTTCTCCTCTATCGATAAGTGATTCACGAACTCGAATCTTTATCACCACTTATTTGTGCATGCCAGATTTTTTTTTTTTCTCCCGCCTTGTTAAAGAAGTTTTAATTTACAAATAAAAAAAAAAAAAGTGAAAAGAGGAGTAGAAGACGATCCGGTGGGGGGCATGGGAACCATAAACCGTGTCTTCCATCGCGATCGGCAAGGCGGGGGCTTTTCCGTCCCATGGGTGAAAAGAGGCGGATAAAACCACTATTCCGGACCCCCCCCCAACACTGAGCATGCACTTTTTCCCCCATACATACCTCTCTTGTTTATCAAAATATCACCACTTTTACGGCGGACGCCAAGAAAAAAAAAAGCCAAGGAGAAGGAGTTTAGGGAAATAACAAAAGACCTACGGCCCCAAGGAAGGCGGTGAAACAGCCATGGTGGGCCAGCCCTGGCAGACAGGGAGCCTGAACACCAAGAACACCGCGGAGCCAAATTTGTATCCGGAATTTTCGGTTTTCAAACTTACAAAAACCCCCTGTAGGCATCTGCGTCCGTCCAGCCCCATTTTGGCACCCCTTTTGGGTGCGAAAAAAAAAAAAAAAAAAAAAAATATGATGGGACGAGAAATATGTTGGCTACGACCCACCAAGAAAAAAAAAAGAATTCGCTTTAAAAAAGAGGTTTGAAAGGAAGTCAAAGGTCCAAAGGTTCTTTCGGCTTTTTTCATTTTGAAAAGAGGTGTTCAGGGAAGGGACAAGTGTCATCACCTTACGCACCCTGCTCTTCCTAGCCGCTTTGGTCAGAAACATTTACCACAAATGGGACACAAAAATAATTCAATAATAAAAAAGTAGTAATCAAAAAGATTTTAAAATAAGAGAGAATCCCTCCTTTTTCTCACATAGTATATATATTTGTGTGTAGCCTAGTTGCTGATCTTCACGCACTCGTAGTGGCAAACAGACAGGCACCTGGCCCACCACTGGTTCTGCTGGTAGCACGACAGCCCAGCCTCGCAACAGTTAGGGTCACAGCTGGCGTTCGAGGTGGGGACTGGTGTGGAGGCAGCGGGCTGAGGAGTGGGAGCGGGGGTAGGCATCGGAGTAGGGGCAGGGGTAGGAGCAAGAGTGCGGGCAGTTGTGGGCACCGGGGTGGAGGCGATGGTGGTGGGCACAGGGGTCGGCATCGGAGTAGGCATCGGGGTGGAGGCAGGAGGGGGGTTGTTCCCGTGGCTGCACCCCCTGGAAGGAGTGACGGTGGCGGAGACTGCCTGGGACCAGGCCCCGTTCCCGTCGTGGGCGGCAACCCAGAAGAAGGCCCCCCCGTTGCAGGCGTACCTTGTTCAGGTCCTCCATCACGCTGATGGCCTGCTGCGCGTTGCTGTTGGAGCCGGTACCCCCGCAGTCGCTGATGCAGAAGCCGAAGACCACCTTCGTGGGGTCGTTCCCGAAGCAGTCCGTCACAAGAGTCTTGTAGTGCGCCAGGGCGGACTCGTGTACCCCGCCGTTGATCCCGTCCGAGTTGGGGCGCGTCACCCCGTTGTAGTACTGCGGCATGTGAAGTCCATGGAGCTCGCCACCTCCTTGATGACGTTGTAGTAGCCGGTCCCCTGCTTCATGTCGATGTCCATCGGGGCGTGCGAGACCTCGCTCCCGGAGGGGAGGCTCTGCCTCAGCCCGACCGTCACGTCCCTCAGGAACTTCTGCGCCTGCGCCCCCTTCGCGAAGGGGGACCCCCTCTGCCCGTTCTCGTAGTAGTACTCGTAGTCGATGTCCACCCCGTCGAAGTTCTGGTCCCTCGCGATCTCCACCAGCTGCTGGATCACGAAGTCCTCCTTCCCGTAGCAGTACTCCCAGCAGTCGTCCAGCCCGTCCCAAGAGCCCCCCATCCCGGCGCCCCCGAAGGACAGATTACCTTCTTCCCCGCTGCCCTCCATTTCTGCACGAGCGCCGGCTGCGGGGCGTTTCCACACACCGGCACGGGCGACGAGATCTGGCACTGCTGGTTGCAGGTGTTCTTCCCGGGGTTCCACGTGTAGGTCACCGCGAACGACACGAGCACGTGCGTGTAGGCGTTCATCTGCGCATCTGTGGGGCACGCCTGCCAGTTCCCGACGTAGGCGATCATCCTGCTGTCCTCCTCCGCCTGCGCCGACGGCCCGGGCGGAGGGGTCGGGGGCGTCGGCGTCGGAGGGGCGCCGGCACCGTGCCCCCCATCGACGGGCACCATGTCGCCTGGTTCGACGTGCACACGCTCGCGCTGCCCCCGCCAGGGTAGCACGGCTCTGCCCACCCGGATTTGTAGCAAGGCTCGTTCCCGTTGATGCAGCGTTGGCAGTCTGCCACTGACTGCCCAGCCGCCCCTGCCGCAAGCAGCATCAACCCAAGCATCTTTAGTGTCTTCATTATTATTTTCTTTTTTGTGTGTATAAAAAACCTGTTAGTGGTGGCGGGGGATTCAAACAACCATGAACAAAAAAAAAAAGAAAAAAAAATGGGAGGAATTTTCTTTTTTTTCCATATTTTTTCTTTCCACCCTGAATTTCTACGATACGAAAGTAAAGGAAAGAATAAAAAAAAAATGGGGCTTTGGTTGCAACACTATTTGGCGTTAAGTGTGCAGCGTGGTGGGGGGTCTATCTTGTGTTGTTACCCTTCTGCGTCGCTGCATTTTTATCGGCAGATGGGGTGGGGATACTTCGGGTAGGTTCGAGGTAGGTCGGCACGAACTTGTCGCTCCAGTCGTCTCTCCCCGGTGAACCGGTTGCGAGTCGCTGTTCGAGGATGAAGCGCACCTTGTCGTACGATGCGAATGTGGGTCTGCAGGTATACCCTCGGATCCGTTTGTTTGCACCAATGGATCGGAGGGAGGATGTCAAGAAAGGTTTCCCGGGGATAGGAGGGGGTCGTGCTTTCTTTTCGGCCACCTCTGACAGTTTTGTCAGAACTTTAGCTAGCCGGTTTGCACGCTTACGTACGTCAGCCGTATCTTCCAAGATGAGCTGTTTGGTCGTGGCCTCAAAGTCGAGTGCGAGCTCTATCCTTGAGACTGAACCATGTGGGCTCCACTGCAGCATGCGAAGCCATTTGAGCACTTCTGGGACAATCGTATCCCCTTGGAAGTGTTTCAGTCCGTTGTTCTTGTACCAATCCAGGCTTGGCACCGAGCACCCTCTTCCAACCAGCGGTCTGTTCCAAGGGAACCTTTCTACCGCGGCCTTCTTCGTTTCCTGCTTCGCGCTCACTCTCCTGATGATCGCAAGCAGCATCTGTTGTATTACCTCTGGCCGTTCCGTCTTACATTCCAGAGGGATGATGCCGTGTAGTGCAAGGCAGCGTGTGATCCCCTCTTGCCTGTATGCATGCATTGCAGGGGCGAACTCAGGTGCACCGCGTACCTCTTCGTGTGCCTTGCATTTCCAGAACGTGTGTATGGTGTACTCGTCTTGCGTGGTGAAGAGCGCCTCACACCCAATACATTGTACCTCTGGTTCGACGATCGGGTAGCTGCGGAACATGGCACCCGTGATCATCCTCAAGCCAAGTCGTTCCTCTTGCACGGACCTGGCACTCTTCCACACCTCGTTAGTGCGGACTTCGTCAATTGCGCGGCCGACACCAATAAAGGAGGGTCTGCCTTTGGCAACTGCGTTCCTTCTGATCGCTTTCGTCACTCGCCGTATCTCATGACCTCTGGCAGCTTTATGCACGCCCAAGAGGGCCCTGGCCCAAGGCCATCCGAGCTTGGCTGGTTCCAGAAGACGCAGGAGTGTTCCTATGGGACCAGCGGACCTCATATTCTTCGTGTACTTCTTCCGGATCTTTCTTGCACGCTTTCGTATTCTTCGATTTTCCGCTAGCCTCAGGACGGTGCCCGCCGTCTTGTAGGCAAAGGCAGCAAGAGGGTCGTGTGTGTGGCCCGGTAGTGCGATGTTCAAGAGCGCGCCCGATGAGCGCGTGGTGTTGTACGGACCCCACAGACAATCTGTTACAGCGATCCTAAGGGCGTCGATCTTCGCGTTTGACGGTGGGGCATATGGCGCACCGTATAAGGCAGCGGGTAGAATAGATTGGCTCACGATGAGGGCTTTCTTTGTAAAGGGTAGTTGTAACGCGGCCAGTCTCTTGGCTGTCTCGACCGCTTTCTCCACCCTCTTGTTGTCAGCCCTACCTTTCCTTTCCATTGACAGAGTGACTCCAAGGATCTTCACCTTCTTCTTCGTAGCAAACGTAAATCCACCCTGTCGTAGAGTTGACGTATACTTCTTCACGGTGCTGAAAGCAAGCGTCTTCTCGTGGTTCAGAGCCATCCCTGTGATTTTACAGAACTCGGATACTCTATCAACAGCTCGCTGTACGTGTCGTTCTGACTTCCTGCTGTACATCGTCACATCATCGGCGTATGAGGTAGTTTTTGCCTTCGTCAAGTGTCCGATTTCTTTGACCATGATCGACAGCAGTGCGTTGATCAGAACGGCCGACAGCGGGCACCCCTGGAGGATTCCATTGTCCACGTGTAGCACCTCGCCTACCCCAAGCGGTAGTTTTAGTCGGCGTTGCAGATTCTCATACACGTATCGCATCGGACGGGTGATGGATACGCTCAGGCCAAGGTCCTCTACTAACGAAAGGGCAATCTCCTGCGGAACTCGATCAAAGCACTTTTGGAAGTCCAGCGCTAAGCCATACAGTGGCCTCCCACCTAGGAGTGCATCCTCTACCATTGTCGATATGTCCATGAGGACATGGTCAGCTCCGTGTTTGGGCCTGAAGCCGTGCATGGTGGGATCGATCCATTTCTCCTGCCATTCGAGAACATGTTTGAGTCGGACACAGGCCCACAGGCGGTAAATCACACTGGTGACGGTGATCGGTCGATGGTCAAGCGGTTGGCCTGTACCATTTTTCGGGAGCATCGAGATCAACGCAGTCATCACAGTGTCGGGCCAACGACCCTGTAGCTCAATAGCATTGAAAAGGTCCGCGAATGAGCCAAGAACATCGTCCGGCAGACAATGGAGCTCAGCAAAGCGCCACCCGTCAACAGCACACGCAGTCTTCTTCTTCGTTCTCGCGAGGACTACGCGCAAGTCCTGCACCGTAATCAGAGGACATGTCATTTCGGTGCGTTTGATGAACTGTCCGTAGGTCGCTTTGAATTTCTTGTACGACGGCTTGGTCTCTCCGTTTCCGAAGAGGCAGAAAACTTTCGCCCAATGCTGCTCCAAGGTCCTCAACATTTCGACTGCGTTAGCGGTGATCTGCCCACTGTCGCGCCGTACGGTTTGCGTGGTCTTCGTTTCTTGTTCCACCGTACCATCCTTTAAAAATGCCGTCACACGTTTACGGTCCGTGCCAAACTCTTCCGCAGTCCACCTCGCGTACTCCTTGTTCCGGTGTCTCTTGTTGCGGCTGATTATCTCAGCGTTCGACTTCGCAGCCCTACCCCTAAGCTCAGCCATCGCCGTGTAAATCTCGTCGTTACAAGACCAATCTTGGGGGTCGGGTCTCTCAGTCCATAGCTTCAGACGCACTGCAGTGGTGTACACGTTACGTATCTGTGCCCTCATCTCGTGCGACATGCATCCTATCGCGGGTGTTTCTTCCATTCGTCGGATCAATGATTTAATCTTCCGCTTAAGGATCGCGACTTGGTTCTCTTTGCAGGTCGCTGCCCCACACCCTTCATGATTCGACGGTGCGGAAATCTCCCGAAGCACCGGTTGCCGCAAGTCTCCTCGCCCCCGCTGTGTGAGATCGGCTCCTAGGAGGTCCTCAACAGCGACGGCTAGGTATCGAATGGCCGAGTTCAGGTTAGTCAGCAGGGTAGTGTTGAAGATTCTGCGGTCGAACAAGCCAGGCGTTCCCGTGATGACGGTGTTCGGACATTTGAGCTGTCTGGGTACCTTGTACATGGGTACAAGTTGCCGCATGGCTGGTAACTTCAGCGTCACAGTTAGCGCTCGATGCGACGGCACGCCTATGTCTTCAGTAACACAGGACACAAGCGCTGCAGCAGCTATGGGGTTCATCAGGATGTAGTCGGGTCTTGTGGCTGCAACGGCAGTAACGTAGGTGGGGCTTGGGTCCCTCCCTTGATGTTTTGCAAACATCGCGGATGCGTCCACCCAGTGCGTGTTAAGCGCATGTTGCAATGTAGGAGATGCATCGATTGTAGTGTTCATATCTCCAACTACAATGATCGGGACCTGGCCTAGCGATATCCGCAATCGGTTTAGGATATTGCAAAGTAAGGTTTCGCGAGCAGCGACTCCAGCCTTCGACTTATCAACATCGGCGTACAGGTTAACTACGTGTAACCACCTGTTGCCTTCACCCATCGCGTACATTACATGTTGGAATCTCGTCTGCTGTCCAACATCCGGGAGGACATGCTGTTCTATGCAGGTGCCGGGAATACGGTATAATGTGGCGACGCCTCCCCTCTCCGCTAAGGTTGGGGATTCAACACCGTCCAGCATCAGTCCACGTTGCGGTTTCCCAAATATGACACGCCTCTGCGTCATACCCGGATCCCCCTTCATTGTTGTAGCCACTTGGAATTGTGTCGTAGCCGTCAGCGCCGTCTCCTGAACACACAGGATATTGGCTGTTACCTTCTTGAGGATGTGGAATGTGTTGTTCCACGAAGTAACGTTAACCGATGTTATCGTCACTGTGTCGCACGTTTTCGCATCACCTATCGATGTCAAGGGCGGACGCGGAACACTACCTTTCGTGCCTTGAGGTTCTCCCGCTGGAACGTAGAAGTCCTTCCATAATCCTGTCGTCTTCACCTTGAGGGATATCTTCTTGCATGGCGGGCCAGGGTTGGGGTGCACATCACCATCAGCTAACAGCCTGAGGAGTGCCTCCATCGCGATGTTTGAATATGCATGTTTTTGGTTGCATATTCGGGGAAGGGAGAAGTAGGGGCTCATGCTAAACACTGAAGGGGGGTAGCAGAGCAGGGGAACACTGATTGGGAGGAAGATCATGATACGGGTCCTCATCTTTGGCGATGTGTGCTCTTCCCTGTTGCACACTTCTGATGTTGTTGTTTTTGTTGATGTTGTTGTAGAAGTTGTTGAGTTGCGCCTAGCTGTTGCACCATAGGCGCCATTGCCTGCGCGATCAACCTTTGTACCACATCGGTAGCTCCAAGCGGGTCTTGGGTGGGCGGGGTCGGTTCTGGTTTCTTGGTAGCGGTAACCTGCTGTACGGCCTGCTGCAGTTGCTGGATCTGTTGGACGATGGGTTTCAGTGCCTCTGCGATGATGCCGTTCACCATGTCCGCCCAGTTCGGTGGTGTAGGCTGCGGGGACGACAACGAAGGTTGTTGGGGTTTCCAGGCGCTCGTCGTGCCACCTTGGAACGTCACAGTCCCGCCGATCCCTACACCTTCCTTCTTCGCCTTCGGGTTTTTCGCCTTTGGGTTTTTCGCCTTCGGGTCTCTCGCATTCGGGTTCTTCGCCTTCGCCCCAGCCGTCTTTTTCGGTCTTTGGTTTACCACAGTCTTCGATGTCACGTCGCCCTTCTCCGCGTCGGTCTCCTCCATCTTGGCGTCCACTCGGCGCTCGTTCTTCTTCCTTAGCAGTCCGATCCCACCGAACAGCGGCACCTCGAACCCGGGTGGCTCCTTCTGTGCTAGCAGCATCCACCTTTTGGTCGACCCTCTTAGGGATGACCGAGTCACCTCGACCGTCCACCCCCATGCAGCCAACATCATCTTGAGCTCTGTTGGTCTCATGTCGCGTGGCACCTTCTCCAGATACCAAGCCTCCGTCTGCGGTGTCGCTAGACCCTTGGCTTCGAGGTTCTTCCGGAGTTCGTTCTCCGCTGTACCCGGCGCCACACGAATACCAACCCGCTGTCGCTGGTCCACCGCAACCCCAGCGTATTGCTGGTACTTCTGTGCCACCGAGACGGCCATCTCGAGTGTCATACCCTTCTTCAGCCACACCACGCTGTCAGAGGTCTCATCCATCGGCAGCCTTGCGGTGATCCCGTCCTTGCCACTCCTACCTAGTAGCTCCGGTGCTCTGTTGGATGCCACACAGACCGTGGTCTTCGCGCACTCCGGGTATACCCTCGGCCTGGAGAGGTCGAAGTCCTTACCTCCAACCCAGGTGGTGAACATTTTGTTGGCCTCATCCAACGAGGACTTCTTGTGTAGCGTGAGATGCACCAGCGTCGTGCACTTCTTCTTGATGGTTTCCGCCTGTCTTGCCATGGGGGCGAGATCGGACCAACCCATATGTGACATCCAAACTGTCAGTGATGTCGTGCCGGAGCGGTCTGGAAGGTCAAACGCGACTTGTTGCTTCTTGCCAGGGATCGCTGGTAGCGGTTGGCGGGAGATGAGAGTGAGGTGCTCCGGTTTGTGGTGCGACAGGTGCCATTCGCACGCTGCCATGTCTTCCTGCTCGACTAGCATGACACCACAGCAGTTTTCCGTCACACCGATGATGTCTGTAATGATCGGGAATGTCCAATCCAATTCGCGCAGCTTCAAGTTCGCAAATGTTTTCGGTGGGAGGGGTTCCTTCCCGGCGATCATCTCCGGGAGGGATGCGGTCTCCGGCCGTACCAGGACTGGGTTGGTCGTCAACAGGCCGTCCGGGCCGTCCGCGTCTTCCTTCTTCAGGGCGTAGTATTCACCCCCGATCTCAGCCAGCCAGCCGACTGGCACCCCCTGCGCGTGGCCAATCATCTGTGTAGTGATGACCTCCCCGTCCGTCTTGACGAGCCCAATGGGCGCGCCAATGCGCTCCGCGTAAGCGAGGATGGCGACTTCGTCGCCCCTTGCATTCCACTTCCTCAGGCTCGCGACGTAGTCGTCGAGCCTGACGGCAAGGAACCTCGCGTACAGCTCCTTGTTCGACTCCATCACCGACGCAACCAACTCGCGGATCGTCGCTTCGGCGCTTACCTCTCCGTGTCTGATAAAGGAGAGACAGCGAAATAGTTGTCCTCCTTGGTTACCGCATGAACGCAGGCGGAAACCGTAGCTCCTCACCTGCCCGTCGTACCACTTACGCACCTGATGTGCCCACCCCTTCTCGCTCGTCTCTTCGCGGCCGAAGCCCCCGGGCGGCGCCTCCGAGGAGGCGGACGAGCCGGGTTTTGTCATTTTGAATGATTTGATAGTTTACCCAGTAACCCCCAATAAAGTACAGAAACTGTAGCTTTAGAATCGTTGGAAAAAAAAAAGAAGAAGAAAAAACAACAAAAGAATTTATAAAAAATATATATATGAGTTAAAGGAAGTCTTTGTGAGACACCCCCTTGTTCTCATCCTCTACCTGCACCTGTCCTCTTTCAGCAGCGGTTTCTCTTCCTTTGGTGGTCTTGCCGGCCTTCTCCCTAGCCTGGCCGCTTTTTCTCTTCGTTCTCTTGCACATTGTCCTTTCAACGCCTCTTGGTCATGCTTGGTCTTCGGTGATGTAAATATCGCCCTCCTGTTCCATCCGATCACCGCCTTTGTCCTCCCGATGGATCGTAGTGTGTGCACCCTTGTGCTCGACTCAGCTGGGAAGGCCCTCCTTCCTTTCACCTTCTTCAGTACCCTAGCTCCCATGTGTGCCAGATCTTCGTCATCAATCCATGCAATCCCTCGCTTTCTGCTGTACTTCTGCGAGATCCCCCAGCTTCCCTCCCAGGGTCTTCCCAGTCACGTTCCGAAATTCAGTGCCAGCTCCACCGTCGACACTGACGTGTTCCTGCTGCCTGCATACCAGCGCAGTTGCCGCATCCACCTCAGCACCTCCTTCGTGTACTCCCATAGGACATGCCGGTAGCTTGCCGAAGTCCTTGTCCGACGGTTCTGGGTGTTCTTGGCCTTGCGTGATCTCCAGCCACTGGTGTAAAAAGAAAAAGAAGAAGAGTGAGAACATTCTCCCGTTATGAAAGATTGAGATGGTCCTTATGGAGCTGTTGTAGTAAAGCAAGACTCTAAAAAACTCTATTTTTAAAAATTCTATTTTTCTTCCTTTTCGTTTCGCACTTTGTTTTCTGGTTTTCATTCTTTACTCGGTTATTTTTATTCTTCCTGGCATTCGATTCTTTAAGAGCTTAAAAAGGGAAACACTGCATTTACTCAAGTCGATTGTCGTAATTGCTGTTGCCTCCAAAAAGGAATGGTCAATGTAAGTAATATTGATCATCGGACTAAAGTCGATAGCCTCCAGCTTGCTGCACTCTCTGAGGAAGCATTGCCCAATCTTAGAAACATTGGTGAGCCCACTAAAATCCACGGTTCTAAGATTCGTGCAACTGCACAAGAAGTAATGCCCAATCGAAGGTAAATTAGTCATTGCACTCAAGTCAACAGTTTCTAGCTTTCTGCACCCGTTCAGAAAGTGCCCACCAATTTCAGAAGAAACATTACCCATGCCGCTCAAGTCGACAGTTGGCAGTTCGAAGCAATTAAACAAAAACTCACGACCAATATCAGAAACATTTGTCGTACTCCATTCCAAGGCCCTAAGACTCGTACACTCCCCCATGAAACAACAGCCGATGGTAGAAACCTTGGTCATCGCTGATAGATCGACGGCTTCTAGCTTTTTGCAACCTCTCAAGAAGTTCACACCAATGGAGGAAACACTGGTGAGGGAACGCAAATCGACGGCCTCCAGTTTTTCGCATCCACTCAAAAAGGAACGGCCAATGGATGTAACCTTGGACATTCTCAAGCAAACGGTTTCTAGTTTTTCGCATTTGTAAAAGAAAGACTCACCAATGTAAGAAACATTGGGGAGGTTGATGTGGACAGAGGTCAGGTTGCTGCAATCCAGATTAAACCTTGTGACACGGCCAGTGGAATCGGTGACAACAAGGTGCCGTAGCCCAGCTGGAAGGTCTTTTTTCACCATGTGCAAAGAGTCGTCGGGCGAATCCCCCACATCCACCTCCAGAACCTGCTCTGGGTCAGCTGCCACAAGCTTCTTTAGCTCAAACACTACTTTTCTTCTTGACCTCAGTACCTTCAGCATCATAGTTATTATCTTTTTCGCTTCGACATGAATCTCGCAGCCTTCCACGAGGCCGATCTCTTGAACCTCTGCGTCCCCGTTCCTGTCTAGGACCTCTCCCTCCCATATCAAATTGAACCTCCCTTCATGTAAACCAGCAGCACACCCCGCCTTCTTGTACAGGTTCCCCACCGTCTCCTTCCCCGACACTTCCACATCGTGAACCCCACCTCCCGTCTTCACGAACACTGTCATCTCGTTCATCTTTTCATCAGATCTTTTTCTCTTCATCTTTTGCTCCTTTTGTGTTTCTGATGGAAAATTATAAAGGGGGGGTAGGGGGCGCAAGAAAAAATAACTGTCAATCTGCAGGCCCCCCTGCATGGCTTTCCTGCCTCGTTCGACAGTGTAATCTCTTTTTGTGTTTCTGTTCTGTTTCGTCCCGCGAAGCTGTCATATCACGAACGGGGAAATACAAATGAAAGTGACGAGGTACTATCATCGACAACCACACTGACACAAGCAATGGGAACAGCCATCCGAAAAAATGCAACGCTAAAGGCATGCTCTTGTCACCACAGCTTACGAGGAAATGTACGTGAAGCTTAGCTCTCCTCGTCACCCGCGGTGAGCCCTATCCGTTTATTTTCTTTTTTGACCGGTGAGAGTGCAATCGGCTTGTGGTTTTCTCATTCACCCCTTGCTTTTGGGGCAATCTATTTTATTGATTGTTCTTGCTTTTTGCAAGTCTTCAAGGAGCTGTTTGACCCCATCATCGACGGCGGATATGGTGCCGACGCCAAGCAGCCCACAGACCTTGACCTCGCTAAGTGAGCGAGACCGACATGGACGGAGAGTGCACCTCCACCAACCAACAAAGAACTCCAAAAGCACCTCACTGGTGTTATTATCCGTCCCGGCTTCACAGGTAGCCCTTCACAATAATGTGTGCACAATCATATTCCCGTCCTTCAATGTGAAACTGCTGTCATTGTGCCTTGCGTGTTCTACGATTGGCTGTAAAAGGTGAACACAAGGTGAGGCGACTAAAAATACAAAGCAAATAAACAATGTGGCTAGGGACCCATCCTTCTCACAACTTAACTTTGGACCAGATCCTGCTTAATGCCATTCGCAAGAGCCTCCAGACTGTTTTCGCCCTGAAATAATATGTTAAGAAAAAAAAAATAACTCTGCATACCTTTGCTCCTGGGCGTTTTATGGTCTTGTTTGCTTTTTCTGCTCTCTTCATCTCTTTGAGGATCGAAGAGGCCTCGGCTTGAAACTTTTCCAAAAAGGGACATAAGTTACAGAAGAACTCGTCAGGATCTGGGGTCTTGTTCGGGGTCTTCTTGGCAGCCCAGTAAGTCAACACTTTAAGAAAAGAATCTTTTGCTGCTTCAAACTTTACTTCAACTTCTTTCTGGTCAGCTTCTGCCTGTTTGAAAAAGGCACCCATCCTGGGTATGAAAGGGTCTTCTTCTTCTGAAACACCCGCAGCAGCAAGCTGTAGGTTGTGGTGGTGTCTCCATAACATACCTCGCTTGCAACAGATTTCGTGTTTCGGGAGAAAGATTTAATGGCGTTTGTTACGTTTTTAAGACCGTCTTCAAGATCACTGTTCTTGATGCCTTGTGCGCCGTTCAAACAAGGTGCCAGCTCCTCAGGGAGCTTTAGTGCCTCGATGTTTTTGTCTTTTACCTGATGCACTACGTACTGCAGCAAATTGATCTTCCCTGTCGTGTCTTTTGTCATCTCAAGCTTCGAGAGCGTGGCCACAGCGAAACCAGGAGCGTTTCCTCTGACGTTGCTGTCGTGGTTCATGTAGTTCCCAAACCCTAATATTAAGCCCATCACAAACGGAAGGTGCTTGGAGTTCAGGATGCTGTCGCATGCCTTCTGTATCTTCTCTATAGGGCGCAAAGCAGTCTGCACAACCTCAGTCCAGTCAAAGGTCAGCATCCATGCCTTGCAGCGCTTTGTGAACGCGATGCTTGTAATGACCATCTGGTAGAACAGCTCAGGGGGCTCATATTCGTCTTGCGGTTTCTTGTCCATGTTCTCCTTGAACTCTGCCTCGTCCTCCTCGTTTGGTACCTGTGACACCAGCGCATCCAGCTTGTCTCTATCGAGCACGCTGTTGTCAAGCTGCTGCACTGCCCGCTGGATTTCAGGTATCGTGGGCATCTGTTATGTGTGATACATTGCAATTAAAAACAAAGCATACCTTGTGCATCATAATCGATATGTTCTGAAACTTTTTCCCCTCAATAAGTGTAATAACCTCTTTTTTTGGTGCGGTGTTGCTTTTTTGTGTTTTCTCCTTTTGCGAAAACATGTCCTCAAACTCTTCTTGATTGAAGCTGTAAGCAAAAGCATGACTACTAAAGAAACACATACGAGCAATCCAGAGAACCACCGAGATCTTTGTGCACTTTGTGCCACATGGATGTCAACCCCTCATACAGAGCGTACTTTTCCCAGTGCATGACTCTCATCTTCTTCTTAGGAACTTCGCCCTGAAAAGTTATTGTTAAGTTCTAAAGCTTATACCATGAAATAGTTTAGCTTCAGCTCTTTGGGGCCACGCATTTTTGGTCCTTTCTGTTGTCCTGGAGGCCTAGGAATGGATTTTCCACCCGGCCCTGAGGGCGGAGGAGGTGCCTTAGGGCGTGCCACTGTTGGTGCACTAGGAATACCAGGTGCAGCGGGTGCTGCGGGTGCTCCAGGTGCAGCGGGTGCTCCAGGTGCTGCTGGGGAAGCACCTGGTGGTGCTGGCAAGGTGCCAGTGGTTCCAGAACTCGCGTGGGCGTCAACAGCACCTGCAAGACCAGGCTGGGAGTCAATGCCTGCAGCCACCTCAAATTCGTCGTCCTCCGGAGGTGGCATGTCATCTGGTGGTTCAGTGTCATCAGTGTCAGTGTCCGTGTCTGGTGGACCTTCAGTTTCAGTGTCCGTATCCGTATCCGATACGGGCCTCACAATGTTAATTCTCCTCCTCCTGTCTGGCTCGGAATCGGTGTCGCTCTGCGTTGTATATCAAGAGCAACAAGAACATACGTCAGTGTCATCGAAATTACCAAAAATCCCACCACTGTTGTCGCTAAACTTCTTCCACGACACCTCCTTCCCGACGGCATCCTTCACAGCTTGCATCATGTCAGCTTTGAACTCGTCTGTTGCAGCAAAATCTTTGAAGATCTTTTGAGAGTATGCACCCATATCCGCGTCCCACTTCTGCGGCTGGATAGTGGACGACGTAACTTTTGAGACATCTTCTTCAGAAAGAAAGTTCCTGATAAAGGGTTGCTTCTTTTCCTGAAGACATACCTCAGCTCTTCAAATGCAATGCGTGCTCTTTCCATCTCACTGTCGACCAACTGTGCTTTTGGTTGCAGGCTTTGAAGCCTCTGGAGTGCAATGAGTGACTCTTGCTGCTTTCTTTGCAGCTCTGCAGCACGCTGTTGATATTGTTCCGCAGCGTACCAACCCAATGGTATCACATGCCCTGTCAGCTTCTGGAAAACTGTGAGCTGAGCCTTGATGTCTTTGTCTTCGATATCATTGAGGGGGCACATGGCACGCATCATGCCGCACTTCTTCCACAGAGAAACAAGCTCGTTGGCCACGTCACGGTCGATCTCCTTGAATTTCGTAATCAAGATATTGAGAAAGGCCAAAACGTTAGTGATGACGTTCAAGTCAGCAGCGTCCAGCAAGGGCACCAGGGCGGCGTAGGGCAATTCGCCCTTCACGACTTTCTTAGCTGCCGTGTGCACTAAGCCAGGGCCTTTGTTTGTTGCCCCAATGGTGACGATCAGAATTTCAAGAACTTGCTTTGCTTTGTTGCTTCCGCCTTTTAGCATGTTGTAAACCCTCTCCACGAATACGTGCTCCTCCGTGAACTGGTCCATCGCGTTTTCATAAATAAGAAGCGTTCTGATGAGTTTCAAGAGCTCTGCCTGCTGAGCCCCTGTCACAGAGTTCAAGCAACAAGACACTACGTCCAGCCCACCGTGCGTGAGGAACTCTTCCGAGAATTGCGGGCTATTCAAAGAAGTGTTTCCTAGCTTAAACAGAAAAGCAACGAAGCTCTTCTTGTCGGCATCTTTACGCAGTGCATTCGCTGCTTGCTTCGGCTCCTTCACCTCTGAAAGGAGTTTTACCGCCTGCTCCGCGCTGCCATCCCAATCGTGGCCTAAACCCGCCATTCCTGGGATAGTTAAACTTAGCTTTTAACGCTTAGAAAAATAGGAAAATCAACAAGAAAATGCTAAATAATATTGCGGAGCTAGTAGCACTACTTGGAGGCACGAACAGTCCGTACTGCCAAGAAGGGTTCCCGCACAACACAAAGAAGGACCTATTGGTCGCGTTGTATCGAGAATAGAACTTACAAGCGAAAAGGTTGGTTCAAAGTAATCTTTCACTTGCGAGCAAAATGAAAGTTATTAATGACCAATGGCTTGCATGCTGCGTCGAAAAGAGGAAAAGGGGAAGTCAACTGAACAGATTAGAGGAGAGGCGAATGAAAGGGGAAGGAGGGAGGGAGGGAGAGAGGGGGTCAAATGCTGTCACAATTGTAATTGAATACAAGGCATACAAGGCGTTTTGCTCCGAGGGTCACCTTTACATTGTTAACCTGTTAACCCCCCATTTTTTCTTTGCTGCCCAAATAATTAGTTAAAGATTCGAAAGAGTAGGGAAACCATCCAAATAAAATTGAATCCGAAAAACGCGCAAAAAATTAAAAAAAAAACTTTAAAAAAAATAGAAAAAAAGACCATTTGACCTCCTAAAGCATTGACCCCCCTTAACGCATAGAGTGCATACGATTCTTCTAGAATATTGGAATATTTGGTGGGGCCCAGATTGTTTGTCAATTATTGACATTTAAACAAGGTGGTAGCCGATACCATTGGCCACCTTCCTAATGACTAGCATTGGGCTTGTAACAACTGCAATATTTGAATTTCAAGTTATCCTTCCTTTATACGAATTGGATATGTTCGACCCCGAACCCTATGCACTCTATGCCTCATGGTGAGGGTGAAGAAAAGGTGGAGAACTACCTAGCAGCCGCAGCCCTCGGTTGCTCTGGTTATCAAAGACATTTCTTTTTTTATTACTCCCCTTCTACTTTTTCATCGTTCCCCCTTCCCCCCCTTGTTTCCCCTTTTTTAATTGCTGCCCTGCCTCTTCAAGATCAGGATGCATGTTTCTATTCACCTGAGGTAAACCTCGGTATTTTAGATTTTAATGCTATCCATACTCCTAAAGAGCGGCAGGCATTTGACAAACGTTTGTTGGGTGACTTATGCTGCGCAGTATCTATCTTTATGTTACAATGTTTACAGAGGAACGGGTGTGGAGGGTGTAGAGTGAGACCTGTTACGGTGCTTCTGCTGGCTAATAGGGTCGTACACCGAAGCAGTGCCCAGCATGAGGATATCATCGGGCAGCTCGTTTGGGTAAGACTGCATGTCCTTCTCCTTGGGTTCCAGAAGCGAGTCGAGGTACGTGTCCACTTGTGCATCAATCCCTGCGGCATCCCCTAGCGCTGCGAACAGTGAAGGCTCAGGCTCTTCCATCTTGTAAGGGTCATGAGTGTATCTTGGTGCTGGCTGCGGCATTCTGTTTTTTTTTTTTTTTTTTTTTTTTTCTTCTTTTCTTCCTTTCTTTCTCAACCATACTTCACTACGATCTTTATCGAAACAGCTTTAGCAGGCACGGTTTTAGTAAGCCTGCAATCGACGACATCACCCACAACAAGAATTTGTCTCGGCTCACCAGGCCTCTTCTTCACACTTCTGTACGCAAAAAAATGCTCTTCACCGCCATCTATCTTCAACTTCGGTGTCTCCCCGATCTGCACAACAGTTGCACGGAAGCGGTCCTTTTTTTTTTGTTTGTATTACATTTTTTTTTTTTTCCCCAAAAAAAGTGCTACCTTGCGACAGGGGTGTTTGGGGTTCTTCCTTCTAGCACGCAACTGCTGCACCTGCGGGCTGACAAAGGCCATCATTTACCTGTAGAGGTTTCTGGTGTTGCATTGAAAACGAGCAAATAAAGCGAAACAAAAAAAGAAAAGAAGCTTGAACAAGATAGAGAAGCAATGCATCAACAGTCGTGCTGCTTGCACCGCACTTGGGCACAGGGAGCAAGTGCGGGCAAATATTGAGAAACCAACTTCCAACAATGTAAAAGAATAAAAGGGGAAATATTTTATTGTGTATCACAGGACGAAAGAATTCCCTCCCAAATGTCCCCCCAAAAACATCTTATGGTGTTAAAAGCGATATTTGTTTTTGGGAGGCCAGGTTATCAAGCCATTCCTAAGTTCCCTCCGTACTTCGGAGCAAACTAGCATCAAGATTTTCCTCAGAAGTGCGACCTTTTTATAAGAGGTTTACTCATGCACTGCTGTGATGATCTCACACTAGACTGCGAACACTAACGAAAGAAGGAACAAGGAAGGTTAGACGGCTTAAGCAATAGCAAGAAGCAAGAGTTAAAACGGCATAGGTTGGCAACCCTTATAATCTTTCGTGCAACGAGATACCCCACTGCACACTCCAAACAGATAGCGGCCTCATGTAGCCAAGAGACCTAAAAGACCCGTCGCACAACCAGGCTTCGGGGGTGCTGAACCAGAAGCCGAACATGTTGTAGGCACCTTCATAGATGCCCTTTGCAGTATCAAAGCCCTCTCCGGTGAGACCCTCCATCAGCATGTGTGAGGCGACAGCGAAGGTGGTGCCCGTCCAGCACTCCATACTCTGCATGGACGATGTGTCAAGGGCACCATCGGGGCGCATGCCGTTCACTGCACCGCGTAGCTTCGGGCCCTTGTCCCCCTGGTGTGCCTTCCACCCGAACTTCTTCACGTTGTATGTGTACACAGTCTTCAACGCCGTCTTTGCCTGACCATCCGGCAGCACAGACGGCAACCCGCATGCTTTAATGTACCATTCTCCGCAACACTGGTCGGCCATGATACTGTTGCTGTGCGACGTCTTTGACGAGTCATAGTTGTAGTACCCCTTTGGGTTCCACAGCTCTGAGTACACGGACTGCGCACGCACCAAGCACTTCTTGAATTCCTCGTGATCATCATTTTTCTTTAAAAGCAGTGCGGCCTGCTCTGCCACTCGCAACGCAGCCAGCCACAGCCCACCACAATAGGCAGTGACTCCCTTGGCCTCCCAAGCATCGTAAGTCTGATCTGGCCACGGCTCGTTCTGTATCATGCCGCAACCTTCGGGGTCAAACGAATTGCGGCAAACGTGGAGAACTTTCTTGATTGCTTCGTACATTGATGCAAGGAATTCGAGGTCTTTCCCCAGGGCAATGTAGTCCCTGTAAACCATCAACACAAACTTCAGAGGGAGATCTTTCCACCTGGACGTATCGTGGATGTTGTAAATGTTGGGCTTTCCCCATGGCTCTTCCGTAGGGCCGCCCACGTCGTGAGGTACACAGTGCTGAGCTTTTCTGATCCCCGTCGTCCCCGAGTGCAGGAAGGTTCTTGTATCGGTCCACTCCAGTAATACGCAGTCAGCGATGTCCCTTGTCACGGACTTCTCCAGTAAAGGAAACAGCATGGCTAAGGCGAATGAGGCATAGAAGTGCACATCATAAGTGTTGTGCATGCGGTATTCCATGCCTTCTAGATACAGCCAATGCCCTACGTGATCCTTGGCAGGATCTTTCGAGGGATGAATACCGCCATCAACTGTCCATAAGCTGCCACCAGACGTGAGGAAATACGTTTCGTTAAATAGCAGTGCTTTGTACCACTCGGGCGTTGCTGGGTTATCCAGCACCGGCTGTTGCCAGGAAGCTATTTTATCGCGCCACGTACCCCTCTCACGTAGTGCCAGCAGGGCCAGGGCAACTGAGGCCTTACCATCGCGGCCGTACCACTCAGTATACTTCAAATGATATGAACGCGGGGATGCACCGAAATTCACAATAGGGAAGTCCCACGAGAGTGAAAAGCACATCTTTGCAGTTTTCTTTGGCGGTATTTTGACACGTGCAGCCACAGCACCCAGACCACCTTTGCTCCCAAGGGACGGGCCAGATTGGCGCGTCTGCTTACGGGGAAGCTTTCCCTTACGTGCGAGGAACTCACTATAGAGTGTGTCGAACGACTCCGCAGGCCACTCTGCACATGTGGAAACTTGCGGAGCACCAGTAGTGTATTCTCCAACAACACCTTCAGCAGCTAGTGCATACGAACCTGGGTGTCCTTCAATTGGGTGTGCCATATGAACACATGCAGCTTCAGAGACGGGTGCTGTGTGCTCGCCTCCCTTTAGCTGCTGGCTCAGCGTAGTTCCGTTATGTACGGTGAACATGATCGAGACTTCTATTTCCTGATCGCTCCTACAATATGAGTACTTTGGGTTTTATTACATACAGGTTTTCTATTGTCCACTCAAAAGCCGAAGTCGGCAGCGATGAGTCTTTATAGTTGTTTGCTATCACGGGCGATATTTGCTCGCATGTAGCGAGGTACTGCGGCGATGTTGTGGACATCTGAGTGTAGAACGGTTTGAAAAGAAAAAAAAACACGCAAAGGAGAAGGCGGGCACTTTGGAAGAGAATCATGCAGCTGCTGGGAGTGCGGGACTATAGGATTACGATGTGAAGGCGAAGTGGACTCCGTCATAACGAACACTCTCAATCTTGACAAATGAAGGATCGGTATTGACGGAAAGGCAGGTACAGGACCTGGAGAACAGTTGGACGGCAAGAGCTGGTTCTACCAGCTAGGGGCGAGAGGACTGAAGAGATACTTTGCACTCATTTTAAAACAAATATAGACCAGACCAGACCAGGCCACGAGACAATCAGAGAGAAAAAGATCTTGAACCAGACGATTTGAAAGAGCAATGACATAGCAAGTAGTGTACATGTAAGGACAAGAGAACAAAAGAGAAAGGAGGTAAAAAATTAAAAGTGCAATTTTAAGCGCCGCCCCCCATT
The DNA here is from genome assembly GCA_964019335.1 of Diplonema japonicum. NCBI lineage: Eukaryota > Euglenozoa > Diplonemea > Diplonemida > Diplonemidae > Diplonema > Diplonema japonicum. Next base: position 21,170 of record OZ025680.1, read on the forward strand.
CTCCAACCCTTGCCATACCTTCGTAGGCGTGTCATAAACGTGCCAAGCTCTAGGATACAACTGGTGGCTCTGTGCTTTTGTATCGGCCGAAAGGTACCTGAATAACATTACAACGACTGACGGCTGGACATACCTCACATTCTTTGTTTGGCTGTTGCTTGGCTTGGGCAGCAGCATGCATCCTGAGGTCTCATCCGCGGAAGAAGCGCAGATTGTGAAGCCAGTGTGTGGCGTATCGTCAGTGATGTACACCAAACCCGAAGGTACCTTCCCCGTACTGTACCTCCTGAACTCTCCGCGCCACCCCCTGCCCATTGCACCACAGCCAATGCCCCCAAGAGGCACACCATGCGTTGTGTCGTGTTGCCAATCGTTAAAAGGGTCCATAAACACATCCTTCCCTGTGCCACGAACACTCCTAATGTGCCTCCACATCCTGAAGCCCAAAGGCATCAATGGAATCGTTTGGCAAGCTGTCGGTTTCAGCGGCTTCTTCCTCCTTGGGGGATTTGCCCAAAAGTTCCTCACCCACGCTGCTGAAGGTATCGCCACTGAAGGTCTCAAACCACAACTTCCATCTTTTTCGTCATGTTGCGGGTTGTAGCCGCTCATTGTGCCTATGGGTGACAGGGTGAACATAGAGTAAATTAGTACAAAACCATTTACTTCAGCTCTTTTGTGAGGGATGTAAGACACGATGTCTTAGCACCAATCATGCTTGTTGCGAACTTTTTAAGCCACTCAGCCACCCAAGCAGTGTCCTGCGGGAGGCCCTCAAAACATACAACAACATAGAAAAGAAGACCAATTCGTGACGTGAGGACAGTGTATCCTGTGGGTGCCTTGGGAACATCCTCCAAAGGCTTGGAGGGGGAAGGGACGGGTGTGGGCACCTTGGCAAAGCTTGCATTGGATTCCAACTCGTCGCACTCTGCAACGCCTTCCCACCAGCCCTTGGGATCTACCTCGCCTTCAAGAAGATCCTTGCTCCCTGTGTCCTGAGTCACACCGCTCTTGGCTGCTTCTAACTTCGATGTCCATAACTACAACGTGGTGTACATATTCTTCTTTTGGAACATACTCGCTTTCTAGCCTCAGCATTCACCAATCGTGATTGCCGTGCCCTCTCCGTCAGTTGCTCATCCAGGACCTCTGTGACCACACTCGGTACCACAGTTACCTTCCCCGAGTCATAGAAGGGCATTGACGTGAGCAACGGCATTACTTTCTGGGGGAACTTCTGCTCTGGGTAGCTTAAGATACAAGGGAAGCCTCTCAGTCCGCTCAACGTCTCGTTCGTTTGCTCCTTCTGCCCGCATGGTAGATACTTTGGCAGCACTTTTCGCGTGGAGCTCAAGTTCAGAGAATGAGAGAACCCACTCGCCGTCGCGTTATAAAATACATTGAAACTTGGACGCAGCCCCGTTCTGGCAAAGGCCTCCTCCTGCATTGAGTCAATAGATTTCAGCACGTTGCTTAGCATTTCGCTTTCATTAGGTGCCAGCCTCCCCAAACCATTCCTCCTCACCTTGCCGCAAGCCGGCCACAAGAGCAGCAGGCTGGCGTCGTCAATGGTGCGCTTGATGCGTGTATAGTCGGCAGGTGCGTCGCGCTGCTCGTCAACAGGGCGCTGCAGCATGTGTAAGAACACCAGTGTAACCTGTAAAGGGTGATACAAATGGCATTACCATACCTTTCCGTATGCAGATGAATACAGGGAAACCAAGAACTGCATCAGCCTCAAGTGGGACCGCTTCTTCAAGGTTTCGGGGGGCACTCTGTCTTGCAATTGATCTAGTTTTTTCTTGGCCGTTGCTAGATGGACAACAGCGGCCGGGGCCTGTAGTCGATTTGCTTCCCACAAACACTGATGCACCGACTGTGTGTGTTAATGATTCCGAGTTCCACATACCAGTAGGTACTCCAGCTCTACTTGCAACAACTGATGCAACTCCTTTTGGGCTTCTTTAGTTTCATCTTGCGGCTTCAGATCAGTCGCCAGCGTAAGCAAGCTTCGTATCTTAGGAATGGTATCTATGAAGTTGAACCCCTTTTCGTCTAGCTCTCTGTACAGAGAAACAAATTCGCATCGGAGAGAACAGTACTTCTGCAGTGCAATCGCGTGTGCACCAGGATCTTTCCCCCTGTTTTTGTCATCCATCATCCCAATAGTTACCAATTGCAAGCTCTTGTTGATCACGTTATACCTATGACATACGTACTATTTCCCCCCTTGTATACCTGGCATCGATGTCCAAGAGTGCTTTGGTCTTCTCGCTGCCCTTCGATGACGAAAGCAGAAGCTTGCCGTCAAAATACGCCTGCTCTACCACGGCCAGCAGCTGCAAGGCCTTTCGGAACTCGCTTTGTTTTTTAGAATCGGCAAATTGCGATCCACTTCCCTTCTTGAACGCCGTTTTGGCATAACTACCAGCTTCAGCATGCCTCAACTGGCTGATGAGATGCACATAGTTATCCATAGCATAGTAGCTGAGGTGAGGTTGCACCGGATACTAACTAATGCAGTGCGATTTCTCATGTATACTATGTTAGAAGGAAGGGGGGCCAAAAAGATCGTCTAGTATTACATTCTTTGCTGGAGGGGGAGCGGGTACTGGAGGTGCTGAGAAGTTTGTTTCGCCGAATTGTATCTCCCACTTCGGCGCTTCAGTGGGTGCCACTTCAATACCCCAGTCATCTACGGGAGCTGCGGGTGGTTGTTGGACTGGGGCGTGGGGGGAGGTTGTAGAGGCAGGAAACTGCATAGGTGCAGGCGCGGGGTCAGGAGTAATCTTGTGAGAGGGCGCAGGAGCAGGAGCAGGAACAAGTCCCGGGGACTTTTTCGCCTTCTGGCTACTGGAGGCAACTCGTAAAGCAATTTGAGATTTCTTCCCCTTTGCATTCACGATGGCCTGTGGGGTGCTGTTCGTATGACTACTAACTGCATACCCTCTTTAAATCAAACGCCGTATGCACGTGTCCCCCATCGATAGTGGTCAACACTCCCAGCGGCACGCCTGCCTTTGCGGCAATGCTTCCGGGCGCGACGTGCACGAGGGTTACTGCACCGCCTTGAATCTCACAATCAATGCCAAGTTCCTCTCCTTCCTTTGGCACAGGCACGATGAATTCCTCCCCCTTTGGATGCATGGGTGGCGGTGATGTGCATACCTGACTAACTGTCGCACGCTTGGTGGAGCATTTGTCGCAGACCTTTGCGAAAGCGCTGTTTTTAGTAGAACAAAAGTGACACGTCCACTCACCTCGTTTCTGTGATGCATAACAAGTGTTTTGTCGCATACTGTTACAGTTGTGGGTGCTTGCGTTGAAGCAGAAGTGCTTGTGTTGAGCTTTACTTTCGCAATGTCATTACAGGTGCTGCACAAGAATCCCCGCATCGTCTGATCGAAGAGCAGCTCCAACTTCCTCGTGTCATCCAACTCAAACCGCGATGTCTCCATCGTGCTTTCGCACACACAGCATGCTCTGCGGTACTCCAAGTCATCAAGTCTCTGAATAATGGTGTCAACGCGGCATTCACATACCTTTTGTTCTCTCTCTAACTTCTTCTTTTCTTTATCACGTTCACCGAGGAACATCTGCATTTTCCCTTCACCCTGAAAGAACTATCTGAGTCTTGATGCAAAGATATCATGGGTACAAAACAAGTGCAACGTGACCACTATGCATCGTGTACAGCTTCTTGCTTTACATTCCACTACAAGATCTCTCGGAAAGGCTTGATCAGCGCTTCGAGGCCTTCAATAAAGTTTGTGTCGATCCGGTCAGGGGAGGTGGGTGTAAAGTGCGCGAGGTCGATAACCTGCATGGTTAAAGGTGTCATGATTATATTATTATACCTTCAATATACATCTCCCTTTGGGACGCATTTCGCGTGCCAAAAACAGGGAGGCTGCCCTGAGAACACCACCGTAACCTGCTTTCATGACCTCTAAGAGAGAGCAAAACTCTTTCAGGAAGTACTCAACAGCCTCTCTGTCCAACTCGCTTGCCCCGTCACTCACTTTGAAGAAGTTCATCAGCCCGAGCATCTTAAACTCTTCCGGCGTGAGTCCGCCCCTTGCGGTGATATCGTAGTGCAGCAGCGACGCAGACCCCGCCTTCATTCCCACCATGCGGAACCCAAGGTCTGAACACTTGCCCGGCATGGTCTTTCGGGACTCGCGGGCCTTCTTCTCCTCCGAAGCGTGGTCGTCGTATGTCTTCCTTCCCATCTTGATGTCGGCAGTGGCCACTGTCCCTTCGAGCTCATGAGTGATGTTCTCAATCTCCAGATAAGTGTCGCCGTTGTGTGTTCTCACACCATAAAACAACGGTAGAAACCGCGCAAACCGGTCGTGGCAGCTGAGCGTGCGAAATCCATTCACCTCCACTTGGGCTTTCTTCGCGTTTTGATACGGCTTCAGCAGCCTTCCTTCGCTGTTGACAAGTATGTCGCCGTGCTTGTCTGTCCCCGAATCGTTCTTCACATTGAGCTTCTCGATGGCCCCCCACCCTTCCTGCATGCACCGTCGAACTATGTGCACACGCATGCCAGCCGTGCGGCCTGCAAACGTGGTCTGCACGCTAGCCACTTCATCTCTCGCATCCATCAGACCCCTACAAACGGTGAGCACTTGCTCCACGTTGTGCTGCGTGCATTCGATAAATGCTGTGCCTTTTTTTTCCAACAGCTCCTCTACCTTCACCACGTACGTCGCACAGTCTGCATTCTTTATTTTTATTCGCACACTCATAACTGGGATAAACTGAAAAGCAGCAAAAACAGATAAACGAGGCTTTTATATTTACTGTGGATGTACAAGTCTGTATTTACGCTGTCGTGTATTATACATGCTAGCTCAGAGACATGGGCGTTTTTGGTGAACGGGGGCTTAGCCCACCCCTACTTGGGCTTAATGGTCTCATTGGGCTCGATGGTTTTTTACTAGGTGGTGGTGACATTGGAGAGCCTGCACGGGGTGTGCCCTTGGGGTCGCGTGGGGTTCCTCGTGGGACACGCAGTGGGGCAGGCCTTCTGGAGCCATGACTTGGGGAAGCTGCTGCTCTAGGAGACTGCGCGCCTTTGGGGGATTGCGCTGCTCTTGGGGAGAGACCTTCATGGTGCATGGTGCTGGCTCGTGTCGAGGAGACGGTACTTATGGCTTCCTCAAAGTGGTTGAGCTTTCCACGCCGCTTCAATTCATCATAATACCCATCGCGCCACTTCTTCAGAACAGAAGGCATTGTCTCACGGTCCTCAGGCTTTGAGTCTTTGTCGCCGCATGTCATCTCCTCTTGGATTTCTTCCTGCACAATCCCGCCCATGCTCTCCGTGAGATGCCTCTGCGTAGTCTTGGACACCTTCTCGATCATCCACTCCGTGAATTTCTGAGGTTAAAAATAATATTATGTTTCCAACATACCAGCTTGGGACCACCGCCACTGAAGTTCCTATCCCTCGTTTCAGCTAGTTTTGTAAATGTTTCTGTTATCTGGTGCAGTCGGCGAGTCTTTGCGGGGTTATGAGTATTTTAACAGCATACCTGATACATCCACCACTTTTCGATGTCTTGCTTGTTATCAGGTGGCATGGCCGCCATCTCGTTCATGAGCTCCTCAGTGGTAGGATCCCTGACAGCAAGTAATGGACTACTGGTTTGCATACCTTCCGTATTTGAGACGCAGCCTTCTGAATGTATCTTGCCGCGACTCCTCTTTATATTTCTCCTGTTGTCTCAGGAACATCTGACGCATTTTCTGTTCCAACCTACACGAAGATAAGAGGTCAACACGAGACATACTCCTTTTCCTGCTGCTCCTGCTGCTCCTTCACTGTTTTACCAGTCTGAGTGACCGCTTCCACCTCCCTTTTCCAGAAATGATGGAACTGAAGCACTGATCTGAGCAGCTTAGATGGCTCACGGTGCATATACTATAGAAATAGGTAGGTAAACAATACCCCGAGCATACCATCGCGGGTTCCCACACAAGTGAGTCGACGAGCAGCTTGAAGTCGTTCCCGAAGTGGTCCATCAGGATATCATCGAGCTGCCTCGATATGAGCCTGCACTTGTCCGTGAACGGGTACGTTTGCATGTTGTCACGCATGTCGTCGAGTCTCATGCTCCAATAGATCCTCGGATTCCGTCTATCAGTGGACCGTTTCTTAGCCTGCCACACCTCATCCGACTCATCGTACTGGCCTGATATTAACAGGAACTGCAGGTAACTCCTCCTGAACCACCACATCAGCTCCTTCATCAGCGGGTTGCTCGACAGGAATCTAACCACGATCTGTATTTCCTTTTTATCAAAGCAACGTGTACATACATGCTTCTTATTCTGGCTCCCTTGGGTGTCAAACTCAGGGTCGTCACTGTTGGACATCAATGCAAGCAGTTTAGATGGTGTATATTTCTCTTCCTGTTGATAACGGTTTGAAGTTGGGTGGGGAATACCTGAACTTTGCCGAACGCATCGTCCAAGATGGCGATGACCATGTTCAGTAAGATGAAGACGGCCAGTGCGTTATACAGCGCGAAGATGATGGGGGTCATGATGCGTCTCTCGATCAATAGCTCTTTGAAGTCGAAGTCTCCCAGCAGCATCCTACATAAGCTGATGACAGTTTGGGGGAAGTCACGGAAGTCTTCCAAAGCAAGGCCGTAGACGACAAAGGCGACAAGGGAGAAGGCGATGAAGACGATGATGAATATGATGACAATCCCGAAGAGGTCCGACGACGCCTTCTGCACCGTCTTCGTGAGAAGGTTGAGCTGTGGATGAAGCTGCAAGAAATAGAAGATCCTGCAGAACGTGAATAACCCGTTTCCAGCAGAGACAAAGGCCCCCATCTGGCCCTGCCATGCGATCTCTTCGTACCCGTCGGGGTAATAGCTCGTCTGCAGCACGGACTTCAGCTGTGTATCCCACGATAAAGCAGTGAAGTACCATGCTGTGATGAAGAGCGAGAGGTTCACGAAATCGAAAGCTACCCAGAAGCCGAAAGACGCCCAGACGGCTTTTAAGGTAGTCCCCAAGCCCCACTCGCCCTTGACGTGCCGTTGCACTTCGCTCACAAAGCTATGCACCCAACTGAAAATATATATTGTGATGTACAAGTAATACACGGCTACGAAGAAGAAGTACACAGTGTTGTGCGAATCAGAGTCGAACATCTGGAAGGAGATAAACTGCTTCACAGGTATCCAGGTGCCTGTAGCGGTCACCTCTACTAAAAATTGCGAGAAACTGAACAAGTTGACGTTTTTGCAGTAGAAGATGAGATCGAAACTGATAGCACGTGTTTGTGCATCGATCCAGGGCACCTTCTTCTGGATAGTCCTCCCGTTTTCGTCGGTGTGCGTCATTTGAATGCCGTTCTTCATGATTCCAATGGCCTGTGACGCCTTATCCTTTGTCCAGTTGAAGGGGAGTACCATCCCATGGCCATCGCATGAATATGGTCCGAGCTTCCCCAACAGATAAATACCATCACTGCTGTTGAATTCGCTACATGAGTGGTACTGGTAAGCATCCAGCACGTAGCGTTCCTCAGGCAGGATGCCTGTATTGTTGTCGTAATACACCCGGTCTATGAACATAGGCGGGAGTGACGTTGTGTTCTGCAAGGAACCTGCCCAGCCGCTTGGGTTCCTCGGATCATTCATGCTGTACTTCACAACACCATCGTGCAGACTTGACGTAATGGCGTAGGGCCCCTTATCTACCTTAGGACACCCCTCGGTGTCAATGCAAACACCGTGGTGCTTGAAGTGCAGCTCAGGAAAACACACAGGACTGAAGTCCATTTGTCTGCTTCGTATGTACTCCACACCGCCAGGCATATTCAAGAGCTCTTCTACGTTGTTGCTGAAGAGTCTTGTTTGCTGTTCCGGGCATTCCCTCGACTGCACCCGCAGCTGCCGCATTTTCAGTGCACCGACCGGCATAAGAGCGGACTGCACTAGTTCGTGAGCATTACTACTCCCGTCGTCACCGCTCCACAGGCCCCCTAGAAGGGGGCCTTCTACAAATTCCCAAAATTCTCCCTCGCTACCGATATCCCAGTACGTCTTCACGAACCGGAGATCGTCGCTGTTGTCAAATTCTTGTCCAAGGAAAAAGTCGTCGATGTTGTTGTTCATCCAGTACCCCACGCCAAGACCCTTGCCTTGTACCAGGAAGTACGCGAAGAGGAACACAAAAGGTATATACGCAAAAAGCGCCAGGGAGTCGATCGCCTGCGGTGTGTTGCTATAATAGTATAAGTGACCATACCATTCTCTTCTGATATTCACAGTATTGCACGTCAAACCGTATATTGTTGTCTATCTCGTGGTACCTGATGAATGCCTCAACATCAATATGTCGAAGGTGCTTTATGTGATCAAGCGTTCTCTGTGATTGGGTCCTAATGAAGATAATGCAACATACATGCAGCTCTTTCAACGTCTGGTCGTTCATCCCCTTCCCCTCAACGCCTTCTACATCAGGCTCCGTGTCAAGCACGTTGGGTCTTTTTATATCAAACACCCATTCTCTGAATGTGTTCCACGGCACCTTTGGGTACCTCTCTCTCTTCGGTTCGTAGTACCTGTGCATGAACGATGCTTTCTCGTCATCTACCTCCATCTGCTCCGGCCGCTCTCGCATGTCTTTCCGCCATGTTTTGTATCTTTTCCTCAATTCTACGAAGTCCTCTCTGGTGAAGAGGTTCATTTATATTTTAATTTTATCGTGTACACCTTTGATCTAAAATCTTATTTCCTTTGAAGTCCTGTAATTGCGAAAAGGATAAAAGAAACAGAAAAGACAATTTTATTTAACAGGTACACGGGTGACAATCCTCTTTCTAAACATGCTCCGTTCCTTTTCATTGTATATATGCCGCTCTCTGATGGACTCGGCTAGCTTTTTCTCTTGCTCCCGTTTGGTCCTCCTGTCTGAAGCATCCCTGAACAGCCTCGTGGAAGCCCCTTCAGGGTTTGGTTTGGCAGTCTCGGTGTTCACAGCTGGAGTGTAGGTGTGGGTTTCCTCCCTTACCCTGGATTTTCTGGTAGACGGCTTGTACTGCTTGTTCCACCAGCTGACGTTGCCTGCTTTGGATGCCAAATCGTATTCGTGAATAATGGGCTTGAACCTGTTCTCCATTGGTATAGCCTCTAATTCGTCTTCACCCAGCCTACGGTCGGCATCGATGCTTGCAGCTCTCTTATTCAACTTGCTTTTGGTCCTGTGCCATTTCTTCCCATCTTTGTACAGCCTGCTCCATGGATTGCCCTTGCTGGTAGGGGACGGTGCTGGCGACGGCGACTCAGTAGAGCTCCTCCCTGCGCTTCCTACACTGTTGTGGCGGCAAGGTCTGCTCGGTCTGGGGTGCACCTTTGCGGGTGTTGGCGCGGAGTGCGACCGCTTTGGCCTGATAGGTTTCGGAGGGTGTCGCACTGCTAACACGGCTAGCTCCTCACGTAGCACTTCAGGGTCAGGCACCCCATCACTATACAACCGATCCCATATCGTACCATCTTGTGGCATGTGCACCTTCTTCTTTCGTGCTATACTCACTGTCTTCTTCCTTGGAGGGCTTAGGTACTCCAAGCTTCTGCCCCTTGGTGAAAGGGAACGAGATTCAGGTGCTGATATTACAGTGGGAACACGCACAGGTGATGTTAATGGGATAGAGTCAAGACGCGTTGGAGAGGGAGACGAAGTTCGATTCCGATACCTATTGGAAGGAGAGATGCTACGCATGGGGGTCATTGGGCTGTGACATTCTTGCCTACCTTGCGGTGAGAGAAGCGTTTGCAACCACTTCTCCTTTTCATCTACGAATCTTTCCGATTTCTGTTCATGCGGGAGCCGGAGAAGCGCATCTAATTTCATGCTCTCCTTGTGGGATGGTGAATGGTACAACACAAAAGGAGGAAGGAAACGTGAAGCGGAAAAAATGAGAAAATAAAATAAAGGGTAAAAAGAAACGAGAAAAGGGATGCCAAACCAACACTATCGGCATTCTCATCAGTAGTACACGATCCTATCAAACAGGTTGTGGAAAGAGATGACCCGCAGCCATCGAAAAGTGCCAAGTATTAAACATCTTAACTAAAACTGGTCTTCTTCGGGGGCTGCCCCAACAGGGCGGAGGCGGCGTTGCTGTGAAGATTGATAAGGTGGTGGTGTACATACCTTGCTTGTGGGAGGTGGTTGCTTGTTCCTTTTACGGGCTGGCGGTGGGGGCGGCTGAGTGCGTGAACGTCCTTGGCGTTGAAGGTGTTGTGGCAGCTGGTCGGGGTGCTGTGGGTGTGCGTTTGTGGGCCAACCCGAAGAGGAGATGATGGGGGGGTTGATCTGGTCGTTGATGGCAGCCATCTGCTGCTTCAGCTGCTCTAGCTCATTCTCCAAATTCGTTAGATGGTTTGCATTCCTCTTCCTCTTCCTGATCACGACTCTTCTCCGGAAACCTAATCTTGTCATCCACCTGTTCCAGCATTTCTTTGTCTCTTGACTGCCAAGGTTCTCACGCACAGACTTCACCGCACCAGACAAGTACATGTAGTAAATGTCACCCATGAGATGTCGGGCTCCTGAGCAAACCGTGCCTGTCGTGGACGCTATCGTGCTGCACCTGCAACGGGGGGTTTGGATTCCTTGCTTACAGCATACCATTGTTGCGCCCGCCTGGCATACAACTTAGTGCGGAGTCCCATATCCTATCCTGTGTGGAATGAAGAATGACAATAGAAGTAGAAGCAAAATAACTGATCATTGTTTACTTGTGTGAAGGCGTTGAACAGTGTTCCCCCACTCTGCATGCGTCTGCCGTTTGAAAGTCGATTTCACGTCGTCGACGTACTTGCTGTGGTTGGCGGCTGCCTTTGCTTTCTTTGCTTCTACGGCGGCAGTATGGAATCTTTCGCTGCAGGTTTGAATTGCTTCCTTTCCCAGCTTCTTGTCCTTCAACGCCGATGCATGCACCTGGTTGTGCTTATCAAAGAGAGTTTTGCTCTTCCGTGCATTTGCTTCCGTCAGTGGTTTCCGCTCTTCGTAAAACCTCCTGTTCGCCTCGTCATTTGCACCTTCTACTATCTGCGGGGGCTTCCCAAAAAACCTCATCTGCATTTTAGTTATCTCCTTTCGTTCCCACTCCTTCCAGTCACCCGTGACCCACTTCCCCGTCCTTCCAGCGCCCTGCCACGTTGACAGCGTCTTGTTCAGCAGATTGTCATGTGTAGCTTGTTTCTGTCGGGTGGCGTCGTCATACAACCGCTTTACGATTTGTTTCACGGGGAGTTTCAGGTTAGGGTTTGGATGGGTCACTATTGGCTGCAAATACTTCCTCTCTTGCAACTTTTCCCTGCCCTCTTGCTGTACTTCTATTCTAGTGTAAAGCCTATCAAGCAAATCAGGGCTTGCACGAGGTGCCTCTTTTGTACCACTCTCCGAGTTTTCGCATTTTGCTATGTACTTTCGCCCACCTTCTCTAATACACAGTCTGCTGACTATTTTGTCTATGTTGCGGGATGACTTTGAGGGGGATACAGGCGGTGCATCGTGCAGCACTTTTGCCTTCACCTTCTTGAGATGTTCTCTGTAGACGTTTTCTAAGTCCTTCACAGGGAGTGTGTAACATGTAGTATTCTCTGTCCTGCTTTCTGCGGCATAAACATGTTTAGATGAACCATTGAGGACAATGATGCTTCCATGTGCCACTACCGTGGAGTGTCCAGTGATGGGCGGCAGTGGCTGCGTCTGTGGTATGTGCACCCACAACTTCAAGACTAAATCAAGCACATAAACATCGTTAATTGCTGCGCAGTGCTCTCCTCCGATTACTACCATCTTGTCATTCACCACCGTAGCAGTGTGATGCGCACGAGCAGTTGGTACAGCACCAGTACACACCAGTCGTTGCCACTTAGATGTCGTGGTGTCGAATATCCAGACGGCATTTGACACGAAGAGCTTGCATCCAGCCTCCCCCAGTGCACCCTCAGTTACCCCCAAGTCTTGCTCCGTGCCCATGAGGCACGCTTTCGAGTTGTTGTCAAGCGCCACTACTTCAATGTCATCTGCGGGGGGCCTGGGCTGCACCTTGGAAAGTGCTGCTTCATCGCATAACATAGGGCTCTCATCGATGTAACCACCGAAGACTACAATAGTGCTGTTGTGCATTACTGCGGTGTGGAAGGCAACGCGCGGGCCCTGTTGCACGCTCTTCAGCCGTACACAGTGCCACGTCCTGTTCGTGAATTGGTACTTATCAATGTCATTCCGCCACCAACCTCCTTCAGGGCCCCATCCACCAAATACCCACATGACACCACCGTGCGTTACAGCTGTGTGTCCCCTTCTCCGTGAGTCCCCCTCTGGCATCGAGGATAGCCTTCGCCACGTCAGTGTTGTAAGTTCTATTTCGTAGAAGTGCTGGTCCCAAAAGGGAAGCTCTGTGCCGTGCTTTGTAAACGTGTGGCCACCAAAAACATACGCCGACTGCCCGTTGATTACCATTGTCTGCGAGTGGTAACTGCCTTTTGCTATTTTGTTGCCCAATAGTATCACTGCATCCTCATCTTCAGTGTCAGCATTGTTGCATGTTAAGCTGATGAAGTGAGCTGATCTACCTATGTCTCCTTTCTTTGCGTGCGTAAAGTCTATTCCAACGATGCCTCCCAGGTACTCACCCGTCTCCACGTCCCTTCCGCCGAACTGCAGCAGCCGACCCTCTTGTGTGACCTTAAGTAAGGAGGTCCCCCTGCTACATGGCAGTACAGTTTCCTTTCCATTGTTAAATGGCTTAAGACGGACAGGGTGCCATGTTATTTTCATAACCTATATTGGCGGTACTACAAGCTGGAACAAAACCAGTGCAAGGCAGCCGGGTGGGCTGTAACTGCTCCCAACTAAGAACCTCTCGAGGCATCCCAGAGGCTTTGAAATAAGTCTTCCGGTGATTCTTGCTTCCGCTTCTCTTGAACAGGTATCGGTATAGGCTGGGTAGTTTGGAGAGGTGAAGAAAAGGACGTGAGGGGTGCAGGGGTGGCGGTGAGGGCGTGAGAAACTGGCTTATTAAAGCAATCAAGGATCTCTGCGTGTGGGTGGTTGGTGGCCATGCCTTGCGCCCGTCTCCCATAATCCCTTGATGTCGTTGTTGGAGAAGCTGTAAGGAAGGATAACAAATCATTGCCGATAGAGGACTTCGGTGTGTCATCAGTCGCCTGAGGTGACTCTACTTCACACTCCCAAAAGACCTCAAGTGGGAAGGCGTTGTTGTCCTCTCCTGTTGTAGGCGTCATGGCATCATGTGATATGAGGTCAACTTCCTCTTCTTTCGGTGGCTTCTCCACGGGCTTTTCCTTCTTCTCAGGTTTAGGCGACACAGGCTTTGCCTGCACTCTGGGCGATGTGGGCGGCGACGCTGTGGGCGACTCATCTTTTCTTTTCTTACTCGGCTTCCAGACATGCTTCAGCCACCGCTGTGATCCCGGCTTCTTCGGTGCCAAGGATGACGCAACTGCCGCATGTCTCTTCCTCAGCTTCATGGGGTCCCACTTGGGTACCCTTTCCCAGTCCACCTTGAACCCCAACGGGAGGTTTTTAGCAAGTTCAGTTATACTCTGCGCTAGCTGAACCGATTGAGGAATGTCAGTATCAAAAGAAGCCAGTTGCTTGACCAAATCTCTCTTGATAGACTGGAGTATAGCCACTGCCCACACGAAGATAGGCGTGCTCGAGAGTGCACCAACATCCCCGGCCCTTGAACCCTCCAGCATCAGCAACGAGTCCCATAAACAAAGGACAGACTCTTTCGGCAAAACACCTCCGAAAACAGGAAGCAGCCATTTTGGAGATAGCAGTGCTACTGCGTCTTTAAAATTCTGCTCGCCCACACGGGCTGCCAAGTCCGGTAGCCGCTCACAGCATATCTCCTATTGTTGTGCTTGCATATATTTAACCCCTTACCTACCTGTAGGAGTAACGTGTCTGCTCTGTGACCCGAAAGCGGTGGCTCGGCATTGTAGAGCCCCGGTGAGAGACCTCGCGTCACTATCGCTACGAATATCCAAAATGCATTCTGCGTGTTCTTAACTACGCAAAGGGGTACGACGGCGAGAAGAGTCATACCCTGTGGAATTGAATACATGTGTTGTTACCATACCTGAACGTAAGGGGCTGCGTCAGGTAGCTCTTCCATCGAATAACCAACCCAAGCCTCCAAAATTGCACGCAGTGAGTGCTTATATTCTTCAATTTTGTCTTCGTCAGTCTCCCATAAACCAAAAGGTGTACGCGGAATATCCAGTCCTATCTGATTCACCTCACCTTCCACACAGCACCCCGCTACATGGAATTGCTCAAATGTGCGCTTCGCTCTCTGCTGGACCTTCTTAGCTATCCGCAGCCATGTTTCGATACGGTCCCCGTTGTACCCGTTCATCCTTTTGTTTGAATCTTATTTGTTGTAACGAGACTATAAAAAGAACATCTCATTGAGACATGGTCTATAGATCCTATTGCACATAAAGTAGTGCTATGAGGCCTTTCGCCTCTTGAGCACGCTGCTGGCTTTCGTGTAATCTTCGTAAGTGTCTCTGATGTCGTCCGATTTCCTGATGTCCACCTTCGTGGGCTGGGTACCTTCGTGTTTTGAGGCGAAGCTGTGACGTGTGTTATGCTTTTACTACAGGTGTACATACTCTTCCTTCCAAGCATTTAGCTTCCCAACCAAAGACTTGACAAGCGCTTTCAACTCACTTAAAGGCATCTCTTCGTAATTCTTGGGGTCGAGAGAAGGCACAGATGGGACTGATGGTTCGGAGGGTTTCACTTCCGGAGACTTAGACTTCGCTTTATCTTTCTGTTGGAAAAAGATCAATAAATGTATGCATGTGACTTACCTGCAGTGCCAAGTATTCGCCATACACCTCGGCAATATCAGGATCAGATTTCAGTACGTTCTTCGTGGGTTCTTTTCCATGTTTTTCCTTGAACCTGTGAACGCGTGTTGTGTTTGCTTTTGTTTTCATACGCTGCCTTCCAATCATTGAGCTGTTTCACCAGTTCGCTTTTCCTCGCCTTCTTTTTCTTCTCCTTCCGCGGTTTTGCACTTCCGGTATCAGTGTCTTGCCCGCTAGCAGTTTTGCTTGTATCTTGCTCTATTGATAGCATGGTACTTCCGACCGGACTCTTAACAACAGGGTTTTCTGCTTTAGGGCTCTCTGCAACAGCGACATTTTCAATTTGGCTTAGAACCTTCTCTTCCTGACCAGCACCTTTTTCCTCTACTGAAGGACTTTCAAGAGGGCTTTCTACCTTCGGGCTCTCCACAGGACTCGACAAGCTTGCAACAGGGCTTACCTTTACCTCCGGGCTTTCAGCTTTAGGGCTTGGAACATTTGGAACATCTGCAACAGAGGCTTCTTGAACTTTCACTTCTGTTACCTTCCGGCTTTCAGTTTTAGGGCTTGGAACATCTGGAACATCTGCAACAGGGGCTTCTTGAACTTTCACTTCTGTTACCTTCGGGCTTTCAGCTTCAGGGCTTGGAACATCTGGAACATCTGCAACAGGGGCTTCTTGAGCTTTCATTTCTGTATTCTGCTGTTCTTCTTTCATTTCAAGGCTCGTCTCTTCTGAGCGTTTGTGTGCTTCGCTGTGCGGTACAGTCTCCACAAGACTCATTTCGGGGCTTGCCTCAGGAGTGATTTCTGGTGCTTCAAGAACGGCATCTGCCTTTTCGTTCTTCGGTTCTGCTTCCACTGCTCCCACGGCTTCTTGTTTCGAATTCGGTTCGGTTTTGGTTTCTTTCTGTGGTTGTTCATCAGGCGGTGTGCCTTGCTCAGCTACGGCAACTACTTCTGCTTCCGCTTCGATCCCGCTAGGAGAAGTAGCAGGAAGAGTCAAGGGTGTGGTCTCTTGTGAAGAGCGGGGAGTCGTCTCCTTGGCTTTGCGCTCCTTCTTGCTCTTCTTCGGTAAAGGGTCGTTGACAGGAGACGCACGAGGCGATTTGAGATACTGATACTCCTTATAAACTTTCGCAATGGAGCTGTCAGATGCTAGAGTTGCTTTGGTAGGGTTGTTGCCGTGTTTGGCAGTGTACTTCTCTTTCCACTCGTTTAGCTGCTTAGCCAAAGCCCTTTTGCGTCGCTTCTTATCTAATTCCAAGTCAGCTCCAAGCTGCGCAGCAGCTTGCACAGGGGTGCTTTCTTCTTGCTTTTTGACCATAGCTGCTTTCATCTCTTGCAATTTTCTCTCTTCAAGGCTTATCTGCTCGAAGCAACTTGCCATCTGCTCGCTTACAGGTGAAATATCTGCGATCTCTTCCTCGGCAATAGCTTCCTGTGCGCGATGGTAAAGAAGTCAAAACATACCCTTGCAGCTGTCTCTTTCGAGAACAACGCCATGTTGCTAGTGTACCATTTCTGCTGAAGACGTACGCCCTGGAAGGAGATATATGAAAGCGAACAGCATACCTTGAGCAGGTCTTCTGACAGCTCTGTCCAGGCTTTCCACTCGACATTTTCTTCTTTCGTCGTCTTCGCTCGCTGCTGTGTTTCTTCAGTTTCGCATGCTTGTCTTGCAGCTGCTTGCTTTGCGAGGTGCTTGCATTCCTTCTCACGTTGTGCTCGAATGATGCCCGTGTTCTCTTTCCACACCTCCTGCCGCTTGGTGCCCTCTTCCTGATCTAGACGCCCCCGGTAGATGTTCTCCCCTGATGTCATATTCTCGATCTTTTTCACAAAGTTCTCTGTGATAACCACCTCATCGACCTCTACTACTTCTGACACCTGGAACGAGTCTGCCTCCGCCCTTCCGAAGAACGTACCTTTCCGAGACACAGCAAACAAGGCTTCTGCGGCGAAGTCCTCAGGACTCTGTTCTATTAGTTCTTCTTCTTCTTCCTCCTCGCATTCTTCAACCTTTGCAGGGAGAAGTTCTTCTTTCTTACTCACCAGCTGTATGAACATCCTGAGAACCAGCAGTTTGAACAACACACGAAGCATCTTTGGGTCGATAAGGGCAAAAAAACGTGTCCGCCGGTTCATTCTATGATGCAAGAATGCAGAAACCACAGGCAGTGTGAACGCCCTCTTACCTACAGTGAGAGACCTAGGGCTGTGCACCCTGTACTCATGGATCAACTGCTCGAGGGTGGACTCGAATGTAGGTGCCAAGGGATGGATGGCATTCAAGTGGTGAGTTACTCTTAGCTTCTGGCAGGCATGATAGCACCTTGTAACTCGCTGTATATGAAAGAGCAGGGATTCGATCCGTATGAGCTCAGGGGTGGCGTGCAAGAACGACACCTCCATGAGCATGGCGTTTGCGTCGCGCAAAACGTCGAGAAACCTGTTTGTCTGGTTCTCTCTTTTGATCTCACCGACAAGTGCCTGGCTCACTGGCCACATGTACCGCACACTTGACGACTGTGGGATTATGGAATACGTGGGCAGGAGCTGCTCATCTTCCTCGCCCTCCGCAGAAGAGAAGAGTTCCTGTTGCGTGAGTCGATGCTTAAGAAGGGACTGCAACATCTCCAATTCGTAGTCGCCTTTGTTGATGGACAAGGGGTTCTTGTCGCTGCAAGGACCACTCGTAGGCGATACCTGCCCTTCCGGTACTGGAATGAACTCTTCTGGTGCAAAATGCAGTGTCACGTCGTTCTTCTTAGCCTCGTCGCCTTCGCCTGAACCCCCGTCGTTCTCGTCCTCAGCGTGAAGCGACCTCTGCAACACTTCCATAAGCAGAGCTTCGTCCGTGACAGGCACGCTGCCGACGGCAGTCACCCGTCTGCTGATAAAGTTCTCCACAACAGCGACTTCAGGCAGATCACGAACCTTCTGAGACACCAGCACCTGCTGCCCTTCAAACTCGAAGACCTGCTTGAAATGCAACAAAAGCATCTCGCAGTCGACGATCACTTCGTTCAGGATATTGTCTTCAACATACATCGACACCACATTCAGCACTTCCTTCAACAGCCCTCCTTCAGCACACCTGTTGCACACGTCTGCGGCCACAGCCTTGGTATCGACTGTGTTAGAGGAGAGTACCAGCTTAACAACGGCAAGGTCCTCTTCGAACACCACACTGCCTATGACGATGTCGTTGCCAGCGAGAGACGTCTCCCCGAAAAGCATGAAGTCACTGATAAAGGTTTCCTCCTCAAACGGCAAGGTTACCTTCGCCACAACAATCACTGAGTTGGAGCCTCCTGCCAACGGTTTGTAAGATGCACTCCTGCCTTTAATAAGCTTCTCTCTACAAAGATCAACAATCATGCCCTTCAACGATTTTCCTAAATGTAGATGTTTTCTGTTTTCCTCCCGCATCTTCGTAAGGTAAATGGACTTTGCCCTCTCTCGCATGATGGCACCCCCTGGTTGCATCAGTACGGAGAAGTCATGACTCACGTAGTACATACAAGCCATGCCCACGACGTACAACACAAAGACGATGAGTAGAATGGATTCCATTGCTTGGCCTTGCTCCTTTTCTGTCACTAAACGGGCTCCACAAAGTGTTATGAACCCCCATGTAGCGTAGAAGGTCAGTGACCAACACAAAAGCAACTGCCCCCAATCCGAAGATGTCACACGATAGCACCGAAGAAAAAATGTGTAGAGCAGCGTAGGGAGGGAATAGACAGCGACGCATATGCCTGCAACTTGGTACTTTGCATCAGATGTTTTCACCGCATGCACATTCGACACACATATCAGCAGCACCATAAGCAGTTTTTGAATGAGGTACCATGGGAGCAGAAACCTCCCCCCTCTTGTGAAGCTGGACATCAGCCATAGCCTCTTGTCACGAAACAATGTGCTAAGTTTCAACATGTACTCTAGCTCACGAGTTCTTATGTACGTTTCATGCCGCAAAGTTGTTTTGTACAACGTCTGGAACCGTATCCTTCTGACGAGCACCCATGGCAGGCCAATGACGAACAGCAAGGCGGGCAGAGACCACAGCATGCCAAGCAAGCTGGGTTCGCACTCCCACTTTTCGACTACAAATGCTTTGTAATCACACACTAAGTACATGGTCTTCAGCAGCACAGGTAGATAAAAAAAGCAGAGTAGTGGACATGCTATTCGCTCGACATTCCGGGCAAGTGCTGGTCCCAAGAGACCCAAGTCAGGGACCAACTGCAGACCTAGCCACAGTACAAACAGAGCGGCGCCGAGTACTGTATAAATACCACTCCCAAGTGTTGAGGGTTCGGACAGAATAGGCTGGCACGTTGAGCCAACCAGTTGGCAGTTAGATGTTTCAATGGTGCAATTCAAGCACTTAGGAATCTCGTAGTCACGGATGGTGTTGAAGTCCAGTGCTGCGTAGAGCGTGAAGTGAGTCCTTCTCCAGAAATGCCACGGCCACTGCAGAGGGAACAACCACAGTAAAGCGAAGTCCTGAACACAGCTGAGCAGCAGCAACCACTTTTCACTCCAAAACATATCAACGCCCAAGAACGTGTCCAGCTCACCATTGTAGCGTAGTCTTGCGAGCTCCCGTGCACTCTCTTTTGTTGTCTCTGGCTCCGACCCGTCTATTTGCGGCAACAAATCCTCCTCTTCTTCATCTTCATCCATCATCCTGTAGTGAGTGCTCCGACTGCAGGTTTTGAAGCCGAAAAAACTCAATGGGAGAAGTGTATTGGGAAAAGGGCAAGGCAGTCTAAGCAACGGCACAGCAGCTGCCCTTACTTTTTGGTTTGTTATTTTTGTACAATGGGCAATCCTTGCCTTTGAACTTGTAGTTGTGCCCCAACTGGGTCGTGCGTTCCTCCGTGATCACAACCTCCACGTGCGGGGCGTTGAATTTGAAATGCGCAACTAGAGTTTTTGTAGAGTTTATCTGTGGAGAGCATACCGATGTCCTCTTCTTCTTTATCGTAGAACGTGTCTGTGATATTCAGTCGGATCAGGCAGGGCAGAGAGCTAAGCTGTTTCACTGTTTGGACATTATACTTGACGTCCCCTTCACACATAGGATTGTTGCTGAGGTTTATCTCTCTTAAGTTCATGCCCTTTTCCAACCCGCTCACATCACGTACCTCGTTGTCACTAACGTCCAGAAACTGCAGCAGCGGCATTGTCTCCACACCTTTGAAGTTATTAAAGCGGTTGTGGTGCAGGCAGAGCCACGTGAGGTTTGGGGCAAACGTGAGGCCACGGAAGGAAGTAATGTCTGACTGGGTTAGATCAAGCCATTCGAGGGCAGGGCTGACATTCAGTCCTGTGAAATCAGTGAAATAGTTCCCGCTGGCGTCCAACCAGCGCAGATACGGAGCACCGGAGATCCCTTGAAGAGACTTGAGGTTGTTCCAAGAGAGTGTAATCCTCATAAGTGCGGGGAACTTCTCAAGAGCAGCAATCTTTGTAAGCTTGTTGTCGTGAAAGTTAAGGTGCGTCACAGCAGGGTTCACATCCAGGTTCTGGTCTGTTGTGGTGTAGTCATGTCCAGACAAGTCCGTGGTGACTTCGGCTGCGGGCTCATAGCTTGTATTAGCTACGTAAGGCTCAGATTGGTTGTAGGCATTCACACTATGGGCAGCAACGTTGGTAGGATAGTTGTCGATACAGCCGCTGGGCATGCCGTAGTAGTACGGGGGCGGGGGTACTCCAGTATTTGCTTGCACAGGAGCAGCCATCTGTGGAGCAGGCGGTGCTGTAGGCTGGTAATAGGCCACAGGCGGTTGAAAGTAGTAAGGGTTAGGAACATTCCTGTTTGCGTATTCGTTAACCCAACAATGACAACATACTGCGCTGGGTATGCGGCAGCCGGTTTGATGGGCTCGCCAACCATAACGTTCCCTGTGGCTGTCTGCAAGTATGTGGCACATACCATTAGGGTCTTGCGTGAAGATAGGATCAGAGCCCATTGTTTGTGTTACTTTCGAGGGGTTGTTGTTATGAGGGCGTAAAAAAAATCTTCGATGAAATATCCTCCAAAAAAAAAAAAACAACTAAATTATATCAATGTCACCGACACCGACTGGTGCAGTGGCAGATGTAGCTGCGAGTGGGGAGCATGGAATGGGCTTAAGTTATGTTCTACCGTTAAACACTCTGTATAAAAAGTGGTTGGAAGCAGTTGGCTTCTTGTGGGTCTGCAAGCAAGCTTAGAGCTCCTCCGTACTTCCCTTCGGGTACGGATTTTCGCCTGTCTCGGCAGTTTTCGGGATGGGCGCACCGCCCTTTACCTGCTGCTGGGTGAGCTTCTTGATCTTCATGTATTCAGGGGTCATAGGCAGCAGCTCCTTCACATGGTTCATGCCTGTGCAGTAACGCTCCTGCTTCACGCACAGGGCGTAGCCCAGGGCCTCCATGTCTCCATCGCCGATGCCGCGGCCAGTCATGATGAGCTTCTCGAGGTCCTCCTCATGCTTCTCGACGAGCTTGTCGCAGAAGATGCGCAGCAGGTGGCTGCTGATCGCGTAGTCCTTGTGCTGGCTGTGTGTCTCCACCTTGGTCGCCTGGTCTGCTCTTCGGAACTGTTTGATCTTGTTATCGTTGCGCTTGAACAGTGCGTACCCCTTCATCAGCGGGCACAGCTTTTCGATGATTTCTGTGGTGCGTAGCTCGCTCACCTCCCAGTTATCCTTGCCAGGCAATGTGTACCCTTGCCTCTCAGAGCTAAGCAGAGCACCCAACTCCCAAGCAATTGAAAGACACGATGTGCATGCGTAGTCTTTCTCCAAATCAATCACCTCAGGTTCCCCTGCACCGACCGTTCGGTCACAAAGGGCCACCAGAACTAAACAAAGCAGGACTCTCATTTTCTTTCCTTTCTCATTTGAGTTGTTAACGATCATTGAAAAAAGCAACAAAAGAATGAGCCGTGTAAATGTGAAAACTACAAGCTCCCGAGATAGTCAGTGTATGGACGCTCACGGTAGTAGAATACCCTGTGGAGATGGATAAGGTAAAACTAACATACTCATCTGGTGTGCATGGAGTGCTCGATGTGTCAGCATTTCTCTCGCCTAAGTACAGCGCTGGAGCGAATCGCTCTTGCATATCTGCTTCCAGAGCAGAAATATCATCACTTTCAACCTTTCCACTTTTGTTTCTTGGGGAAATAAACCGCTTAGGGCTAGGGAAAAACCGCGGAGACACTGAGGGCTTCTGTGAAGCTTTTGTCGAAGAGCGCATGACATCCTTCAACACCATACTCCATGACCTCTGGTCCAAGGTGCCTTCCTTCAGAGCCTGAGCACGCTGAGCCTCAAAAAGCTCTACAGGGTTCTCTAACATATCCTTCTTGTTCACCTCCATTGTAGCCCTCTCCCATTTCCTCCTTGCGCGTACACCGCGGTGCTTGTAGTAAATGTCCATCAGCAGTGACGTTTTGTGCTTAAAGGAGTCCATTTCTTCGACAACCGTGTGCTTAGTGATTTTTGGCATCTTCAGCTGCTTCTGTGTGATGACTCCACTCAAGTTTACGTTCTGCTTCTTGGCGAAGGATATCAAGCGTTCCTTTCGCGGGGTACACACTTTTGGTGAAACGAGTGGTGGGGGCACTGGTTCTCGTGGTGTAATGTGGTCCCATGAGGTACCTCGCAAAGAACACTCTGAGAAGGGTATGGACTGTGGGAAATTATCGAGGGATACTCTTTTGGATTTCTGTGGTGGGCTCTGAAGAGATTGTGGGGAAGGGGACACAAGTGTAGCTACGTCGTCACTGCTGTCGCACCATTGACGTCTGATGAAAGCGAGCGACTTCCCCTTAGGCAGCGAGGACACGTTGGTCGTGTGGACGATGGCCTCAGGGATACTAAAGTCCTCCCTGCTCGCCTTGACCCAAGCACCGATGGATCTTTGTCCGTCCTGCTTTGAAGACAAGCTGCAAAGTTCATTCCCTTTATAATCCCACACAAGCACTTGATTGTCGAGCAGACCAGCTGTGATGATGTGGTGTTGGGTGACAACGAATGTTGACATTTCATCGCAGTGTGCCTGCCACCTGTTTACAACCGGCAATGCCATGAAGTGCAGCGGCTTTGTAAAACCACTGCAACGGTACTTCTGTGCTACTACCTGACAATCGTACATCGTCACCCAGCCCTGGTCATCTGCGGCGATCAGAAATGACAGCTCTTCACTGTACCTTAATTGCAACCCAGAGGGCCTCCTCAGTGACAACTTCACGTTTTCCCCAGTCTCTAACATTCCTTTTACAACTCCTTTTTTGTGCTGATAATCTGGATTCGTCAACTTCCTCTCGCACAACACCCCGTATTCATCGGTGTTTTCCATTGTGCACCACAGCTGCACTTTTCCTTTTGCTGTCGCAACACCGATGACATCTTCACACACCCACACCAAGTCGTTGACTTCTGTGTGCCCTGCGCTGAACCTGCCCGTGATAGCTTTGAGCAGGATGTCGGTCACAAGAATGTCGCCCATCTGCGTGCTGAAGGCCACGACTGTACGTGCAGGGACCACGCTAATAGCGCTGATCTCAGTTTCAAAGAGGTTCACTTCCCATTGCACTCTCTTTACTTTTTCATGTTTGTCAGTGAGGACCACCGCCCACCCTGTCTCATACCCTACCACCACGCGCCTGCCACCAACACTGCAGTAAGCCATCCTACTTATGGCATCCACCCGTGGTATGCAAATATGTAGCACTTGCAACACCGACAGAAACACCACCTCCCCGACAGATGTCCCTAGCACTGCGTTGCGGAGGTGCCGTGTAGAGCATGTAATCTTCCCCTTGACCAACGGCACCAAGGGAACGGCTACCTGCTTAAACTCAGTGTTCCACTCCTTGACCTCTGCGGCTGTATATGTGACAATTGACTCATTCAACCACTCCACACCACGCACCGCTTCGTAATGGGCTGTGTTCTTGTTCGAGTACGTGGCTCTCCAAGAGGTGACACTCTTCCCAAACCCTACCACCTGGCACTTGCTGGGAATGTACACTAGACATGTGGGGTTAGGCTTCATTGCTTTGTTGGAGGTCAGGACATGCCTCACGCTCAAGGTTACAAGGCACCAGATTTTCATGTCGCCCTTTGTGTCCATTGTGACGATTTCCGGTGTGTTTGGGAATGACACTAGGTCCACAAGGATGGCGCCTTGCATGGTGCTAAGTCCGAGGCTGTGGGAGTGTTTAGGGTAGTGAACTGCCCAGATGGTAGGGTTGGTGGTTGCATGCCCGATGGTAACGAAGCAGGGGTTGCATGTGTTCATGACAAGGGCTCTAATGCCGTTGTCAGTGCTGACGGTGGCGGTGATGCACTCGCGAGCCGTGTCATAGAGGATGAGGTCGCCGCTCCGTGAGGCAACTGCGAGGAGCCTTTCGGTGGCATGCAGGGCAGTGATGGAACTCGATGTGATTTTTAGCTTCGTGTGGGGCTCCGCACTAAGCGCGGTGGGGGAAGTAGTGCGGCCCTTGAGGATGGCCGGGGAGAAGGAGGTAAGCACACCGTCGCGAGCACCTGTGAAGATGCGGTCGCAGTGCGGGTGGTAACATAGAGTGTGGATAGGCACGAGGGAGAAAAAAACCTTGCGAAGCTTCAGCTTGTTGAGGAAAAGTTCGTAAACATGGACGGTGGAAAAAGTGGTAGCGAGGACAAGGCAAGTGGCGGTGGGGGACTGAATGAGCTCGCAGGCTTGGGGGAAAAGGGAGTCTCCCACAGGATGTGCAACGGTAAAGGTGTCGAGACTGACAAGCGAAACGACACCTGATTGTGTGCCAAGGAGGATGCAATGCATACTCTCAAGCACAGAGGCAAAGACGACAGTATCGTGGGAAGTCAGGCCCTGCACCTCGCACCGCTCGTACTCATCTGGCTTTGCGTACACGCCACGGTCTTCTGCACGCTTGGACACGTACTCTTCAAAGTCACGCAGCAGCTCTTCCTCTCCCTGCAAAAGGACCTCCTCGCCCTTCGCCTTCTCGAACACTTTCATTAGCTGGCATATCGATCCCCCGTTCTCATATGAATATACGTCCACCAGCTGCGAGAGCCTCTCTGGTGTCAGTTGCACCGAGTGCATTTCACACAGAATTCATTTTCAAACCATTTTCCGCCTGGTATTTTAATTCTAAAAAAAAAAAAGGGGCATGTTTGATTCAAGCTAATCAGGGTTGGGAAGGAGAGTTTTTTTTTTAAAAAAAAGGGGTCGAAGGGAAGCTTTCTTCTTCTTCTTATTTTTCTCCGTTCTTTTTTTCTTTTTGAAGTTTTTCTTTAACACTTTTGCCGCCTTCAGGTGGACATGGGAGTTGAGCAGGGAGAAATAAGTGCCTTTTTTTTGTTCCCATAAAGGGGTTGGAAGGGAGAAAAAAATAAAAAACACCGCTTTTTGTAGAGAAAGAAATTTCTTAAAAAAAAACTTGACAAACTGTCGTGTAAAGACCCCACCCCAAACCGTGTGTGTGCTTTTCTTTTTTTTTTTCTCTCCTTTTTTTTAAATAATTGCCGTTGTTTGCTGTGTTTTTCTCTTTGGCATGTTCTTCTCATAAATCTTCATTTCTGAAGCAGGACCTTGAGATCTTTTTTTTTACTTTCTTCTTTCTTCTTCAGGCCTCTTCTGTTACTCGGCTATAAATCCCCTTTCTCCAACTTGTATTTTACAAAAAAATAAGAAGTAATAAAAAAAAAAAAAAAAGGAATGGGGGTGGGAGTGGGAAAGGGAGCAAGAGAGGAAAAAAAAAATCGGAAAAAAAAATAAAATGGAATGGATTCTTTTTATAAAAAGGAAGGAATTGCAAGCAGGTATTTTTTTTTTTACAGGAAAATAAGGGGCGGGTTACTAGTACGAGGAGGATGCCTTGTCCACCTCTTCAGTCTTCCCCTCTTCGAGAAGTTTCTCCCACTTGACAAGTTGGGCAACACCGTCGATGACCAAGTTTACGAGCTCCACCTCGGACTTCCCGATCCTGTCGGCGTTCGAAATGTCCCACTTGCCGCCAGTCGAGGCAGAGTCCACACCTGCGGTACCACGAGCCTGCAACCTCATCTTCTTCAGCACGTCCTTAAAATCAGAGCGGGCACTGAACAGGGGCAAGTTGACCAAGGTCCCTGCACGCAACCCTGTCCCCAAGTTGGATGGGCACGTGAGGATCCACCCCAACCTGTCGCTGTGCATGAAGTCCGACCCTTCCATCTTGAGCACCTTCTGCACCTGCTCGCAAGCCCTCACGAATCTCCCAAACGTCTCTTTCATGTTCTTGTCACGCTGCATGCTGACAATCCTCAAGTGGTCTTCCTCACCCACCCACACGAACAAATTCTTCTCATCGTTATGGAAGATGCCACGACCATCGGGCCAGTGGCGCCCCATACCACTAGCAAGTAGCAGCGTGCTGTCGGGCTCCTGGAACAAGTTGCCCATCTTCCTCAGATCGCCTTCCTTCTCCTCGCTCATCCCATTGGGCTTCGCCGAGTACGAGTGGCTCCCGTGTAGCGGGAAGTAGTCGCCCTTAAGGTCGCCAGAGAGGTTGCTGAGACCCTTCACGGCGATGGCTTCCAGCCTGCGGCGCTCTTCGAACTCAATAGTTGGCGGGAGACGGTAGCCCTTGATGCTCCTCCCTGTGCGCACACGGGTGGTTTCCACGTACTTCCCGTCAGGGTCCATGTCGGTATCGCTCACCTTAGCGAGGTCAAGGTCTGTGGGCTGCTTGGCGTCGGCACCATATCCGCCATGCCTAGCGTCGATGATGGGGTCAAACAGCTCCTTGAAGACTTCGTAGCTCTCCTCGTCACCCGCGGTGAGCCCCACGGTCTTGATGTGAGGATGCCCGGGGTTGTCCACACCAGTCTTCATGCAGTGCGCGAGGGTCACATTGTTAGGAGTAGTCTTCTTCTTCAGAGCGTCGTACACGTCCTTGTGCTCGCGTAAGAAGTCAGCCATGAAGTTGTTATGGTTGCTGAAGTCGGGCATCTCATCGGGTGTCACACCGTCTGGAGCGAAGGTGGCGTTCTTCTCCGCACAGTTGTAAGGTTTGTCGCCGCATCCCACCTGGATCCAGCCCTCCAGCTTCTTCACACCCTTGGCAAGGCCATGGGGCGGGTAGTCAAAGTACTCAGCAAGCCACGGCCTCGCGTCTGCAGGCCTCTCCTTCACCAAAGCCTGCACAGCACCATCGATCAAGTCGGGCACCTTCTGCTTGCGAAGGTACTCCAAGTTCTCGGGGTCCTTCTCCATGTTTAAAAGTTGTAAAGTAAGCTGGAGAATAAACTTGAACATCACAAGAATGCATAAAAAATATACAAACAGTAAGCACGCCCAGATAGAAGGGACTTGAACTGACCCAAAAAAACCATACAAGGTGCACACTATCCGCATACATAACCGCTTCTTAGTTAAAAGTGCACAGTTCTTACTCTTGAGCACCCACAGACATTGTCTGGGACCCGAACCTGCAAAATGGAGTACAATAACAAAAGTGAGCATACCAGGTTTCCCCTTTGTTCAGTGTAACTGGCTTCTTTATGGCGCCCACTTCTATGCACACCATGTTGCGCCACCCGTAGTTGTTAAAGTCTCGCATTTTGCTTGCCTTCTCGACCCAAGGGTTCCACAGTACCGCATCTGGGAGGGTAGGGCTCTTGTGCAGCAGGGTCTTGCCCTGATATTTATCGTGTAGAACCAGCTCGTTAGGTGTGTCTAAGTAGATCCTGTCCGTCTCCTTTGTGATATCCAGGTGGTCTTCCGACTCTTCAACGCATTCTTTCCTCTCTGTGAATATTGTGAATGTGTGAAATGGTATGCATACCCTGCAGGTTGTCCATGTACGTAAGCCCGTTGAGCCCTTCGACACGTGCCCCGTCGATGTGCGACACGTTGAAGTACGTGTGCAGTGCAGTGGTGAAGTCAAAAGGAGCAGTGCCAGTGTTCTCCACTTTGAGTGAGGTGGTGAGTGTATGTGGTTTGAGGTGCACGGTATAAGACACGGCAAAGGGGCGATCCCACTGAGCACGTGTCGCATCATTCTCTGTGTGCTGCAAAGTGACGGATACGTTGTTCGTGTTGGCTTCTGTGTCGACGATCCTCCACTCTGAGCTGTTTCTGAGGAAGCCGTGCTGGGGGAGGTCGCCAGGACCGAACTGCGGCCAACAGATGGGAATGCCGCCCCTGATGGCCTTGGAGTCGTCGTACACAGCATCGGGCGACACCCACAATGCATCGCGGCCACCCACAGACCACCTCGTCACGTGTGCACCGTGCAGGTACACCTCTGCGATGTTCCCGTCCGTTGCACCATCCCCGTGCTGTAGCACCACCTTCACCATGCCGTTTGCCCCTAGACGGAACATCACCCTGTTTTCAATTCCGTGTTTGCTGTTCAGTTTCTCCAGCATCTGCCTTTGCAGAGACTTGCACATGCCCCCCAGAGGGTCAACAGGCAACTTGTCCTTAAACACGTCCGACAGCATCGTATCCACCACATCGGGGATCTTCTCGTTCCTGAACTCGTCCATTAGATCTTGCATCGTGTCGTATTTTGTCCTGTGGTGCGACTTCATGATGGGCATGTCTAATCTAAATATCTATCTACGAGGTATCTGTTTTAACAAAAACCGTGACCACTTCAATAATAGGTCCCCTTAAACCGGGGTGTTCTATTAGGTGTACTGGTATGACTCTTGTTAGGCGGGGACACGTACCGAGGTCTGGCCCCGTGCCTGTCCCGGTTGCACACCGACTCGATATGGCGGTGCAGAGGGGATGACTCTTCAGGTTCTATGGGGGTCACATTTCCAATCGTCCACATTTCAGACGGTTTTTGCAAACTGAGCTTTCTTGCCAAGGACTTCATTGGTGAGGTAATAGAGATAGATGAGGCCTCGGTGTCGTAGGCCGGGCGGGTAACTGTAGTGTGTGCAGAGAGGCTGCTGTGCGAGTGGTTGGGGTTGGCGACTGCCATGAAGAGGTCGTGGACGGTGTGGAGCTGCTTCGTGATGGCGTCCTCCATCTCCACAATCCTGTGAAGGATGTTTTTCAGAGATGACTCCCGCTGCTGCCTGTGGTGGCCAAGTGTCTCACACAGGCTTTCTAAGCGATCCACAAGAACCGACACAGTCTTCGTTTCGTGCTTGGCTATGGACGCATGGACACAGTCATCGGAGTGAATGTGACTGTGATGTATGTGGCTGTGCGACAGTTGTGAATCCCATCTCTTTGGTGACACACCCCTCCTTGGCGACACGTCCTTAGCAGCTCTTTGTTCCACAATATGCGCCTGCTTTGCCAACGCCATAATCTCCCCCACGACCTGCCCGCATCTTGATGTAATGCCTCGGACGTTTTCCAAGAACCCTTCGCTTAAACCCATCGTTTGCTTGCCCCACCCACATTCTTCGATGAACTCTTTCAACGACTCTAAACTAGTGCCCAGCGTCACGTTCAACACCTTGACCCTCCCCTCCAACCCGCCGTTGAGGATCGCCTCTGCAGCGCTGCCTTGCTTGACAAGCGTTTTGAACTCTCTTTTTAACTCCTCAAACTTCAGCACTCTCTGCCTGAAGTCCTCCTCAACTTTTGCCTTCTCCTCCTCCATTGTGTGTAACCTGTCGTCTGTTGTTGCAAGCCTCTCTCTTGCCGCGTTTAGTTCGTCACGAAGAGTAGTGGTATCGTCTCCTAGCTTGCTGGCATCCTGTGAAGATAGCTCTAAGTCTGTTCGTAACTTTTGGGCATCGAATTCCAACTTCAACTTCTCTTCCTCTAAAGCGAGCTTTTGGTTGTGCTCCTCATCAAGGTCAGCTTCAAGGGAAGCGATACAGCGTTGCATGACCGTTACCTCTTTGCGGGCCTCGTTTCTTTGCTGCACGACGCTTGCTAGCTGCTTGCACACAACTTCCTGCAGCACCGTCAGCCTGCTGACGTAATGTGCGATGGTAACGTCGTTGTTCTTTTTGATTTTTGCGATAGTAGCGTTCAGCCCGTTCATCTTATCGGAAATCAGCTCCTTCACACCTGCCACACACCTAGCAGCTGCTTCCAACGCACGGATTGTATCATCATGGCTGAGCTCTTCTTCTTCCACCCCTTTCACGTACACCATTTCCAGAACCTTGAAGCATGCCATTTGATACTTTTCAGTTTGCTTCACTAGCCCTGTCGTTAATTCCTCGCTGCTGGCGCACTTCTCACTGTGCTCTTCATACAGTGTTTCGTATTGCGATGCCAGTGTCTCGTTCACGTCCTCCAATTCATTGATTCTGTTCTCAAGCTCAAGTATCTTGTGCTCATTGTTGAGTTTTTCGACTATGTCGCTTGCTGCAGGAATATGCGAGGGACTGAGGCTGCGAGCGGAAGGACCTATGTTTATCTAAATTAGACTCCTGTAATCATACTCTTCTTGATACTCGAAGCGGACTGCGTCCTCATCAACTCCATGCCTATCTGGCTATGGGCTAACGTTGCATGCAGGGGCGAGGTAGGCTGGATCAGCGGGGAGAGCGTCCTAGGGCCTGGTGGATCAGCCATAGTAGCCAGAGGTGAAAGGGTGCGGTGTTCTGGCTGTACCAATTTCCTTCCTGAGAGGGTTCGTGGCAGCTGGTTTTGGATTTTCCTTCCCGAGAGTGTCCTTGTCAGAGTGGGGCGTGTCCCTGACAGAGTTCGCAGGTTAGTCGTAGGGTCGGGTTGCTCTGCGTCAATTCTTCCTGACAGCGTGCGGAACAAATTCCGCTCCTTTGCCTGTGGTGACATTCTACTCGAAAGAGTACGATGGAGCTGTTCAGGGCCCTGTCTCCCTGAGAGGGTGCGGTGCATGGCATTAGGCGGCGGGCTGCTCGCCAGCATAGGGCTCAGGGTGCGTGCCATTTCGTTCGCAGCTTTCGCTGCACGAGGAGTAACTGTTTCTGCTTCGAACCTGTAACGGTGTCCAAGAAAGGCGAGCATACCTATCGAAGTTCACAGACTCCACCAAGCTGATTGGTGACGAAAGATCTTGCGGAGACCTCAAGGAGCGGGAACTGTGGCTTCTGATAGACTGTGCACCAGGGCTCCTCAACATCGATTTAACTGATTCTGCCTTGTTCAGTGATCGCATGGACTCTGTCCTTCTAACAGATGAGTTTCTCATAGATTCAACCCTCTTCATAGAGCGTGAGGACACAGTCTTGGCAACAGCCAAGGGCGACGCTTGATGGGAAATGAGAGGGGTGCTGTACGGGGATGTTGCTGCTGCTGTTGTGATAGGTCGCTTGAAAGAGGTCCCTTTCTCTAGCTTCAGCGGGGAAACGAGGCTGCGTTAAAGATGAGTTGCACGGGTTTCATACCTCTTAGCAGACACCATTCTGTCAACACTTTCCGCATTCAACCGCAAGCTACGAGCAGAGCAGCTCTTTTCCAGTTGTGGAAATAAGTTCAAGGGTGTCACACGCGGCGTGGCGGCTTTGGACGTGAGCCTTGTTAAATTCCTTGGCGTGATTGCGCGATGCATGAGCAGCGGCGAAGCCAAGGTGCCAACTAACTGTGTTGGGTTAGCCTTAGGCACCGCTCGGGGTGTTGCAGCTTTACTTCGTTGGGACCCTTGCCTAGACAATCTGCTATTGGATCGTGACAAACTCCTCGCAAGTGGCGACCTGTGTTGTTGATCACATAAAAGGGCGCATACTCCGGAGACGGTGACAAAGCCCTTGGTGTCTCGACTCTGACAATCTCAACTTGCTGTAAGTCCTCCGCGTTCTTGAAGCTGTGGGCGATTAGAAAAATGACACCGCAACACACCTCAGGTTTCGGTCACAGGCGGCTGCATTTGGCGACAACATGCTCGCGGACTTACAGATCGCTCTTGCAAGAGGTGACTCGCATGCAGGAGGGCCAACATCTATAGTCATGTACCCAGTGTGTCTCCTCTGTTGCAGAGAAGGCAAGGATGTGTTGCTATTTGTGCGTGAAATAGGGAAGCTGTACTGATTCATGGGCTTATCTTTGTTAAGCAGTGCTTGCACGGGCAGTGTTTTCCTTCGGCCGTCTGCATCGCTACAATCGAAGTCACTCTGCTCTAAATCGTTGTCAACCTCTTCTTCCTGATCTTCGTCTTCTCGCAGCAAGCTCGCAGAGTGCTCTCTGAAACTGCCTTCCTGCACAGTCGAAATTTCTCTCAAAGAAGGATCCTTATCATCAAAAGCAACTTGCATCGACCCGTTAGTTGTGAAGAGTTCAAGGGCTTTCCTGCTCCCTTGACTCCTGAAGCTAACATCCCTGCTTACTGCCTTTGGTGGTGCGTCTGCCGCTATCACAGGAGTTGGTGTCTTTGACCCATCTTCGATGTGTGTCGCCTCCGGTTGGTGCGCGAGGGCATCCTCTAGAGCATCTGCAAGAC
Source organism: Diplonema japonicum (assembly GCA_964019335.1). NCBI lineage: Eukaryota > Euglenozoa > Diplonemea > Diplonemida > Diplonemidae > Diplonema > Diplonema japonicum. Next base: position 53,468 of record OZ025680.1, read on the forward strand.
GGTTCCGTTCCTCCAAGGCCACACTCAGCTCATCCTCTAACTCGTGTATCCTGTTGATGTGTACTTCGTGCGCTTCAGCATGTTCCTCGCACCTCTCCTTCAGGCAGTCTCTTTCTAGTTCGATAGCTGCAATGGACACTTGGTACTCTTCCAAGAGCGAATCTTTTCTTCGTACCTTGCTTTCAAGCAGTTTCGTGTTGTGCACGTACGCCTGCAAGTCGTCTTCAAGCTTTGTCACAGTGCCTTTCCATCTAAAGTCGCAATTCTTGGCGGTGAGCTCTTCCTTGTATCGAGCCTCGAGGACAGCCTCCTCTTGTAACACAGTACACCGTTGGCGTTCTTCGTTGACTTGCACACGGAGGTCGACCTTCTCAGAGTTGACAAGCCGCAGTTCATCCTCTAGCTTGCGGAGATGCTTCTCTACTTCTGTCCGCAAGTTACATTCTGCTGAAATGTCATTTAAAAGCTTTTCTTCTGTTTCCTGAGAACGGTGCTTTTGCTCGTGTGCAGCACCCCGCAAGGCTTGCACTTCCTTCCACAAATGGTCGCATTTAGCGCGGGTTTCCTCCAGCATGATATCGGTGTTGTGCCCCTCTGACCTCACTGCCTCGGAACTTTCGGACAACTTCTTGTTCAAAGACTGCAGCTCGTTGGTAGCAGCCTGCAGCGTTTTATTCTTTGTCGACAACCTGTTGATCTCTTCTTCCTTTTCTTTAAGGGTGTCTTTTAGGGTTGTAAGCTGTGCTTGTGCGCTGCCGCTGGCATGCTCTTCTGTAGCAGACAGCTTCACGATCTCTACCTCCTTCTCCCTGACGGTTCTGTCCAACTCAGAAAGCTTCCTGTCCCTTTCGTTAATCGCCTGCTGCAGTCTAGCATTCTCTTCTGTCATTAACGTGTTCTCGGATTTTAAATCGTTCATCAGCAGCAGCTTTTCAGTCACCTCATCCCCAAGGTCTAAGGACTGCAACTGCTCCTCCATAGTCAACAACCTGAGCTTAAGGTCGAAGTTTATCTTCCTAATTCGGTTGTGATCCTTCTCTAAATCCTGGTAGGTAGGCTGTGGGTTTTGCCGGTACGGCGATGTGATCCGAGGCCCATAGGAATGATCGGAACCACCGAAGGAGTCATCGAGGCCTGTTGAGTACATGGCATGCCTGTGGTGGTGATGCTGAGCGTGAACGGGACAAAGAAAACTAATGAAGCGAGATTGCTCGGAAGAACACAAACAACTAGGCAAAAAAAAAAGCTGTCTCGATTTTAGTGGTGCCATGCAGTATGTGACACAGCGGCCACCCTTGTGAAACTTCGCCCCGAAGCCTCCCAAGTCCCCTGTGGTCCCGTAGAAAGTAAAGTGGAGAGGTAAAGAAAGCTTGGAAATTGAAATAGGGAGAGGGGCCACAGAAGCAATTAAACACCAACTAGAGAGTTGTGGGAGGCTTGCTTCACTGGCACGATGCCGCGGGGAGGCTACTTGACCTGGTGAAGCCACCTCCTTGTTCGATGTAATGGGATAAGGGACTCTCCGTTGAGGGCGATGCTAACTGGCGCCACGCGTGGGCTCTCCACCCCCGTCCAGGTTTCCCCACGTGTACGGCTTTAGAACGAGAGTTTCCCTTTCGCTTGTGTTTCTCCAAACCACAATTACCAGGAACCACCACAGGGAGGTTGGAAACATTGGTCCCCCCCCAAAAAAAAAGAAGAATGACTTTGGTTGCTTATAAGCCGCCTGGCGTACAAGCAACTGCAGGCACAGTCTACTTGATTACAGGGGGTGCTCCTCGGCCGAGTTGTAGCTTCTTCTGCGTTCCGCGTCGTGTCCTTAATGCGTGCGGTGTATAACTCAACCCCAGCCGGGGCGCCCCGGGTAACCAAGATTCTGCGCTCGTGCAGTTTGCTGCATGTTCGTCACCCTGAGCATCTGCAATACCTTCTCCCACTCGGGCGCTACCGGTGATGACCGACGAGGAGGTCAACAGCGAACAACACATCTGATGTACTTCTTATATTTCCATGTTATCCCCACCACCAATAAAGTACAGAAACTGTAGCTTAGAATCGTTGGTGGGAAAGAAAGAAATGAAGAACGGAAGGAACAGAAAGGCTAAAAATAACTATTTATAACTATGTGTCTTTGTTGTTCGCACGCAAAAAAAAAAAAAGTTTTAAAAGCTGCGAAAGTGTTTTGCTCGGCACAAGTACATGTAGTTATAAAATCACTTTTGAAAGATAAATATTTGTAACAAAAAGAAAAAAAGAAAATAATAAACGACAGTTTAATACAGCTTTTTAAAAGAAATCCGAAATGCACCGGTGAGCGAAAAGGGGATGATTGCGTGAATCGTCACGTTGCCCCATTCTCTGCAAACACGGAAGACTTCAGCAATGCTGGTGCTGCGGGCCTCTCGTCCGTGGCACGTGTCAAACAGGAAGTGATCATGTCGAAGATGTCGCAGCTGACAACAGGTAGCGTGGGCATAAAGGCCTCATCTGAACCTAAGTTATGCAACAACCTCTCTCGTGACATAGACTCATAAGGGGTGCCCCCCAGCAGCACGATAGTTATAATACCAAAGCCCCATATGTCAGAAGCAAACTCTGTGTGCCCACGGCACGCTTCTGGAGCCATAAAACAAGGTGTCCCTAGCTGTGTTCCCAGAAAATCTCCCATGCTGCTCGTTCCGTAATCACAAAGCTTGCAGTGTCCCTCAGCACCCAGCAGCACGTTCTCAGGCTTCAGGTCACTATGCACTACATTATTTGCGTGCAGGTAACTAAGGCCTTTTAGAATATCCTCCAAAAAGGAGGATATGCATTTAAACGGGAGCACTCCGAACTGTTCTATGACGCGTGCGAGGGACTCCCCAGGATAATATTCCATCAAGATGAAGAGGGTGTCCTGCGCCACAGCAGTATCGTAATACGCCACTATGTACTCGTTAGAAAGACTGCTCAGGACCGAGACTTCAACAATCGGGTTGTTTAGTGACTGTCGAGAGGAAATGGGGTTGGTGGACCTCAACGCAGCTGGGGAACACTTCTCGTTCATGCCCAGCCACACCTTGCCGAGCCGACCCTTGCCCAGCAGCCTGTTGCTGCGATACCATGACTGTCTACTGCTGTCTATAAATGATGAAGGAATGTGTTTCGCGACTTCCACCTTGACCCTGTCATCTAAGTCACAGCTGTCAATAGACAACCTGGGGGACGCTGGGATGCTGCTTCTGTCGCTGCTTACAGAGTACGTAATAAATTGCGCGAGCTCGTCCGGCAGTCTCACACTACCAGTGATAGCCTCGAAGAACGGCCACTCGTCACGAATCTCCCTCACATAGGTGGCAGGGAAGGGGATTTCACACTGGACAGAATACATGCAGTGCTTCAGGATGCGCCACACTTGCTCATCTTTGCTGTTGTTCTTCGCGAGCTCATTAAATGCCTCCAAGGCTTCCTTATAGTTGTTGGCCTCAAAGGAGCTGAACCCAACCATGTACTTCTCCACAACAGGTTCGCGCAGAAGCTCGTACACGTACTCGTTCTGCTTGTGCACGAATGCGATAACGTCAACAGGCCGTGTAAAGAGTTTTACATTCACCCTGCTGTTGCAAGCTTCCGAGATCAGTACGCGTACGGACAGCAGATTTGCCAGCTTCACTAGGGATCCACATTGAGTGATCGTTGCGCCCACACACGTGCACGATTTCGTGCTAGCATTGCCAATTGTCCCAAAGTAGAAGCGTCCAGTGTGCACCGCGGCCGCCCAGTTTTTTGGCCCCTTTACGTCGCTCCTCACCTGATTACTGATAGCCAGGCAGCAGTGACACGCCGCGAAAGGGTGCCGTACCACGCTGCTGTGACAGTTAAAGGTCGCTACGACAACATCAGCGGCTAAGGAATGAATAACCCCGTCATGCTTCTCCAGCTCTACAATGCAGTAGTTAAGGTACCTTTCATTCACAGTGCTGACGTCCGTGTACCCAGGGCAGACAATCATCACGGTGCCGATTGTGTTGTTCAACATGGACACAGACCTCGGCCGCCGAAAAGGGGGGGATCTCGTTTCCGTAGGTTCTTGTTCGGCCTCGACTAATGCCGCCTGTGCGATGTGCGCTCTGTACTGCTGCAGGCACATAACCATCTGGACAAACGATTCTTGAATGGACACGATCTCCTTCAGAGACGACTCCTGCATATCATCCAAGCTGTCGATGTGCATCCGAGAGATGGCCTTCATCTTTTTTTCCAAGTATGAAAGGGGCTTGCTCAGCAGCCTTTTCGTCATTCCGAGGGCCGTGCACCCCAAGATAGTCATGTATACCAGCCAGCCTACCAAAGACATGGCTAGCATGTCGCTGGCATATGCAAGCGTCTCGTCTCGCGCATTATTGACTTTTATTTTTGCCTCTGCTGTTATGTTCTTAGTATAATCAAGGATGTTTGCTGACGACCTCAGCAGCACCGCTTGCAAAGGCAACCCTGAATGGTTTAGAGGGGCTTGGTAGGCCCAGAAGTGTGTTCCGTCAGCCGAGTCCCACTCCGATTCGGATTCTGCCCCCTCGCCATGTTGCAGCAAGTAGCTATGGTATTCCGCTATGAGCGGGTCGCTTGAGTTCTTGCCTTGTATACTACCGTGGGACACTGCGAGAAGTGTACCGTGCTCGATGCCGTGCCATTCCCCTAAAGTAGAAAAGTACACGAGGTACATGCGTGTGACCTCCTCCTCATCATCCACGGCTAAGGACAGAAGGAAGCTGTGCGGATCGAGAACCCCGAGAACCTCGCCGACATATTCCCCGGATTGCTTAAAACGCGTCACGTAAATGAGTTCGGCGTCCTCTAGAAGCCAACCGTCGACGGTGTGACTCTCGTGGAAGTGAGAGTGGCTCCCGACGATGGGGCAGGAACCCGATATCTGTACACCCTGAGCCATGCGGCAAGGTCCCAGGTCAGGTGTAGCATTATGGTTGACTGTGCTTATAAAGGCGGAGTTGCCTGTCTGATTCATGAAGCAGGTGCTATTCACTTCTTTTTTGCGTGTGTACATTAAGAGGTTGAAGACAGGGAGCTCCATGCTGTATCCCAATCCGACCATTTCCAGAACATCGTATCCATGTGCCACATGGGAGAACATCAGTAGATGGATGGACTCGCGCGTGCTGTGCTGCAGCAACCAGGCGATCTCGTGCACCCTGCTCTCCAGCAAAGACAGCCTGTACCTGATGCTTGCTATCCTGTGGGCTGTCGCCTCGATCAGCAACATGTGCCGTGCATGCTGCATATTAGTCTCTCCCGTGAGGAAGCAACTCCGGAGGCTTTCCTCAGTCTCATCCTTGTAAATCGTAAACGAGTGGTTTCCCGTAATGACAAACAAGGTGACTGTCCCTAATCCTGTCAGTAAAATAAGCCCCACGCACAGGATGACCGACAATCCTGACACCGACACATGGCATGGCATCAACCCCTGTTGGCATGAGTTCAAGTTCAATGGGAAGTCGAATACGAAAAGACTAACGAAGGAAAAGGCCTTCACCCTAAGAAATAATCGGAAGCTGCAAGAATCCACCAAAAAGAAATATATAAGATCAAGAGGCCAGTGTTGGAGGCGTCCTGCACTGTCTGCTTGATTTACAGGGGGCACCGTGGCCGAGCTGTAGCTTCTTTTGCATTCCGTGTAGTGTCCTTGATGTGCAACAACACCTGTTCGTCACCCTGAGCATTGCAATACGTTGGTCCACTCCAGGGTGCTACCGGTGATGAGCGACGAGGAGGTCAACAGCGAACATCTGATGTACTTCTTTATATCTCCACGTTATCCACACCACGAGGGAAAAAAAAAAAAAAACGTACTTCTCACCCAAATACGGACTCCGTTAGATAAACCACATTCAGTTTGCCGTCTTCCAACATAAACGTGCTCAGCAAGGCGCTGGGGTTTGGTGATTGCAAGGAGGGAAGAAAGCAGTAGATGCCCTCATGTTTAATCTCGTTTATCTCCTTGAGCTTCCGAATGGCATCACCAAATGATGCTCTTCTGCTTAACCGTACCACAGCGGGGACACTCCTCACAGCACCCCAGGGTGCCCGCTCGACGAAACACACTTCAACAGTGCTACTCATATCCTCGTGACCACCCGTGGAACCTTATGGTTGCGTGAATTGTGATAAGGGGCAAATACAAATACTACGGTAGGCTTTCTCCTCTAGATATACAAGCCATCCAACAGCAACTTCAGGAAGGCGTGTCTCCCCGAAGTTCGGCTCCCCTACCACCACCACTCTCTTTTAGCAACAACAATTGACCAGTTCGGCTGTAAACAAAAAAAAGAAAAAAAAAAAAAGGAAAAATCGATTTTTCTTTCTCCTTTTTTTTCTTTTCTTTCTTTCTTTTTTTTTTTTTTTTTTTTTAATTCCCTTGCTAGCCTACCGTTCACGACAAATACCGAATAATTGGCTAAAAAACCGTTTTTTTTCTTCTTCCCCCCCCCATTCTTTTTTTTTTCTCTTCTTCCTCTTTGCTGTCATGTTCTCTTCAAGTAAAACCAAAATGAAAAAAAAAAAAAAAAAAAAAAAAAAAAAAAGATAAAGGAGGTTCCTGTTGGAACGTCCCCCTTGTCTCTAAGGTGCTGTAAAAAAAAAAAAAAAAAAAAAAAAAAAAAAAAAAAGAAGAGACATTTAAGGGTACCTGCGGTATGTGGCAGGACGCCTGAAGAGTCTCAATCTATCTCTTGATCGAACCTTTCTGCTGTGGTGTGGCCTTCGGCCCCTCATTCGCCCTCCTCGGTACCTTAGGTATAAAACCCTCAACCGAGTTGGTAAGGACACAATAGTTGTACAGTTGTTTCTCAAGGATGTGGCGGGTCGCCGGGGAGGCGAATACCGGTCTAGAGGAGTAGCCCCTTATGGAGCCGTTGCAGTAACCCAACGTGCGTAGGGAGTGGACAGAGGCTACCGAAGCAGCTGGAATGAGGGGCGCTATGCGCTTATTGGTGTGGATGCGTTCTAGTGCCGCTATCACCCGGCCTATGACACGCGCGCTCTCCTGGATGTCCTCACCCTCTCCACAAGGCGAGAGTCCTTCTGTGGCAATGAAGTCCACGGCCAGCTCAAGCCTGGAGACCTGTCCACCTGTTGTACCCCAGTGAAGGGCCGAGAGCCATCGGATGACGTGCGGGAATAGTCGCGGGAGGTACTGTTGCCTCAAACCGTTGTCGTAGTACCACCTCAGTGACCGCGGCTTGAGCAAACACCCCTTCTCGAAGGGCCTGTTCCACAAGTGAACACTAAAGTCCACAGTCTTCTTTCGTGCAAAGGCGAGTTGCAAGTTGCCAGTAATCTCCGCCATCATTAGCTGTAACTCAGCTGTTTCCAGCACGAGCCCCCCCGTCGCAATGCCATGCAGTTGTGTGCACCGGGGCCACTGGTTACGTTGTGCGCATAGTGCCGCCCGCTTCTCGGATGCTGTCCTGATGTGCTCGTGTGCCTGACAGTCCCAGAGGGTGTGCTCCAGGAGCCTTGACGTATGTTGTGAAACGTCGAAAGTAGCGTCGCAGCCCATGCACTTCGTCCGCCCCCCGACCGTGTCATTGATGACCTTGGGGTGGAATGGGAAAACGGCCCCCACTATCACCTGTAGCACCCTTCGAGCTTTGGGCGGATTGCGAGTCGCCAGGTGTAAGTGTAGCCCGTTGGTGGCCTTCTCGTCGATGTTGCCCGTCCCCTGAAAGGAGGGTCTGCTCTCTTCTAGGGCCGTTCGCAGGTGGACCTTCAGGAGCTTCCTGACCTCGTGCTTCAGGGCCCTTGGCTCCAGGGGTACCCATTGCCGCGCGAACTGCGCCCAGCTGGACCCCAGTTCCCCCAGCAGTTCGTGGGTCTGTCCGAGCATCCCGCAAGGGCCGAGGGGGCTCCCGCCCCGGGCGGCTTCCTTGTACTTGTCCCTGCACGTTTTAACGAGTGCCCTGGACCCTTCGTCGCTTTGCATCATTCGCGCAAACGTCGTGATTCTGCGGTATGCGGCTGCTGAATAAGGGTCCAGCCTGTGACCTTTGAAAGCCACCCCAAGGAGGGCTCCCGATGAGCGAGTCGGGTTGTGTGGGCCCCATATGCAAGAGGTAATCTTCTTCCTGAGGGAGTCCAGAAGCGAGTCCGTGGGCGGTGTGTAGAGCACTCCGTAGAGCGCCGCTGGGAGGATGCAGTCCTCTATCAGTAGAGCCTTACGCGATCTCGTGATGTGGGTTACCGCGAGCCTGTCGACCGCATCCAGCGCCGTGGCAAACCTAGTGTTCTTCGTTCGGGTGGGCTGCAAGCACACTGTGCACCCCAGCATAGTAATGCTTTTCACTGTTTCAAATACGGTGTCCCCCATTGTCAGCTTGCCTCTGTATCCCTTCTTGGTGCTGAAGGCCTTTGTTTTCCCCGGGTGTACCGACATGTTCGTCAGGCGGCAGAGCTCGTCAAGCAGGAGAATGGAACTCTGGACCGCCCTCTCCGAGATCCTAGAGAAGAGGTATAGGTCGTCTGCGTAGGAGATGGGTAGGACTTCTGGGGATGTAGCGACGCATCGCCTGGTGTAGGCAGCGAGGATGGCATTGATGAAGACGGGCGAGATAGGGCACCCCTGGAGGATCCCATTTGTGGTGCGGAACACCTCCCCTACCCCCGCCTGGAAGCGCAGACGTCGGTCGAGGTTGGCGTACATGGATCTTAGTGGTCTTAGGATGTTCTCGGACATGCCCAGTCTCTCCGCCAGGTCGAACGTTAATGTGACAGGGATGGAGTCGAAACACTTCCTGAAGTCCACTGACAGACCATACAGAGGTTCCGCCCCCTGTCGGGCATTTTCCACTTGCGCACACACTTTGAAGAGTAGGTCATCCACACCGTGTTTTGGTCTAAATCCGTGCTGTGTCGGAGTGATCCACCGTTCCTGCCACTCGAGAATGTCTGGAAGCCTGGCGCACGCCCAAAGGCGGTAGAAGGCACTAGAAACCGTGATCGGGCGATGATCCAGGGGTTCCTCCGACTCAGATTTCGGGATCATCGTGATCAGGGCAGTCAGGATGGCCTGTGGCCACACGCCGGTCGTCTCGATCCAGTCAAAGAGGAACAAGAAACCATTGAGGAGCTCCGGGGGTAGGTGTGCTAGCTCACTCAGCCTCCATCCGTCTACCCCCGCACAGTGTTGCCGCTGTTTCTTGTGGAGGACCTTTTGCAGTTGAGCAAAGGTGAGTTCCGTGGTGGTCATCGAACAGTGCGGGATATATCCCCCGAAGAATTTCACGAACTCTTCAGTAGCCGGCTCCGGTCTGTCCTTGTACATCTGGAACACAGGACTCCATGCCTCCCTGAACGCGCGGTCGATCTCGCCAAGGTTGGTGCTGAGCCTCCCGTCAGCCGTCCGGACCGCCAGTAGCTCTCTCGACTGTTTGCCCTGCACCAGCCCTGCTATGGTCCGTCGATGCTTCGCAAAGTGGTGCTCCATTTCCCTTTTGTGCTTAGTCCCCCGAGCTAACTTGTTGGCGACGTCCATAGTTCTCTGCAGTTGGAGCACTTTAACCTGCATCTCCGCAGCGTCCTCGGCCAAATCCACCGACGGCGCCGCGTTCTCAGGAATGACGCGTTGATTCACCGCTCGTCGCACCACGTTGTCCCATGCTTTACAGATCTCATGCGGAGGGGCTCCACATAGAGGCTTCAGCCGTCTGATTATAGCCGCACAGCCTACGCGAATATTCTCGAGCGCAAGATACCTTTTCGAGACGGCACCCATACTGTGCGCTGTAGCAGGCGCCGTAATGCACTTGAGAGTCGGCTCGCCCAGACTCCCTCGCCCAAGGTAGCTTGGATTAAAGCTTTCCCTTGACGTTCCCAGTAGGTGCCGTTCGCAAATCGAGGAAAGGAACTGGTAGGCGCTGTCCATGTCACCCAGCGCCCTGAAAGACGCCAGTGTTTGTAGGAGGTCCGCGGGCGGGGGGCGCCTTTGTCCAGCCGGAGCCGGGGTAATCTGCCTAGGAATGGAAAACCGGTAGGTCGTTTGCTTGAGCGCTGTGATTCCTAGCCTAAGCCTAAGAGCAAGGTGTGAGGGAACCCCGATGTCGACCGTTTCGCAGTTCTTCAACGTGTGTGCCGCAACTTTGTTGAGCAGGATGTAGTCCGGCCTGGTCCTCGCTACTGCAGTGACAAAGGTCGGGGGGGTTTCCTCGTCCTTGCGTCCGGCAATAGTTGCGGCTGCGTCCACCCACTGGTCCGCAAGTGCTTCAGCTAGTACGGGGGATTCCCCCAATGACGTGTTGAAATCGCCAGTGATCACCACTCCCCCAGCTCACACACGCCGCAAACGGTTTCATGTAGCAGCTTTTCCCTCTCCAATCTGGCGTTTGCGGTGCCGTCCTTCACCGGACAATATAGCGTGATCACATGCAGCCATGTGTTGGTACCCACCGCGATCCTTGCGTGCACCCTCCGCGATGTCGGCATGTCCCCACTGAACACCGTGCTGTCCCGCAGCGCCAGGAGTCGCTTCTTCACCAGGATGCCCACCCCTCCTCGTACTGCAACGTCCGGAGCTGCCAGCCCGTGAATCACCTTGCACTCCTGCGGCAATCCCCACAACATTCTATGCGCTTGGAGGAACGAGTCCGTCTTCGTCTCCAGCTCAACCCTCAGTTGACCCGCCTTCGTGAGGGCTGTTTCCTGCAAACAGGCGATGTCGAAGCACTGCGTCCTTAACCTGTTCTCATGGTTCCGGTAGTTCGTCATGTTCGCTGAGAGCAACACCAGTTCATCCGGGTTGGTGGGCCCCGGGTTGGGGTGAATGTCACCATGTGTGAGGAGTCTCCTCCGAGCTTCGCCGGCAATTGACTTCCTCGGACGTTTGGTAACGGGTCGGTGACCTCGAGGCAACGCCACCGGCCTGCGGCGTGAGCATAACGCACCGTTGGAGGGTGCGCCAAACCAGTCGGAGGGTATGCAGCGTGGGCTGAGGAGTGAGAGCGCGTCGAGGGTTAGCCCGTCCAGCGTGATCAGAGTGAGAAGTGCAAAAAGGAAAAGGAGCACGGGCCGGAGTAGGGAGCCTGACCACGAGGATAGTCAGTTGAACTCATCCTGCGTGACCAGAGCTAGGTCCATCAGCGCCGCCTGGTCAGCGTCCCTTTTTCGTGAGGGGGAAGCGGATTCAGCGGCCGCCCGTTTAGCATCAGCCTCCGCTTTAGCCTTCGCGAGTGGGGACAGTGGGAATTCGCCTCCGTGAGCTTAACATGAGACCTTCCCTTGGGGTGGTATGCACGTCCGCAGCGCCGAGGTTTGTCCTCGACAGCCCATTCTCTGATCGAGATGGAGGGCATGTTGTCCGGTCGGCTGATGATGAGAGTAGGGGGGGGGCTCCTCTGCCCTCGCTAGCCATCTCCCCCCGGGCATCCGGCTGAGCTTTTTTATTTCCCACCCCTGCATCCTGCAGTCGTCTGTGATGTCACACGGGTGCTCCCCGTACGCGGCCCCCTCGATCACATACTTCCTCCCCACCTGATCTTCCGGCAGGAACACCGCGCCAAGAGATTGCGTCACCACGTGCCGAGCAGTGCCTGGCGGGAGCATGATCGCCAGACCGATGGGAGTGACTGTGAGGGCAATACGGAAGCTAGAAGAAGGCCCGGTGAAGGTACGAGGAACATCCACCGGTCGGATCGTTTTCTTGAGCTGGATGACTTCCAACCGTTCCTCGGGGAGGGCGTGTGTCCAGTACACGTCGTTGTCACCGCTGTTGCTGAGGAGGCGGCTGGCGTGCAGCCAGTCCACGCGCACCCTTGCTGTTGCTCGCTGCGCCGTCCTCTCAACCCGCCATACGTTGTCCCTCGTGACCTCGTAGGCTTCCTGTTTGTCCCTAGCAGCTAGCATCGCCATCCTGGCCACTGCCTCCCCGTTCGTTGTTCTCGCCCACTGCTCGTTGGAGCAGAAGTCCTTGGCGACAATCGCCACGAGGACCACTGTCCTGTTCGTGCGCGTCTTGGGCTTGTCCCCGTCGGCCATCGTCGGGTCGTATTGATCGCCGGACGTCCATAGGGTCTTGATGCCTCTGCTAGTGGGGGTCGCAACCTCCCTGGCGCCCTCGAACCGGGTTGTTGAGACGACGCGGTGGTCCAGCTCCATGCTCGCCAACCTCGCCGCTAGGACTTCGGGATCGGGACAGTTGAAGTAGATCCCCTTGAGAAGTGGTTCGGGGACTTCGTTGAAAATGGGCGCGCCGTTCCAGTGTTTTGCGTCCAGGGAGGTCTTTGGTGGGGGGCCTCTCAGTTTGTCAGCCCACGTGGAGGTCACAGGTCGCTTCTGCTGGTCTGGCTTCCTGGGTCTGATTGGTTGCCCGACCGTCTGCCACTTCCCGGCCTTCTGGTGCTGCGGTTGTTGCTGCTTGGTGGTCTGCTTCTGTTGCTGTCCCTGCTTCTGTTGCGGTCCCTGAAAAAAAAAAAAAAAAGTGTCCTAAGATCCACGAGGGTACGGCAGGTACAATGGAACTAAAAAAGGTGAGGAAAGCAAAGGAGGCCTTTTTGTCGTTCAACCAAAAGTAACTTCTTGAGTTATTGTAACGTCCAGGACCCCGGGTGGGGACTCATGGTCCAAGAACAGAATCCCCATACGCTCTCTCAGAGGCAACTCATAATTACTTATCGTCAGAAAATGGTGTCGTGCAAAGACGTTTTTGTACTCAGGTTGGATGAACGCTTCGTTAAACAAATTGAGATATTTGCAGAACTGGTCTGACTCATTTGCTTCAAGAATAAACATGTTGGACTTCAGGTTAACTTTTAACATCGATAGCTTGTTCCGTATAAGTACAGGTATCTTCTTCCGTTCGAGTATTCTTTTCACGCTCGCCTCCAACGATTCCTCTGTAACCGGAACCAGGCGGCTCGACATTCTTTTCCCCCTTTAAGAACTGTCTGATAATGTTTTAAAGCCAGTTTTAACCCTTTTGGGTACGGGGGGGGTAAAATAATAATAATGTAATATCGAAAAAAAAAAGAAGAAAAAAACAAAGGGGATTCAACGGCTGATTTGACGGACTGGCAGCGGCAGGGGGGGGGGGACGTTTAAAACACTTTTTTTAAAAAAAGAAGAGAGAAAAAAAAATCACTTGGGGCGGCTTAGATGGCCCAGATGTCATCGAAGTTGTGTGGCTTTTCACAGTAAGCACAGCTAAAGGCAGGCGGGTCGACAGACTTCCGGACAAAGTCTGCCATGGCATGTTCATGGTTCTTTCGGTGGCTGATGCATGTCGCGTTGGTGCAGTCGATTTCCTGTAGTAATTATATTTTATTCCCTTTTATTTTCCCAATTTTTTTTTGATTTTTTTTTTTCACCCCTATTAGGAAAGCTATGAAGTAAAATTGGAGGTAAAATAAAACCCACTCTCGTGATTCTACGAAATTCATTATCGTGAATAAAATAGTTATTCCCCCCTTCATACTTCAAAGTCGTAAATCCTGGGCGGCATGTGCAGACGGTACTTCGTCACCACCCTGTCCTTCTCGATCACGTTCAAAGTGCATTCTGGCGAGATGGCCGACAGCTTTTTCAGCATCGCCTTATCGAAGAAGGACTCCGTGAGTGTTGGGAGCGACACAATGCCCTAGTTGGTTTTGATTCTTCTTTTTTTTTTCCATCCCCCTGTTGTATCATGTACCTTAACAGCATCCTTCTGCGACCTCGAGGAAAAGACCCCTGCAGTCCCCACCACGTCGGACAGCTGAAGGATCTTTGTCAGCTTCGCGATGGTCTTCCACACCTTCTTCACGTCTGTCCCCCTGCAGATGTGGTCGAGGACCAGCCCGTTAGAAACAGGTTTGATCCCCATCTTCATCTCGCCTTTCGTGATTTCCCGTCTGCTCTCCATGTCCACCTTCTCCACAAAATCCTCAGTCGTCTCTTCCACCTTCTTCCCCTCCCCCGTAAAGTCCTCCCCCAGGGCTCCTCCGCACATCGACAACTCGATGATACGCGTGAAGTACCCATTCACCGACTGCCCGTCGTACGCGTTGTAAGACGTGTTGTCCAGGAACAAGGGGACCACGGGGTACTTCTGGTGGCGTGGCAGGGGGTGGTAGAACTTGGAGTCCTTCGGGATCTTGCCGAGGAACTCCTTTCGGAAGGTCACTGCCCTGCGGAGGTACTCCTCTCTGCCCAGGATCTTGTCACCCATCCTCTCGAGCTGCAGTCTTGTGTAGTACCATATGGACGCGATGTCGTCCTGCTGCAGGTACTCGTCGATGGAGTTGAACTTCCTGACGATGAAGTTGTTGGCTATCATTCGTTCCTCGTACTCTGCTGGCATAGCGAGCTCTGTTGGTGCGATGAGGTCGACCTTAACCTTGTGGAAGACGCGCAGCCCATCTGTCTTGGAGTGCACCGTGCGACCGTGGTAAAGGTCACCCGTGAGGACAAGGTGGATCTGGGAACGGTCCCAGTTTTTCTGTTCGAGGAATGAGAACTCGTCCAGGAACTCTTGTGTGGGGTGCTCGTGGCGGCCGTCGCCAGCGTTGATGAAAGATGCGCGTGGGAGGCCTAGCTTGCCGCAGTACTCACCCACAACCTTGTCCAGCCATGTGCAGGTACCCTCCAGCTTCGACCGCACGACGAAGATAGACTGATCGGTCGAGTAGCCACACAGCATCTTGACGGTGTCCGTGATGCTCTCCTTCTTGTTGAATGACGACGTTGCTGCGTCGAAGACGTTCATCTTGCACCCGTGGAACAGGGCTGCGTTGCGGAACGACTCCTTCGTCCTCGTGCTGTCCTCCATGAAGATCAGGTACACAGCCTTCTCCCCCGCTTGGATTTTGAACTTCTGCACCCCCTCACCCTTCTTCACCGCTTCTTTTAGCTTCCGCGTTTGGTTATATAAATAATACTGCTCATCGGGAGTCAGGTCGTTCACGACACTCAGACTCCTCCCTTCGAAGTGCAAAGGCATCTTGTCCTCTCCCGCACCTGGTTTTCTTTTTTCTTTTTCTTTTCTTACCCTTTCTTTTATTTCTTTATTTCACTCTTCGTCATTTTCTTCACTCACTGGGGCCTCATTATTTAACGCGAAACGGCCATTATTTAACGCGAAATCGCTATTATTTAACTAGTTAAATAATGAGATTTTGCAGTTAAATAATGGCCCTTCAGAGTGGAAAAATGAGTCTCGCCGTGGAAAAAAATGCACCCAACCCCTTGAAAATCTTTTTTGGGGTGGGGGTATTTTGACTATTTTTGGCCATCTGAGGCCATTCCAGCCCTTAAAAAGTGGGAATAAGTGCCTTACTTCCCCTTTAAATGCCACGGCGAAATAGCTACCCTGTATTACCTTAGGAAAATCCCAAAAAGCTGACCTGCGTGAAAAAAAAAACAGCAGTGAAAGCAGTGAAGAGTGAGTGACTCAAATGACGAAAAGTGAAATAAAACGACTTACTTGCCGCCAAATGAGCCATTATTTAACACTCGTTACCGTTTTTTTTGCACTCGGGCCCTGCGGGCTTTCGTGCAAAAAATTCGGGAACTCGAGTTAAATAATGACTCATTGTTTGTTGGCAATAAATAGCTATTTCTAATGGGCTTTTGTTCCAGAATCTTTCAAAGAAGGCACAAGTACAGTAGGGCACATTCCCATCGTGTTGCCGTAAAGACTGGAAGGGGATAGCCAGCACCCAGCTAAAAAAAAAAGTAGTTTGACGCCATGCTTGTGCGCTTGAGCAGGGGGGGGTAGGGGGGTCACATGGTAGTAAAATGGGTTTTTTCAAGTTCGCCAGTGCAGAAACTGGAGCTCCAAGCTTTTCTTTTGAAAACGGTAACGTTCCCCAACATAGCCCTATGGGGGGTGATATGTTCCCATCAAAGAAACAGCAGCAATAACAATAACAATACCAATAACAATGGGGACTATTGTTCCCCTCACACATCTGACATAGCAGGCTGGTTCGAGCCAAGGAAACGAGAAAAGAAGCGGGGGGGGGGGGGGGGGGGGGGGATTTTGCGGGGTAAAATACATTTAAATATGCTGCTCTCTACCAATGTGTACCAGGGGCTAGGCTTATGATGTGAATTTCTGAGGCAGAAAAAAAAAATAGGTAAAAAAAAAAAATTTACTTAAGCACTTGCCAAGCACCCGCCAATACAATCTTTTTTCCACTCCGATCACCAATAAACCTTCATCATCCTTCAACCGTCCATAGCGTAACTCAGTTCTATTCCCACTCTGCAAAATCTTAAAGAAGTAAGGGGGGGGGGGGGGGGGGTGATAAAGGGATCATTCTGAGACACCCTTCAGCATCCTAAAAGGGAGAAATTAAAAAAAGCAATTCGGTCGATTTTCGATTTAGACTCAGAACCACGCTGCCCCATTTCTTGGATCAGTGAGGCACCCCGTGCCCATCCATTAGGTCGGGTGCACGTGTCCTGGGTGGGTGTGATAAGTACTATATCACGCTAGGCGGTGGGTTGCGTGGGTTCTGAGTCTTATAGTGATAGAGGTCGCGCTCCTTTTTCTTTTCCTCCCCTCAGTTCTCAGACCGACAAAAAAAATGTTTTTTGAATACCAATAAAACTCATCTTTCACCCCCCCCCCCCCCCCCCTCTTTTTTGTTTCGAGAGAAAAAAAAAACAAAATGATAAAACACGAGAAAAAAAAAGGTGTCTTTGAAGGGAACCTGCAGTGTGTGACAGGATCGCCTTAAAAAAAAGAAAAAGAGGGAGTTTTTTTTTTTTTTTTTTTTTACTTGGGCATCCAAAACCTTCTTTCATCTCCCCTCCCCTTTGTTTCTAAATCTAATTGCACACACTGGTGTAGGTGTAGAAGAGAAGGGGGGGAAAAAATTGGAAAAAGGGAGTGCCGCTACATGGTATGCGCGATAAAAGTACTACAATGGGTGCACATCATGTGTAGGAGTTTCTCGTCCTCTTCGCTGAAAGAGGTGAGCTCCAAGGTGGTCGCCTTCTCCCCGTCTTGGGAAACGTCAAGCGGAGCGAACTTGTTGATGAACTCCACCAACCCAATTACCTTCCCCGTGTCGTCCTTCACTGGGCCGATGAGGATACTCCTGGACTGATACCCACTGTACTGGTCGCTCAGCCGATTGTCTTTGAACCTCTCGTCCGTGTACACATCATTTACATTCAGTACCTTGCCAGTGTTGACAACATGCCATTTGGTCCCATTCTTGCGCAAGGGAACTGTGCATTGTTCCTGTGTGTATGTTATACCCTCCCCTTCCCCTTTGTTTCCTCGTACCTGTGTGATGTGCTCTGTCATGAACTGACTATACTCAGCGTATGTAATCTCATCAGCGTCGGGAAGCATCTGCGCCACCCGCTTTGCTTCCCAACCCACTTTGATCAAAACCTTCGCAAGCTGCTCAGTGGCTATGTTAGGCCGGGTGGATGCGTCCTTTTTTTTTTTTTTTTTTTTTTTTTTCAAATGGGTCGAACCGAATACCTTCCCAGTCGCATATTTAAATGCATCCCCAAGCTCCTCCTGAGTAGGGTACACCCCATGGCGCACCATCGTGAACAGTGTGGTCGGCTGTGCGTTGCTGCCCGACGGCTTCTTCGTGATGTCCTCCAGCATGTACAGCGTGCACCTGTCGCAGTTGACCAGTTCCCACCCCTCTGCTATGATGGCGTCGAAGAGTGTCCGCATCTTCTCTGCCTGTTTCATCCTGTCTGCTTTTTCCAGATCCAAGAAGAGAAGGTTCACCATTCCCAAGCAGCACCCCACCATGACCCCCAACGCCGCCCCGAGGGTTCCTACAAGCTTAATTGATCTAAGGTTTCGCTGCGAGTTGGACAGCGGTGGGTACGTGATGCCCATCTTCGCGGCAATGGCCTCCACTGTCCCGCCGAACACGACGCCTGCGACGTCGCTGAAGAGCTGTGAAGGCGTGTGGTGTCATCCATGCCATACCTGACCAAATGCCGCTGCGATTAGTGTAAATTTCAAGTATTGTCCAAAGAAGTTATCGATCAAGTCCCCTGCGTGTATCATAATCGTGTTGTCCATGAGACCAAATCCAACCATCGGGACCGCGCACGCCAAAAAATGCCTCATCTTCACTTGCTGTGAAGGCTCCACGACCGGTCGCTCCGTGGCCCACCGCCGGCCCTTACCCCTGAACCGCGAACACTTCCCCACCGCTACCCTCCATCGTCCGACCCACATGTGAGTGCCGCCGTGAGGGGCACCCCGCCCTCTGTTGTAAGGTGGTTTATCTCAGTTTATAAGAGTGCGTTATTAAATAAAAGAAGAAATATCTATGAGATACAATCGGGTGGGGAGGTGGAGGGGCAGTCTTGCAATGGACAGAGGGGAGGAGGAACAGAGGTGTCGTGTTAATGGAAGAAAAAAGTAAAAAAAATTACAAAGGAACGAAAATAAAACTCCTGTAGGGCAGGGAAGGAGTATGCGCCCCTTTCTTTTCTGTGGATGACATGCGTACTTCTTTTTCTTTCTTTCTTCTTTCTTTTTTTTAGAGCTGCTGCGGGCACCCTTTCCATCTACTCTGACGAAGTCGTGACACAGCCTCTTTATGTATTTAAGCAGAGACCAGAGAAGGCCCCTGGTATCCAGATGGGGGAGGAGTACAGGGGGTGATGGGGGGAAGGAAAAGAGAAAAGGAGCCGTAACGATAGAACGATGAACAAGTTGTTTAACACACAACATAATTAAAGGAAAAGGGAGCTTTTACGTCATCTGAAGATATAATATGCCTTTTCGTGACCTCCCCCAGCCAGTCTCACCGGCATGACGCAAACAAAGAAAAAAAAAATGATGATTTCAAACCTTTTCGGGGGCGGGAAAGGAAATAACATAGAGCACAAAAAAAAAACTCTAAATATGAAATATGAAATAACCTTCCCCTCCCCATACAAAAAAAAAAACTTTTTGAAATGGTTTTCAGTTTATCATTTTCTTTTTCTTTATGTCTGCACAATTCTCTATTCATGAAATTCTCCAAAGATCAGGGGGAAGCTCACAGACATGGTTATAAATATCAGATGCCAGCACACGCAGGAGGAAAAAAAAGGGAAAAGATAAAAAAAAAAAAAAAAAGTAAAGGGCAATACCATACATTTTTCGATTTCTGTTTCGTTACACGGAATATTTAAAATCTTTCTAAAATCTAGAACGCATATGACCTTGAAGACTTCGAGTGCTCCCGAAGCGACATAGCGATTGCCTCCCTCTCGCGTTGTATCTCGCGGGACAGCATTTCAAGCTCTTCGTCCTTTTTAAGCGAGGCTTCCACGTCGAAGTTATGCGCACGAGAACCAACAGGCGGAGCACGCGGGGTAAGCCTCTTGCTTTGCAAGGGCGTGATGGACGTGATGGCAGGCTCGTCGCTCAACAAGCGACTGGGAAACCGACGAGGGGTCACATCACGCACAGGTAGCACATGATGAATAGGTGGCGGGAGAGGCGGCTGGACAGGGAAAGGCGGAGGGCTTAACGCCCTTGGTATCTGCTCCGTCCTAACTGGTGAATGAAGAGTCTGATTGTAGTTGCTGGGCTGTTGTGTCATTTGCAGGGGTTTTACGTCGTCGTGCTTCTTAGCAGGCACGATCTCCACCTTCACCACGTCAGCGGTGGGGTCCAAATACCGCACATATGCAGCTGATGTCTTCACTGCAATGTTGTAGCGGCTCTGCAGCGCATTGTACATCCCCATGGCAATCTGTTGCTGGCTCTGCACGTCTCTTGCCTTCACAACGTAGTCCACCTTCATCCTCCATGTTGCGTCCACCAGGTTTGGGCTCTTCTCCGGCGGTACGATCCCATTCGATTCTTGGTGGTAGTGCAGCACCACGTTATCGATTGTCCCCGGTGCGATGCGTAGCAGAACGTCCTCCGAGCGCGTCCCTCCCCCTACCTCCGACACAATGTCCTGCGACACCGCATCATGAAAGCTCTTGATCACCTTCGGCACCACTTTTGCATTTTCATATTTGCTGTAGTTTACCCCTATTATGTGGAACGACCCTTTCACAATAGGATCCCGCAGCCCCACCAGTCCCGTGTCGAACGGCCACTTCTTGCTACATGTGTTCTGAGCTATTCTGTCCTCTGGTGCGAGGTCCTTCACATCGAACAGTGGCGGGATCAGGTTCTCCTGCGGCACCCGAGTGGTGCTCTTCTTCCCTAAGGGTTTGGGCTTCGTCTTTTTTTCTTCATCTTCTCTTTCCCTTTCTCTTTCCCTGTCCCTCCTGTCCTCTCTATCTCTGTACCTGTACTTTTCCGACATGTTCCTGTGATGTGATTTAGTGAGCGTGGTGCTACAACAACTAAAGGGAGCCTTGCTTAAAACGTTCGTAGGATGTAACACACAATGCAACATAACACAGCTCACTGGACATCCCGGGCGTGTTTTGCTTACAAGTGTTTGCTCCACTCGGACCATGACCCCACGTAAATCTTGGGTAACCCGAAGCCTGCGTGCTGGATGGCTGCTGCAGTAGTACAGGCAGTAACACCAGAGCCACAGTACACAATGGAGTCGTTGGCTGAGGTGTCGCCGAGTGACTTTTTGCAGAGACCCGAGAGGATTTCTTCGGGGACCAGGTTAGCAGTGTCGGTGAAGTTGGCCATGAAGGGGTGGTTGACTGCTGTGGGAATGTGCCCTGGCTGCTTGTCGGGGAAAGAGGGTTCTGTAGTGGACTCGTACCTGGCAGCAGAGCGGGCGTCGATGATCTTCATAGGGACGTTTTCCGCAAGGTTCTTCTTAATGCTTGCGATGTCGACGGTGTACGCGTCCCACGACTCCTGCGGTGTTGCAAAGTTGTCAGTCAGGCCCATTTTGGCTGACACAGCACCCTCTTCTTGCTTGTGCCCTGCCTCTGTCCATCCCTTGAAGCCTGTCTCCAAAATGCTTACGTCGGGGTACCCAAGGGTTGTCAGCATCCACC
Source organism: Diplonema japonicum (assembly GCA_964019335.1). NCBI lineage: Eukaryota > Euglenozoa > Diplonemea > Diplonemida > Diplonemidae > Diplonema > Diplonema japonicum. The sequence goes on from OZ025680.1 coordinate 74,390, forward strand.
ATGCCCTGGCCGCTGCACTCCCACCGCTCACACCATCGTAAGTGATGATCTTCTGGTCTGGGCCCAGCCCGTGCCTCACAAGCCACGCCTTGAAGACTTTAAACTCTGGCAGAGGATGCCTCCCGGACTCTTCTGTGATCTTCCCTGATAGCTCCTCCAAATCAAAGAACACAGCACCAGGTATCCTGCTCGTCTCGTACTGCTTTTTCCCCAAGCTGAGGTCCGTCAGCGACCATCTCACATCGACAAACCTAGCACCTTCGCTGCGTGCTGCTTCGGCAACGCTCAGAAACACGCGTTTGCTCATCTCGTCTGCAGTGAAGTCGCATGTGCACTAAAAAAGGAGATAAGAAGACACTGAACACTTAAGGAATAAGGGAAGGTGTAGAGGACAGTGGACATCACGGAACAATTGCTTTTTCTTGTCGAAAAAGGAAATGTGCCCTGAGGCTTAGTGGTCACCCAGACCACGCTGGTACTTACCGTAACGGGAGCCACCCTTGTACGCCTCGGGCCACACATCCTCGGGGTACAGAAGTGATTCGTCTGTGAGGAAGCCAGTGGGGTTCAGGACGTCATCCGTGAGCTGTGTGTGTTGTTTAGGTTTTTTTCTTCCTTTTTCTTCCCCCCCATTATTACCTCAACATCCCCGTAGATGTCCTCAAGGAACTTTCTAGCATCCTTGGGCTCAGGCGAGGCAGCGGTCGAGTAGCCCAGGGTCCACAGGATCTCCTTTGCCATTATTTCCACAGGTCCTTGGTCGATGATCGCAATCTGTGTTCTTGTGTCGTGTTCCCCCCCCCCCCCCCCCCCCCCACACACACCTTGGTACCATCGTCATCGTAGTACACAGGGCCCCCGTTCAGGGAGATGTGCTTCCCGTCGATGTCGATGACAGGAGCGTCCATGATGGAGAACTGTTTCAGCACACGGTGCGGGTCGCTGATGTCTGCCTGCATCTGGAGCTGCACGATGTCGCAGTTGTCACCCACTTCCTTCACTCTCGCAAGGGTCATCTCGTCCGTGGCCCAGGCGTAGTGGTTCTTTAGCATCTGTAGTTGTGTTGTGTTGTGTTATGCTGTGCTGTCCTTTCATACCTCTCTGATGTGCGGTCTCTTGATGATCGACCTGAACACCACCTCAAGCGAGTGGTTGTCCCATCCCTTCCCGAAGATCCCGCCCTGTTGTTGTGTGTTGTTGGTCAGCTTTAATTCTTTTTTTTTTCGTTCACACCTCCGGGGCAGGGTTCATCTTCCTCTCCTTCCAGCTGCTCGCTGCTCGGAGCTGGCTGCTGAGCACGCGCTTCATCATTTTCTTTTACCCTGGGTACGATTTGAAAATTTGAACTGACAAGCAACGGTAATTACAAGTACACGCCACATGGGAGAATCCAGACTCAGAGTCTGAAGGCGGTGTGGTCGAGCCGGCACTCGGCCTCGATAGACTTCCAGATGAAGTCGGGGGTAACGAAAGATAGGGATGGGTGTTGTGTCTGGATGTACCTGAGGGATGCGTTCTGGGATAAAACCACCACACAAGTGGCAGGGTCCTCGAAGCCCTCCACCACATCGCCGTCGTGCGCCACGATGTACTGCTCGAGGTCGTCACGTGCAGACTGGTCATCAGGACTTGAGTGTATGTAGAAGCAGCAGTCGTTGAAGATGGCAGGGATAGCGCCATCAGCGGCTTGTGCGGGCACTGCTTTTGGTGCCTCAGCCGCAGGCGTCTCAGCCGCGGGTTTGGTACTGTTGCCATTGGGGTCGTATGTGTACTGAGCGAATGGCAGTTTCGTGCTCTTCTTGATGCAGTCGTTGATGTAATCCCTCGTTACCACGGGGCGCTTGCCTACCACTGCGTCGTACAGCTCGGTCATTGTCTCACATACAACAAAAGTGCAGCCTGTCCAGGCGTCCAACACTTGCCCCCCAAGAAGCTGCACACGCTTCTTGATCGTCTCCTTCTCCACAGCACGGTACCCGCTCACAACTACTTTTTCGTTTTTCAAAATGTCTTCCAAATTCTCAAACATCTTCGACGTGCTGCTGTTGCTGTTCCTCGACAGCTGCCGAGGCGGAGACAGTGTGGGCGAACGGCCCTGCGATCTTCCGCTGCTGTCCCGCCTCCGTTCCACACTCAGCATGCCTTCAGTCATAAGGGACATAATCTCCTCTCTCTCGTTAGCGTTAGGCGTGTGGTCGCTGCACAGCTTCTTTGCAGGCTTCGGTGTGCTGAACAAGCTGTCGGCGCGCTTCCGCTTCTTGTTCACCTCGTTGAACTCACCTACGTCGCTCTTGTTACGGACGTAGACCTTGACAGGGATGCTTGCCGCCTGTTCCGCTATCATGCTATTGACCTCACCCCACGGAACCCCTTCCACACGCACTACATGCATCGCAGCGCCCTTCTTCCCGCACCACGCTGCAATCTTCTTAAAGCCCTCCGCAAATGCTTTGGCCTCAAACTTGGGTGCTACACCCTTCTTTGGTTGACCCTGACCGATCACTGAACCCACCCACAGTTCCCCAGTGCTGGTATACGGGTCGGTCACTCGGATGATTTGCACGTCTCCTAGCTTCAGGTTTCCCGAGTGCTCGTCATACTGCTCTTGTGGTTCGTCGCCAAGACTTCTGCTGATCTGCCCCATGGCACCCTTGCTCGACCATGTGCTGTTGAGGGCCACACAGTGTACCACTATTCTGATCATCGATGCAACACTGTCCACCTGCCTGATGGCATCCCCTTGGCAATACTATGATAGTGTTGGTGGAGCCCTTGTTATTTATTCCAATACCTCCAGTGACCCCTTTGAATTGTCCACCTGCATGGGTTCTGGTGTTTGATCGGAAGCTGCCTTACTGATGGGCGGTGACATTGGTTCCTCAGGCTCGTCATTCAGGGGGTCGTCTCCGTTATCTTGCTCGGGTTCTGTAGCGGTCGTGACATGACATGAGGTGCATACCCTCCTCTAGCATCGACGGGAGCTTCACCATCGCTACCTGTCTGCTCGTCCGAACGATGGCACGCAACTGCGGCAAGTTGGTTGCGAGCTTCCAGGTTTTGTCATCACGGATCTTAACCACCTGCAGGCTTGTTGTGCATAGGTCCACATACCCTAGGGAATCTGAGCGAGATCCCGTCTGCGGTGTGAGTAGGGCTCTTTGTGAACTCGGCACCTATGACCTCCCAAACTGGCGCTTCCTGTGTGTAGTAGTGCAAGGGCAAACTAAGGGGCTGCCTACCTTTGGGTCGCTGACGATGAAGTCGGGCACGTTGTGACTATGGATGTCCAGCCACGCAGGAGTCGAGGCCTTGTCTCCGGGCTGCATTGTGGGACGCAGCTCTTTGTTCAGCCGCTTGATGGTTGCATCGTCGTGCCCATTGCCCACCTTGCAGATAGTTTTCCACAGCTGGGTTTCCGGGTCGTAGCACCCCATAAGGAACACCGACAACAACCCACCAAAGTTCCCTGTGCCCCAGTTGGCACCTAAGACGACCAAGTCGGCCGAGTCTGCCATCCCCTTGAGGTAGTCCTTCTTCAGTTTGATCCATTTCCGAGCGCCGGGTGCGTACTCCGACTTAATGTCTTTCAGCACGAGGCCTTCCAGCCCACGGGAGATGGCGGCCTTCAAGTTCTTCCGGAGGAGCCCTTCCATGACGTTCTTGTCTCCCTTGATGTGTGTCATTTCCGACAGCATCACTCTGTTCGTCACCACTTTGCAGTTCTGGTTCATTAACGAGCGCCGCTCTTCTATTGTGTGCTGCATCACGATCTCGCCGTTGATCTGCAGCACGTCAAACAAGAAGATGCACGTGCAGGCATCTGTGAAGCCCGCTTTCTTGTGCTTTCCCAACGTGCCGAAGGGCAACGGGACACCATTCTTCTTGTCCACCAGAAGGATCTCGCCGTCCCAGATGCACTCGGACATCCCACTAAAAGCGTCGTTCAGGTGTTTCTCGAGTCCCTCGTATTTGTCCTCTTTCATGGGCTTCAGGCCTCGTGACCAGAACGTGAAATCGGCGCCCTTTTTGTGGATTTGTATGCGCTCCCCATCGTACTTGATCTCAGAGAAGAAGGTGTTTGGGCATCGCTTGATAACGTCATCGATGTTCTGGGCTGCCCGTGCCAGCTGGGGGGAGATGGGTGTGTGCAGAAGGATGCCTCCCTTAGTTGCAGTTGGCAATTCGTCTCCACTGTCGCCGTCGTCGCCTGCCTGGCCTGTCATTTGCTTGACAACGAGTTCTAAGGAGGAGACGGACTTGTAGGCTTCGTAGGCAGTGGGGCCAAGGGCATCGAGAAGGCACTTGATGCCTGCACCGAGACGGAGGTCAAGTTTGATGATACGTAGCAACCATTTGAGGTCTTCACCGTTGCATCTACCGACCAGCTCCTCCAACACTGCTTGTTGTTTGACTTCTGTTGTCACCCTGGACAGTGCTGTGAGCCGTTCGTCGACCTCTTTAACGGTCATCACTGATCGTTTCAGTTTCGCGGCCTTCACTTCCTTTATCGTTTCTGAGATGTCGCCGCTCTTGTTCACCTTCTCACGCAAGTCCTTCTCCGGCATGTCAATAACTCTGGAGAACAGGATGATGAGCTGCTTGTCTTGCATGTAGTACTTCCTCCCCGCCAGCTTCGGCAGCAGCATCTTGTACAACATGACAGCGTCCGCAGTGTACTTCGACAGGAACCCCTTCATGATTTCCGTCTTCACCGTGTGCGCCCCTTCACTGGATAGCTGCTCGCACAACGAGCAAAACCCCTTCAAGGTGTTGAAAGCATTTTCTCCCATATTAAAAGAGAATGCCCAGGGGAGGGGTGTGTGGGAGATGGGGCCCTGTAATAAGAAAACAATCATTCATAGGCAACATGGTACAATAATAACCAAAATAAGCAGGATATATGGTGAGGGGGATCAGGGGAAGTGTGCATGAAGGACAGGGATGACAGTAGTTTCGCTCTCTTTTTATTTGTTTTTGTTTCTCCTTTCTTTCATATATATGGGGAGGGGGGGGTTTTTTTTGGAGGCATCACCATGTAGGGGGAAAATGAACAAAAAAAAAAAAAAAAAAAACACCCCTCCTGCCAATCTTACTTCGACATATGTGGAAAACAAAAAAAACGGGGGGAGACGGACGGAGAAACTCTAAGGGAAAAAACGGGGGGGAAACAAGAGAAATCGTGTCATTAAGCTGTTTTGGGAGGCCTTCTTTTGACACTTGCAAAGACTGCAAGGGTGGAAAACTGATATGCTGTACACTCTCTCTCCCCCCCCCCCCCCCCCCTCCCATTTTTTCTTTTTCAACATTATGCTTGATGTTTCCCTTTTCCCAGCCCCTCCTCCTATTCTTTTTTTTTTCTTTTTTTCCTTCGTAATATTTTCTTTTTTTTTTTACAACTTCCTTTCTTTCCTTTTTCTCTTTTTCTTCTTCAGTTTTCTTTTCCCCCTTCCTTTTCTTTTCTTGTAATATATAATATATTCTTTGAACCTGCCGTTCACCTAAGAGATGGAATTGCTTGTGCGTAACGTGACTAGTACTAACCTGAGACAGGCACTGCCATTACTCTCTTTTGTTCTGTCTTACAAAAAACCGAACTTATTAAATACAAACACAAAGCAGTCTTAGAAGCGGGAGCAATTTGTTGAAAATTGATCAGGGTAAAAAAAAAACTTCTTTCTTCTTATTTCTTGTGGGGGGGGGGAATAAAAATCATTTTCCTTTCGCACTAAGGTGTATTAACAAACTTCAAAAAAAAAAAGAAAAAAGAAATCCCCACTTCCCCCCCCCCCCCCCCCCCCTCCTTTCCCACTAAATAGTGTCCTTTTCTTTGAAATATGATCGCGTTACCAAAAGTCTTAAACCGTTTGGCAAGGCAAAAACTCATCGTTGCCGCCCGTTCGAGATCGTTCTTTCTTTGTGCAGCCCTGGCCATTACTAGTCTGAGTTCACTGCACCAAAAATGTGCGAGACAAAGGAAGCCGATGGGGGCGCCCTGCACAAGCACTGTCTACTTGATTACAGGGGTGCAAAAAAACAAAAAAACCGGGGGGGGTTTTTTTTTGAGCCAAAAACGTCGAAGATTGGGAGGACCCAACCTTATCATAATAACAAAAAATGTTCCCCCCCCCCTCTCTTTCCTCCACCCCCGGGATACAAAAAGGTCAGGCACTTTTTAAGCCTTCAAAAAAAAAAGAGGCAAAAAATGATAAAAGCTACAGGGCTCCAAGGAAGACTTTAAAAAAAGGGGGGGGGGGGCGCGGGCGAGAAACAGCTTTCCCTGCCCTTGTCCCGCAACTGTATTCTGTGAAAAATCGATGGAGAAAAAAAAATAAAAAAAAGAGAAAATAGAGCCCTGTGCCCAGAAGTGTGCATGTGACGAGTAGAGAGCTTTGAGTGTTTAACGAGAGTCAAAAGAACAGGGGTCTGTAGAAGGTAGGAAACTGCCCAACGCTGCCCGACATGGTGTGGCATGACTATTGTTTAATATTGACAACAAGGGCAGGGTTGTGAACCTACAAAAATGATTCACATTACTACATGTACCGTCGGAGTTAAAAAAAAAAGGAGGGGAAAAGAGATAATGGTGAAGTGGTTTTAACCCTCTAGAATTGGCCCATCTGGGTAACAAACAAACATTTATTACGGACTATGGTACCTTTAAGGACTCCAGAACCAATGATTTTTGCAACGTCAAAAAAGTGGATACACCCCCCTGGGTAAAACAGCCGTTTTCTAAAGGGTTAAAACAAATATATTACTGCTTCCTGCCCCCATTGCGTACAGTCATCTGATTCTTTGGACAGCCGACAGAATCGAAAATTCTTTGGTACATTCTTTTTTTTTTTTTTTCTAGCCTTTTCTACAGGGTGAAGTCCTTTTAACGGTTCATTTTTTATTTTTTTCTTTATTTTGTAACACTCTGCTATCAGATTTCCTCTGCCTCTCATGTCTTAATGACTTCCCCGTCTGACAAAGAGTGACCGTGTCGGGGAGGCTGTGGTCTTCTTGACCTGTGTGGTGGTGCGTTGGAAGGGTGGCTTTGTGGAACGTGGTGAAGAGAAGGTGGTCGAGAGGGCTGCGAGCGGAGAGGTGTAGGTCTGAGAGTTCGCCTGGCGCTTTTTGCTGTCAGCACGTGAGCGCTTCGAAGTGGCCTCAGAGGCGGTGTCATTGGCAGGCCGCGCTGTGAGCTTTTCGAAGGGGGCGTCATCCTGCAATTTGTAAAAGCCTGTCTTCTTCTTCCCAACCCAAGACCCGTTCGTCCTCACGAAGGACGGCACGTCGATCTCGGGGCGCATCATGGACATCTCTTTCACGAACTTCGCGACTTGCAACATGACCATGTCGTCATGCCTGATGCTGCCCCCCTGCAGGTCCCCGTAGTCCTCCACAACTAGCGCGCTGTGGATGTGCGGCCGCACGACCATGTGGTCGTTGTCCACCACCAGCGTGCTGCTCGTCGACCGCCTCAGCTTGACGATGTCCTTGACGTAGTCCCTCCTGTTCCCCCACCCCAGTGTGTCCCACGTCACAATGTAATCAAAGTGCTGCGCCATCCCAGGCGACTTTTTCAGTACGAACTTGGCCTGTGCCTCATTGCTCGCTGTCCACAGCACCCTCTCTGCTTTGCAGTGCCCGAACTCATCCAGCGCCTCTAGCATGAACGGTCGAGGCACCACTGTGTCGTCCACGTTGTGTGCGTTCACCAAAGTCTGTTGGAATGTGCGGTCCACGTAAAGGGACATACCTGATCAAGGTCGAGGACAAGGGTGAAGGCATGCTTAGCAGCCTTCGGCGGTAGCGGCAGTGCGGCCACGAAGATGGGCTGCTTCTTCCTCTTCGGTTGGTTCTGCGTCATGGTGACGCTCCTGCGCTGCGGGGATAGCACCGTGTCCACAGGCGTCGTGGGGGCGGGTGAAGGCACGGGCGTCATGGCAGACCCGTCGTCGGCAGTAGGCCTCGAGAAGGTAAGTGTCTGCGCCACGGATCTGGGAGAGAGCCCTGCCCATCTGGCGGTCCTTGGGGATGGGTTCACAGCGGACGATGTGGGGGTGGCCTTCTCAGGGGAAAGGACGGCGTGGGGCATGGTGGTCGCGCTTCTGGGAGTGACAGAGTCGTAGGGGGTGGCTTTGCTGGACCTGGGGGACGTAGGCTTTGGGGTCCTTTTGTTGGGTGCGATGATGGCCTGCCAGCTGACAGTGCCGCCCCCGCCCTGGGACAGGGACCGCACAGTGGTGGGGGTCATGGAACGCCTCCTGGCGCCTTGCTTGGAAGCAGGTGTGACTGACCTCTTGGGGGCATGCCCGGCAGGTGTTGCGGGGCCTCTCGCAGTGAGCGGTGGGGTCCTGGAGCGCTCCTTCTTGGTACCGGGGGACGAAGACTTCTTTGCAAACCGGTCACTGCTAGGGCTGTTGCTCCTCCACCGCGCCTTTACTTCCTCGGGGACACCCCTCTTCAATGGTCCTTGTGCCATCCTCGCCCGTTCCTTCCTTGCGGTGACCTCCCCCTCGTGGCCCACTGTGTCGTCCGTGCTACGGTCTTCCGTAACAGCCGAACTACCTGCTCCGGTCTCCTTCTCGAATTTCTTTATTGTGCTTACAGTAAACGGACTTTTCCCTCCCCCTACCTTACTGGGCATCTTCCCTCTGTTACATGAAGGTAGTGGTTGGAAGAGAAAAAAAAAACAAAACGAAAAAAAAAAAAAAATAAAGACATAAGGAAGGCAAAAAAAAGGGGGTGTGGGGTGAAGGAAAGAGAATAGAAAGAAAATATGAAGAGAGGGAAGAAAAAGAAATCTGGATCAGGGGAGGAGGAGGGTTCCTTGGCTTAAAGTTTTCCAAGGAGCTAGCAACAGACGGGAGAGGGGGGGGGGGGGGGGAGAAACACCAACGATACCCAAGCCTATCCAACTCTTCTCCTTTTTTCTTTTCCCCCCCATTCTCTCTTTTTTTTTTTTTTTTTTTTTTTTTTTTTTATACCATATTTTTCTCGGTTACAGAAAAAACCCACCTACTTCTTTGAACAAGTTGATTTTTTTAATTGGGGTGCAAATTTATTTTTATTTAAAGTAAACTATTTTCATGTAGTGGATCCCAAAGCAGGGGAGCTTAGAATGAAACGAACGAGACGCCACAAAAAGTATAATAAGCACCCTGATGGCTCTTACAAAAGCATTTGGACCCAGTTAAAATACAAACGGTTCTATTCGTCTTTCCCACCCCATTCCTTCTTTCCTTCCTTTTAGTCTTGTTTCTTTTTTTTTTCTTTCTCTCTTTTTATTGATAACACATCTTGCAGCCTATTCTTTTTAGGTTCTTTTTAGGATTTTAGGATTGCCTCAAATAAAATCCGTATTTTCAGTTGCAAGATATGTCGCAGGGAGGGGAGGAAAATGTGTTCAAGCCTATTCATTTGAAGTGATCTGTGTACACAAAACCTTTTTCTCTTCCTTTTTTTTTTTTTTTTTTCTCGTACAGAATTATGATTTTGAATTCTTCAGGGACACAAACAACGATTTATTTTTCTTTTTCTAAAAACAAAAAAAATGCGGTGAATTTCAAACATGGTTTTGTTTTGATCGCTTGTGAGCAAGGCATATGGAGAAAGGGAGTGGGGGAGGAGGAATAAAAGTGTGTTAGTTTATTCTCCTCCGCTCCCCTTTTTTTTTCTTTGCCTTGAGCCATATATCGTAGACTAGGAGAAAAAAAGTGTTGAAAGCAGGGGAGAAAAAGAGAGAAAAAAAAAAGAAACCCTATTTATTTAATTTTCCGGGAAGGGCCGCGAAAGGTTCTTTTTTTTAAGTCTAAAAAAAAGAGGGGGAAAAAAAAAGAGATTTTTCCAGTCAAGTAAGGCCTTCGTAAACTTTAAAAAAAAAAAAAAAAAAAAAAAAGTGATGTAATTTAATATTATTTTGGGGGCTCTTCTTGATGCATGTACTTTTATGATGCCTTCGTGCCAAGTGGCATAAAACACAGGCACTTAAGCCAGACGTCCGAAGGGATGGGCTAGAAGTGGTGCTGGGTAGGAAAATATAGAGGAAGAACAAAAAGGGGGCAGGAGAGAAAGGAAGGGGGAAAAAGGAAAACTGAAATTCTGTTAAGGACAGGTAAAGGTGCTCTTTTTCCCGCGGTCACTTTGCTGGCAAAAACCTCAGAAAGACAAAAGGTTAAAAACGGTGAGTAATAGACTTTGGTCCCACCCTTTGCCTTTCTTTAGTTATTCCATTGTGCTCCTAATTAAGGCATCTGTGAGAAGGCAAAGGATGCACAGTTCCTCTCGTTGGAAAAAAAAAAAAAAAAAGATTACACAGTTTTTTTTTCTCTTTTTTTTTCCCCCCCTTTCCCTTCTCTTCCTTTTATTTCCAACCCTTTTCAAAGAAAAAATAAAACTTGTTTCCACCCCACTACTCTTTTCCAACTGCAAAACATGGGGGCAAAAAAAAAAAAGATTTGCAGGATAAAAAGGGAAGAAAAAAAAAATAAAAAAAAAAAAAAAAAAGAACAACGGTGTTAACCCACGGGTGAGGCTTCGTGGAGAACACTCAAAACTTTTGTGTGAAAAAAAAATGAAAAAAAAAAAGTAAGATAGGCAGGCAATACAATAAAAGCTTTTTTGTTTAATATATGTTTGAGGTAGTACGGATTGTTACCCCACATGAGTTGTAAGGTGTATGCCTTCGATAGGCGCATCTTGAAAAAAGCAAATCCATTTTTTGTTTAAATTCCGGGGGAAGAAACCTGGGCTTTACTTTTTATTCTTTGTTCTTCTGCGCTACTTTGGTTGGTGGTAAAGGGGAGAAAAAAAAAAAGAACGACGGGTATGTGAACTGCTTGCAACAACCCAAACTTCTTTTTGCTGGCGCCGCCCCATGCTGCCTATTTTTCTAATTCTTTTTTTTTTTTTGTGGTGGGAGAGAAAAAAAAAAAAGAGGCTAGCATTTTTTTTTCTTTTTTTCAAACGGGGCTTTCAAACAAGAAAAAAAAAAAAAAAAGAAAGTGCCCCACATTTAAGGGTACCTGCGGTATGTGGCAGGACGCCTAAAAAAAAAAGTCAATACCAGTGTACATCCCACTTTGAGGAGACACACCCTTTAAAAAAAACAATTAAAAAAAAAAACTCTGTAGACTGTCTATATTTTGTGTTTTTTTTTTTTAATTTATTCTTCTCTTTTTCCTTTTTGCCTAATTATTTAAACTCATTATAAAAAAGAAAAGGGGGCGGCAGGGACACACATGAAGAGAAAGAGAGCTTTTGACAATTTATAAGATTCCCCCCCCTTCCCCCTTTTTTTTTCCTGGAATGTTATTCTCGTATTCATTTATTTATTTATTTTCTTTTAAACCTCCCCTCTATCCCTCATTTTATGGCTTAAAACAAGTTCTGATGGATTTAAAAATAAAAAAGAGAAAAAAAAAAACTGTGTCAACTAGGGTGTGCGATTCACCGGAGCAACAACAAAAGGGGAGAATGAGGGAATGTGATATTTTTATGTACCTGGAGACGGAGAAATTAATCTCGTTCTGTAAAAAAAAAAGGGGGGGAGGAGGGGCAAAAAGAACGTGGGTAAAAAAAAAAGTAATAACTACCAAAACCTGAACCAGAAAATCGAGGGGAGAAAAAAAAAAAAGGAGGGGAGGGGATAGGGGAGCCTCAAAGGGAGGTAAAACAGGCAAAACAGAGTCGCTTTTTTTTTTTTTTTTTTTTTTTAAAAACACCATTTTCTTCCCCCTCCGTGGGGGTTTTTGCAGAATCAGGGTGGAAAAAAAAGGGGGGGGGGAATAGGGGGGAGTAGGCTCGTTTTTACCTTCATTTCATCCCTCCCTCATACGTGCCAGGGTATGGTTCACCAATTTAAAAGACCTATAAATAAAAAAAATAAAAAATAATTATGGCACAAGTCCTTTATTAGCAAGGCATGTTGTGAACTGGGCATCTTAACCCCCCCCCCCCCCCCCCTCCATTCCTTCGTTCTATTTTACTTTCCCCGTTTTCTTTTTTTTTATTTCTTTCTTTCTTTACGATAGTAAATAAGAACATAGTCAAAGGTCAAGGGGTTTGAGGGGAAAGGGATCAGGGGCGGCAAGGGGCAAAAAAAAAAAAATAAAAAGAGAAAATAAAGTATAAGAAACAAATAAGGAGGGAGGGAAAAAAAAGAGGGGGGGGAAAGGAAGGTTGGAGGAGAGGGAAATAAAAAGGGGGGGAAAAAAAAATCTTTTAAAAAAAAATAAGGACTGGTTTTTCCCGTGTTTTTTTCTTTTTTTTTTTCTTCCCTTCTTTTTATTCTCCCCTCCCTCAATTTTTCCTTTTTTTTTTTTTTTTTTTTTTTTTCTGAGTCAACCCATTACCTAACTGACCCTTTGCTTAAGCAATAGAAAGTTCCTTTGAGATCATTTCCAAGAAAGCAAGGGGAGAAAAGGGAAGGGTAAAAAAAAAAAAAAAAAAAAAAAAAAAAAAAAAAAAAAAAGAACTTTCTCGTGGAAAATTATGGTGGCTCCGAAATACACTTCTCGTTCTTAAGGGGCTACTCGGACACAAGCATTTCTTCTTGCATCCACTTTATGACCAGGGAAAGGAGGAGAAGAGAGGGACCTAATCCCTCTTAATGAATTTTCTTTTTTTTTTTCCCTCGTTCTCCTCTTTTTTTCTTCTCTTTTCTCCTTCTGTTACTACTTATTTACTTACAAATACTTCGATTGTTCTTCGAAAAAAAAAAAAAAAAAAAAAAAAAACTCTTTTTTTTCATTCTTTTTTTCGTTTTCTTTTTGCCGCTTTGCCATGTGACTATATTCTTATTTTAAATTCGGGTTTCTTTCATTTGTTTGTTGCTTTCTTTTTCTTTTTTTTTTTTTTTTTTCATTTTCTTTTCTGAAAAAAAATATCAATTCTTGCCTAGAAAAAAAAAGGGGGGGGGGAAACAGTGTGTACATTCATTTCTCCCTCCTTTTCCCTGGTTTCCACTCTGAGAAACGATCCATGGGCAGGGAGTCTCTCACTTGTAGTAGCCTTCTCTCTTAGCCTAGAAGTCAATAGGGGAGGAACGGGAAGGAACACTCCCCCTCCTCCCCATTTTGTACTTTATTCGCATTTTTCGATTCACACAATTACTAAATACACCCCCCCCCCTCTACCCTTTTTATCCTTGCTTCTTCAACTAAAAAACTTTTTTTAAAAAAAAAAGAACTAAGGTACAACAATGCCTTCAGAAAAAAAAGGGGAGGGGAGGGGATGGGGAAAAGAGCTGCTTCAAGGATGTCGCATTTTTTTTTGGGGGGTTTTTTTTTATGCTCTCTTTTACTTCTCTTTCTGTCGTGTCCCTCTCTTGTATTTCTCCGGTGATTTTTTTTTTTTTTTCCTTCCCTCCTTTTTTTTTTTCCGGTGAGATGGGACAGAAAATTAAAAAGATAGGGAGGAGGGCAAAGACTGGGGATATGATCCCTCATAGCGGAGGGATGAGACCGGGTTTTTACCCCCCCTCCCCCTCCATCCCCCACTGTTGTTCAGCATTTCTTTTCCTTTTTTGTTTTTTTTTCCCCTCCATTCTTTCTACTAAGGGAACAGGGGGGGGGGGGATGAAGAAAAAAAAACTCCAGAAAAAAACGGAGGGAATAAAAGAGCTGGGAAAGGGGAAGAGAATATGGGAGGGGATAGAAAAAAAAAAAAAAAAAAAAAAAAAGGAACAGATGAAAAAATAAAAAAAAAGGATTATAAAAAAAAAAAAAAGAAGAAAATAGAACAAATAAAAAAAAATTAGACCAACCGTTCACTACCCTACTCCAGTCCAGCACAGCCTCCTCTCTTTTTTTTTTCTTCTTCTTTTCTTTCTTTCCCCCCAGCATCAAAGCATCACGCGGAGAGCCGCTTGAACTTACCGCTGTTAGGGGGGCTGCTGTCCTCGTACTGGTGGTAAGGGGAAGGTGGTAGTTCTGCATTAACGACTTCCTCAAGCTCAAGGAGAGTTTCCTTTGAGGAGGAGTAGGCATAGGGCCTTCGTGTAGACCCACGACCTAGAAAGCCCCGTGAAAGGGGCGAGGCGTGAGCCTGGGAAGGCGTGCTGCTAGCAGGCAGCATAGTACGTGGGCGCCTGCTGGCACCCCTTTCCAGTCGTGAGTAACTTCTGTTCTGACTCGTCAACAGTGGCGATCCCGAGGATCCTGTAGAACCTCTTGTGGGGTAAGAATGCCCTTCGTTCATCTCGCTCAGAGTGGAGCTCTGCGATATGATACCCATCTCATGACGATGGTCATAACGGTGCTCCTCTCTCTCCCTCCTCTCCCTCTCTCTTTCCCTTTCCCTCTCTCTTTCCATTTCTCTATCGTTCATAGGCGGCAGCGGCAGTGGCGGCTGCTTCTCACCCCCCATGGGTTCGCTATGGTTGTCCTTTACGTAGACCTCGTGCGACATGAAGCTCTGGATCCCCGCCAGCGACAAGTTCGCCTTTCTGTTAGTCTCTTGGAACTCCTTTTCGTCGAAATGGTTGGGCCCGTGGTGGTCGTGGTGCGGCACCTGGCCCTGCTTCGTGTTGTGCAGCGTGCTCGACAGGATGCACGCCTCCACCAGCCATGTCCTCTTCGGCTCCAGCGTTTTATGTGTCAGTGTGTACAGCATCAGCGCCCTGGGGACAAGGAAGATGAGCGGGAACAAGGGAACAAGCCAGCACGCCAGCACAGCCCCTATTCCCATCTCCCTGTAGATCAGCGAGGAAAGCATAGTGATCTGACCGATGAAGAAGCAGGAAGCGAACACGATGATCTGCAGCTGGATCTCAAGCGACCCAGGGTCGTTGGGGTCCAGCTTGTTGAACATCGAGTCATCGGGGATGCACCCATCCAAGGTGTCCCACGGGTTCTCCTCGCCCGCCGCCCACATGACACCATCATGCGCCAGGTCCGCGTCCAAGACCAACCGCTCCCTTGAGCCCACTGCGTTGTGGAATTCATTATCCGTCAGCAAAGGGTGCCCCGAGGCACGCATCACAACCTCCTGCGTTTGCTTAGCCATACGGAACAGCAATGAGATTGACAGCAGCGGGCCCAAAAAGGCGAAGATGAGGACGATGGCAGAAAGGGAGAACCCCATTGTGTGCACAAGGTTCGTGGCGGACATGATGACGACAGCCAGCCACACGACGGGGGGCACGTGCAGGAGCTCCACAAGCACCTCGGCAATGGCAACGTGTGAGAACCTCGACATGTCGAAGCAGACGAGTGCCTTGTTCACAGAGGCACGCATCTGCGGGAGGGGTTCGCCCTTCATGATGGCAAGGGTCTCCTCGAGTTTTGTTTCTTCAGTCCTGCAAACAACCCTAATCTGTTCCTGAAGCTGGATGATGATGGCGGCACGGAGGGTGAGCACAGACCTGGCCCAGCTCGCGTGGTCGCCGAACCCCATGATGCCCATGAGGCCGGGCTTCTTGTATTGAAAGCCGCTGGTCTCGCTGAGCGTGTGCATCTGTATCTTAGCAATCTGGTGGCACTGGCGGTCACGTTGGTAGAAGGCGACCTGGATGAAGAGACCGTAGGCGATACCCATGAAGAAGAGGACAAGATGCGCGTATTCAAACATAACAAGGTCGAACCCTATGTAGCAGTCGTCGCTGCTGCTGCCGCTTCCGCTGGTCGAGTTGCCTGACCCCGAGCCGCTGTTGGTAGCCGGGGTGCACCCGGGCTTTTTAACGCGAATGTCGGTCAGACCAAGCTCCGCACCGAGGATCAGCAAGAACGACACCACACCTAAAATCATGAGTTCTGAGAAAATTGCGCCCAGTGCAAGCTTCCTGTGGACGTCGAGGGTCTTGTGTTCTGCCTTGTGCTTCAAGGTTTCGATGAAAATGGTGAGCATCACGGTGAAGGTGAACATGGTGAACACTGTGATCGGGTTCGCATCAACATCGTCTCCAAGCTCCCACAGCTTGGCATTAGCCCCTTCAGCCTGACCTACACAGCATAACAGCACTGCGAACACTCCTAGTGTGTCCATCTTTTGTTGTCCTTCCTTTTATTTTTAAAATTTATTTCTAAATTGTCGGAAAAAACTTATTCTTAATCAAAAAAAAAAAAGGAATACAAAGGAGAAGAAGCAGCCACAAGCAGCATTTTAAAAAAAAAAAAAGAAAAAAAAAAAAGCTAGTAGCTGAAGGCCGGAGATGGGGCGGGTAAAATAAAACTTTTTTTTGGTGAGAAGGGAGAAAAGAAGTAGTCGAAGAGGGGGGAGTATATATATTTTTTGAGAAAACCCCACCTCGATGCCAGGGGTAAGTTTTTTCTTCCCCCCCCCTCTTAATAACCCTGTTTCTTTTTGGACATGAGGCTAGGGATTCGTTGTACTCCCCCCCCCCCCCCCCCCCCTTCACCTTTTTTGTTCTTCTTGAATCTTCTTCTCGCCTTCCACATATAATTTGTCACATGGTCGGAAAAAAAAAAAAAAAAAAAGAAACTCCCCCTTTAACTATTCCCTTTTTTTTAAGCTGAGTTATTACCACAGGGAAAAAAAAGAAAAGGGAAAAAAAAAAAAAAAGATTCACTACGGGAAAAAAAAAAAAAAAAAAAAAAAAAAAAAAAAAAAAAAACTAACACGGTTAGCAAATAGTAACTTTCGCAAAGGCGATCCAAGCGATTACTGGATGCCTCACTCTGCATCTAGCACACTCAATTCTTTTTTGAATACCAGTTTTGGATTAAAATTTCAAGTTTACTGTAAACAGGGGGAAAAAAAAAGGGGGTCCAGAAGTTTGATGGAAAGTCCAAATTCGTTATACCGTGTTTGTAAAAAAAAAAAAAAAAAAAGGGAAAAAAAAAAAATCAAAAAGACTCATTCCCAACAACAACAGGCAAGTCCGCACACTTTCTTTTTTTTTTCTTTTTTTTCTCTCCCTTTTTTTTTTTTTTAAACCACCATAGTGTAAGGAAAAAAAAAAAAAAAAAAAAAAAAAAAAAAAACTTTCAACTGTCAATATCAGCACAAGACCACGAGGCTGGGAGGGTAAATGGAGAAAACAGCACGTCGCGCACAAAATGAGAGTCTGTTGGAAAAAGCCCTGTCCCTGCAGGCTGCGGCTGGGTAGGTGAGCAAGGAGGAGTCGCCCGGTGCTGCAGGATAGGTGTAGCCGGTGCAGGCCTTTTAGGGTACGTAGCCTTCACGAAGGCGCACTTGGGAGAGTGCTTGGAGTGTTCCAAAAGCGGGTCATCGCTAACTTCCCACTGCACTAAAGAGATTCCGCAAATAAAACATGTACACCTGTCAGGGCTGCTCCCTGTTGGGTTGAAGTAGAACCCCGCCGCCGACAGGCCTTCCGGTGTGACCAAGTCACTCTCTAACGTTTTCCATCTTTTTTTTTTTTTTTTTTTTTTTCAAACCAACATACCCTGCGAAGGTCCTGTACCGGTCACTTTCATGGCCCAAGGCCGACACCCATGAGGACATTGCCTCTTCCCCCCTCCCCCCTCGCTTTTTCTTTCTCTCTTTTTGAGTTGAAAAAAAAAAATGGGTAAACAAAACAAGAAATGGTTGTTAAAACGAGGGAAAAGGGGGGGATTAAATTTTCTTTTAAAAAAAAAAAAAACTAACTTTTTTTTTCGATTCAGATTTAAAAGGCAAGTCAGCTCAGCTCAGTCCGAGTCAGTTTAAAGCCACCAACACTTTTTAGACCGTTTATCACACACGGGTGACGAGGATGTTTTAGGGATCTTGAACACGTCCACAGGCTGTGGGGGCACACCTTGTTCCCAGGTGTCGATCCAGTTCTGTTTGAAAAGGTTCTCTGAGTTGTAGGGCTCGCCGTCACCACCTGAGGTCTGCGTCTTGCGGGGCTGACCTGCTTCCCCCACAGGCCCCTGGACTGCCAACCACGGTTCGACCCAGAAAACCTTCATGTCCGTCTCAAGAATGGCACGGTTCATCTGGTAGTCGATGACATCTGTCAAGGGCATTGAACTGAGGAGCTTCTTGGCCCCGCCCAAGGTGAGCGCGTAGGCATGCGCGCAGCGGGCCATGCTCTTCTTGTAGATATGCCTTGTCAACGGGATGGACTTCTGCTTAGACATCCTCCACCCATACATCTTGAGGCAGCCGCCAAAGACAAACAAATCGAAATCGTTCGGCGTCTCCTTTAACGCTTTTGAGAACCATCTTCGAAACCCGCTACGTAGCTTCGCATCGTCTTCCAGCACAATGGCAAAGGTGTAGTTGTTACGCATCATGTCGTAGTAGATATAGTGGTGCTTGGTGTTGACGCTCAACTCGCCCCCCTTAAACCCGCCAGGCGATGTGAAGGGCGACGGGACAGGCCGGGCTTTCTTTGCAGGGTTTTTGTAAGCGTTTTTTTCCCAGTTGACGTGGATGCAGTCCCTCATAGGGGTAGTGATGTTCTGGTGGTCGAACGCTTCGATCCAATCCGACCTAACGCCTTGCGTTTCGTGCAATGCTGTGATCACCTTCTTCCTTGTTACAAGCTTCGTGTAGTGCACCATGTACACCTGGTCCACACCTAGCTCGGGAATCGGGTTTTGGGTTCTTTGTCTTTTTGCATATTCCTCACCAAACATCCTGTCGATGCATGGTGGGAGGTCGAACCCCTCGGGGCCAGGGCGGAGGTGGTACCCTGTGTTCGTTTTGTTCATTCTCCATAAATGCGACACACTGCCGCCCAACTGCAGCGTGTCCGAAGGGTAGATGTGATCTCCGACTACATAAATTGTCGAGAACGCAGACGACTGCACCACACTGCTGCAGGAGTCATGCATGGAACAAAGCCCTTCAATGTTGACAGCTGCATAGGTGCAATCGGGTTTTGCCCTGCAGGACGCCACACATTGGATAACGGTGCTTTCAGGGGACGATCCAATGGCGTCTTCAGAACACCTTACAGAAGAGAAGTTAACATGCACCGCAGAGCCTTCTGGTGCCGACATAGAGTCCAAGTGGACTGGGGCGGTGCTCGTGCCTATGTTCCTTATTCTGCGTAAGACACCGTCGCTCAGCTCTTTGACGTTAACACCTATAACAGGCTTCACTCCTAAGAGGCCTAGGAGTGACCCGTTGTCCCCAGGAGGGTCTTGCTTCTGAATGATTGGTGAAGGTGACTGTGATGATGCTAGCTTCTCAATAGGCACCACTGCCACCGCCCCGTGATCATGACGGACCCCTAAGAATTCCACATATAGGATAAATACAAATACCAACAACGGCGTGGCGAGCCCTATTAAACTTTTAACTTTCATCTCATTTTTTTTTTTTTTTTTTTTTTTTTTTGGTTTGTCCCCTTTTTTCCCCCCTCTTGCTGTGAAGGTTTTGTTTCTTTTTTTTTCTTCTCCCCCGTGCGCTAAATGAACTTTTTAAAGAGAAATAAAAAGAAAGCAAACAGAGAGGTAAATAAGAGGAGTAAAATGAAGGAGTCGGCTGTTGTTTTGTACAAGCCGGTTCGACCAACTGAAGGTTAACCGGCAAGTTGCTACCCACTCTTCAGCAAAGACATTAGTTGTCAAAAGCTTTTTTTAAAAAGGGGGGTATTGGGAAATGAAAAGCTAGACTTTCAAAATAAGTAACAAAATTTGAATCTCATTGACATTTGGGTGTCGAGTCAAAGAGAGCAAGGTTGTGTGTTCCATTTCTTTTTTTATCTCAAAGAAGAAGAAAAAGGGAGTGTCCCAACGATCCCATGACCGTAAGGACTGCACATCAGTAGATGGATAAGTTTCATAAAATTTATTCAGCGGGAGGTGAACATATACGTATCAGAAAACACAAAAGCCCTGGTGTCCATTCAGTTCAGTGTTATTGAACAAAGACTGGCTTTGTGTGTTGGTGTTTTTGATTTTCATTTGTGTACTTGCTTCTGGATTAGAAAGTTCAGCCAATCCTTTCGCCACCCCAGTAGTTGGCCCCGGGCTTCACACACTGTGCGTACCACCTGCTCTGCTTGTAGCACCCCGCACCGGTAACACAGCAGCTCGGCGCCTGTAAACAGTTGCCCCACAGGGGAACTACAACGGAGCAGCTGCCAGGGGAAGGTGGCGGTGTGGCAGGAGGAGTCGGTGTGGAAGGTTGCGGTGTGGGGACAGGGGTCGGTGGCGAAGGGGTGGGAACGGGTGTTGGGGGCGAGGGTGTGGGAACAGGTGTAGGAAGGGGTGTCGGAGGGGGCGTAGGAGGGTGGGGGGTCAGGTTTGCAGGTCTGCAATGCGCGAACCACTTGTTCACCTGGTGGCACTTGGCCCCAGGCGCACAGCAGTGCTGTTCGTTGAGGCATGTCGCCCACAGTGGGATCACACGCGAGCACGAGGCGGGAGGGACAGGGACAGGCGGTACCGGAACAGGAGGGACGGGGTTGCCACCACCACCACCACCGCGGAAGTCCAAGTCAATAGCGTTGTAGAAGGTGTTGGCCGTGTCACCGACGTCCCAGACGGCGAGGACGACGTGGTAGCCCGCCTTGGAGGGGAGGGTGCAGGAGTGCGTCGTCAAAGTCTGCGGCTGCATCATGTTCCCCATCACGGAGCAGAAGGGGGTCCCCTCGAAGCTGCTCCTCGCAAGCGGCGCATTCTCGTCCCACCCGTCCTTCGTGATGTAGTACCTCCAGTCCAGGGTCGCGTGGTTCGCCTCGAACCACCAAGTGAAGTCTGTTTGCCCGGCAGACGCTGCTGTCCTCGCCCACCTCGTCGACGTCTGCTCGTTCAGCGGTGTCCATCTGTTGCTCCCCGCTGCAGCCAGCGTCCCGTCTGGGGGGCCGCTCACAGGGTACCTGTCCGGGCCCTCCACGCTCTGAGGCTCATACTGCACCGCACCGCAGTTCTGGTTCTCCCCCCCGGTCCTGCACATGTAGTTCCTCGAAGGAGGGACCTTCACGTACCCGTGGCCCTCTACACCCGCTGCTGCAAGCAGCACGGGGAGTGCTAGGCGGTGCAACATGTTGGTGAGTGGTAAGTCAGAAGGACTGTGGGTTTAATTAATTAATTTTGCCTCGGCTCAGTTCCAAGTTGGACTACTTTTTCCTCCCAATTTGCCCACTTTTGGCTAGGCCTTGTTCCCAGTTTCTGTGGGTAACTCTTCTGTGGGTAAGGGTAACTTAGTCAGCTTACCCAAGCACCCCAAAAGACTTCAAAATACCGAAGCAGCAGAAAAAAAGGAGCCAGCGGCCGCGCTAGGTATGAGAAGGCCTGATTAGAGATGGTGACAGTGGCAATGCCAGCGACAGCGGCAGCTCTTAATCAACAAAAGGAGGAAAAACAACTTGTATTGTAACCTTTGTAACCCCTCTCTTGTTGTACCCCTTGTCGCCCTGTTGTGCCCCTCGTGGTGAAGTAATTTCAGAGTGTCGTGAAATAAAACCACTTACCTACCGTTTACCGACGGTAACGGTAAAGTCATTACTTGTTGGCAGTAAATAGCTATTACTAAAAAATAAAAATAAAAAAATAAAAGCAAAGAGTGAACGACAAGCAGGATTGAAAAGAACACGTGCGGGGGAGGAAGAAAAAAGAAAAAGGAAAAGAACAATAAACAAAAAATGCAACTCAACTGATGTACTTCACATTCACACCAACCTTCTCTCAGTTATTCATAAAGGGTGAGTTAAAAAAAAGGGGGGGGCGGTGACTTGCTGAACAGCCCGGACAAGTACCCAGTAGAACAGAGGAAGGGACATGGTGGGTGGAGAGTACAATGAATGTCAAGTTGTTGGAGAGGTTGCTTTTGCCCCCTTTTGCTTCTTTCCCGTTGCACGTGCAAACCGACTCCTTTTGAATCTTTCTTTTCCCCCCCCCAAGGAATTCGGTCAGTGATACATATTTCTGGTCGTTTTTATTTTATACCGCTCGTTTCTTCACCTTTGTCGTTTTGCCAAGGGTTCCGGTCCACACCACCAAGTTGCATAAAGGAGACACCTACCTGTGACAGACTGCCACACGAAGTGCGTGGTGCGAAGAGATCAGGGCAGTGGTGCCGGAAAAGCGAGGCAGAACTCAAAGAGATGCAAAGAACGCAGCAGGGGAAGAGAGATTGCGAATTAAAAATGGGGAATGGGTTCCCCTTCATTTGAAGCTAGAAAACAAAATGAGAGAAAGTAGTGAAAAAAGCAAAATAAGCCGTGCAGGTTCTTATTCTTTTCTTCCTGCCCGTGAACAAGGCACAGGCATAAACATAAAATGAACATGACCACACCAGCTTGGTGAAGAAGGGGGAGAGGGGAGAGGAGGATAAAGATCTATTTTCCAAATTTAAAAAAAAAAGGGAGGGGGTTTATTTCACTCTTTTTGAAAATTACGTTACTCGTGATTCTCGTGGTGAGGTGATTTTCAGAGAGTCGTGAGTGGATTGCCACACCCCGCTCCCTCAAAAAAAAAAAAACTATTCTTTTAAGGTATGCGTTTTTGCGCTCACCGGCCGCGCTGTCCTTCCTAAAAAAAAAAAAAAAAGACATCAATTGTGCCACGGGTAAAAGACCAACCTACCTTACCTGTGGTAGAACCGATACGGGGCAGCTACTTTGTCAGGTGTCACAAATATGCAACAGAACACCTCACAAAAGCAACTGTCTCACGAGGAAAAAAAATGGGAAAATAAAAAGACAACCACAGCAGTGCTCTGGTAAAACAGAGAACGAAAGAAACAAAGAGAAGAAAAGGGGCCAAAGAAGCCATCAAATTCATAAGTCGAGACATCTAAGCGAAAACTCCAGAGAAGATCTCGCAGCAGTGTGTCTGGCATTACAAAAGGAAAAAGTGACATTTAAAAAAGAAAAAATGACAAAAAGAAAGAAAGTAAGAAGAAGAATGTCTTTTGTTGCCTCGACCTTTGAGCAACAAAAACTATAGAAACAAGAAATGAGGACAACAAAATAGAACGAAGGTAACAAAACTATACGAATTAAATATAATCCTTCACCTCTTCTCTGTCCCCGCCTAAACAACGGTTGTGTGGTCCCCTTTGGTGGGTTCGTTCTCCGTGAAAGCGGCCTTTGGCTTGCGCAGGAAGAAGTAGTAGACGAGGAAAGCAACGACAGCGACAACAACAAGAGAGCCGAACACGATGCCGACGATGGCGCCCGTCGAGAGCGAGTCGCCCCCGTCGCCCCCCTGCTGGTCCTCCTCCTTCGGAGTAGGAAGCGGTGCCCTCTCGTTGGTCACGGTCACGTCCTGCAGCTCCCCGCCCAGCCGGCCCTCGATCATTGCCTTGTTCGCCTGCAGCCTGTCTCGCACCGCCCCATTGTCCATCTCAGAGGGGACCCTCAGGTCTGCCGTCACCGTGATGCTCTCCGCCGATCCTTGCTGTGTTGTTATTGCTGCACGCCCTGTCGAAGAGGCTCCCTCTCCACACCTCACGCAGTACCCGCTTGTCGCCCTTTCCAGACACACGTTGAAGCAGCTCGCCCTCCCCCCCAGCAACAGCTCCAGTGCGGGCATGAGGTCCCTGCTCCCCGCCACAGCCTTCCCCATGTCGCTCGAGGCGATGCGGAAGACTGCCCGCACTCCCCTCAACCCGGTCTCGGGGGAGAGAGTCACCGGCTCTTGCGTGGGAGGGACAGGTTCAGGTTCCAACGTGGGTGCGGCGGTGACCGGGGGGTCTCTGCAGAAGTGCCTTGCCGTGAAGCCCGCTCCCTCCATTCCGAGGTCGGAGGTGAAGTGCAGGTACAGGTCCCCGGTGCTGGCAAGAACAGTCGTCTCGTTCCCCGTCACCTCCCCCAGCCACGCCCCCTCCCGCCCATAGATCCCCACCTTGTCGAAACCGGGCTCCAACGAGGCCTCCAGCGTCACACTCGACTCGTGTCCAGCAGGGCACCCCAGCCTCCAGCAGCGGTTCTTCAGAGGAAGGTAATCCTCCCTCTCCACCTCATCCCCAGAATCAGCAGCAGCAGCAGGGTACTGTACAGTGCGGGAGTAGCTCTCAAAAGAGTGGTCGCAGTTCCTGTCGTTCTTCCCCCACGCGATCGGGTTGCTCGGAACACTCAGCTCGACGCTCCTCTCCGGTGCCTCCTCCCCACACAGCCAGCGCAGCTCGAACTTGCTGTCCACCGTCTCGTCAAAGGTCGCCTTCACCACAATGTCGCCCGTGTAGCCAGCGTGCACCGTCCCAGTCCCCGTGAATCTGTCCAGCGGGGTCCTCCCGTCAGCCTTGTACACCTCCACGTAGTCGTACCCAGCCTCAAGCTCCAGGTTCATCGTCAGCACCTTCACAGGCTTCTCGCAGGTCAGCCGGATACACCTCTCCCCCTGCAAGGTCCACCTGAAGGACCCGGCCTCACTGTTGTAGGTGCTGTACGAAGAGCAGTGCTCCTTCACCGGGATCAGGGACGAGTAGTCGCACGTCCAGGAGAACGACGCGGCCGACCCCAGGGGGAGCGCGGCCTCCAGCGACACCGCCGCCTGTTGCGTCATCCTCACCGTGGGGTTCGCCGGACCGAGAGGCAACCCATCGCCGTCGCTGCTGCTGCTCCTCTTGACAGAGAGGGCCGACCCAGAAACGTGTGTAAGGGTCAAAGGCACGCTGTAGTCGCAGGTGAGGTCCCAGCAGTGCACAGGGCTGTCCTTCTCCACCACCACAAGCCCAGGTATATCATCCCGAGGAGCGCATTTAAAGTTCCAGCTCACCTGTGCCCAGCCGCCCCCACCCTTCGTCATCAACACTGCGTTCCTCATCACCTCCATGATCTGGTACTGGTAGCCGTTCCCTCCCACGATCCTGTAATTCTCCACCTCGTCCCCTGTGTCCACCTCGAAGCGCCCGTCGCCTTCTCTCAGGTCATAAGTCACATTGATGTACAGTCGCTCCGGCGGACTCAGCGTGATGTACCAGCAGGTTGTCGTCTCGTCCGTCTCGTTCGTGCTGAAGCTTCCGGACCACCCGGAGAGGCGTTGGCAGTCCCCCGAAGGTGGCGACAGGGTTCTCGGAGCATCTGTCTCCGGAACCCCGCACGTCCAGTCCAAAGAGAAGGCCTCCCCGAGCCCGTAGGTCCCGATGTTCCGGATGTTTGAGGTCACCACCACGTCCCCCGTCAGGCTCACCACAGTGTCGCGGACAAGGTTCGCCGCGTAGCTGCTGTCTACCACTTGCACGTAGTCCCCCTGAGTCCCCAGAGTGAGGTTCAGCGTCACCGTCTGGTCGCATCGGATCGTCCAGCACTCATTCCCAGTCTCCTCCACGTCTTGGCGGGGATAGGTGAGCACACCAGCCGTCAGGTCCTGGCACTTGCACGACCAGTTGAGCGTCATCGCCTTCCGCGTCCTCCCCAACACCACAGAGTTCACGTTCGTCACGACAACCCTGGTTCCGCACTCAGCCGTCGCAAGAAGGTTCTCCTCTGTGTCGAGGAGCGGGGTGGAGTAGTCGCAGGTCATTATGAAACCCCTGAACAAAATCTTCTGCGAGGGGATGGGACACCGAAAGTGCCAGCAGTCCACGACCTTTGCATCCGCGCTCCCGATCCGGGATGTCTTTGTCGCCCCATCGTCGTCGTTGTTGTAGTCGACCGTGGTGCACGACCCCCACCGCCCGCAGCCCCAGTTCAGCACCGCGCTCCCGTGGACCACCACCTGCGTCCGGTTTGCGAGGTTCCTGCTTATGAAGGTGTCATGCACCCGGTCAACCGTCCCCGTCTCCAGGTCCAGCAAGGTCACAAAGCCCACGAGGTACGCCGCGGAGAAGAGGAACTCCCCGTCGCACCCCACTCGGAAGCAGTCGCCGTGCACCACCGAGGTTGGCGTCCCTGCCGGGAGCTCCGGACACGGGTCTGCAGGAAGGCAGTTGAACTCCAATTCGAAGGTGCTGAAGGGGCGTGTCTCGTAGACCACCTCAACCTCCAGGTTCCCGTTCGTGCTGACCCTGTCGGAGGATCCTTCCCCGAACCCCACCCTCTGCAGCAGCATCTGAGCCTCGTCCCTGATCTCGATGCTCTCGTTGTAGGCGATGTGCCACTTCGCGTTCACGACCTCAGACCTCCCCCCGCCCCCGCACTCCAGCAGGTACTTCACAGTCGACTTCGCCGTCGCCTTCCTCGTCACCAGCGATGTGGAGCTGACTGTCACCATGCGCCCCTCCTCGAACCCAGGGGGGGTGAAGGGAGCAGGTTCCGGGAGGGGGCTGTTTGTGCATGTCCAGCTGAAGCGGAACCCGCTCCCCTTCGGGTGGAACCCGGACCTGAAGCGGACCCTCAAGGATCTCTCGAAGGAGCGTGGAGGGGGAGCTGTCTGCCCACTCAGGTGCGTTGCAACCACCCACTCGCCGTCGTCCTTCTCCTCCTCCAGAGTCAGCAGGTCGCCGCCGCTGTTGTCCTCGCTCGTCACGTCCAGGTACTGCCACCTCACCTCCATGTGCCGCGTGCTGCAGCTCAGTGTCCAGCACTCGTCTGCGAATGCGGGGTAGCGCCCGTTGTCCCCTGGGTAGCTCAGCACACCACCACCACCTTCTTCTTCGGATGAGGGAACCACTGCCGTGCACCTTGGACTCATCGGTGTCTTGCACTCCCAAGAGAACTCGAACTGGGCACCAACACTCTTCGTTCGGGAAGAGACCATCATCGCAGCACCAGCACCAGCACCAGCACCACTGCCGGAGACAACCAAAGGGTGCCCAGGGGAGGTGTCCCCCTCCCACACCGCCCCATCCAGCCGGTAGAAGTTGTCCAAATGTTGCAGCCTTGCGAGGTTCATACCGTCGCTCGGCTCGACAGAACCCATCGTGACGTGGAGCTCCTCCCCGACCGTTGGGCAGAGCATCACCCAGCACTTCGACTCGAATCGAGTGGTCTTGTAGGACACGGTACCTGTTGTCGAAGTGCTAGGGACGACGCTGCCCCCACAGATGCCCGTCCCCAGGAACTGAGCCCCGTCTCCCGGGGTCGTCGACTGGTTCTCGTCGCACCGCATGAACAGCGCCTTGTTCGGGGTTGCCTTCACCAGCACTCCCTCCAGAGCCGACTCCAGCAGCCACACCTTCACGTCCAACGGGGATGCTGCAGGGTTCCCGCTCAAGAAGGCGGCCGCTGCCCCCGCCGCGTAGCCGGCCGCCGCAGAGGACCCAGACTTCGTCACCCCGCCGTCCAGATCGTCTGCAGAGGCCCCCAGAACCCCCTCACCAGGCGCGAAGAGGTCAGCGTACAGCACAGAGCTGGTGGTCTCCCCCTCCTTGTTGTGGGCCCCGACAGAGATCACCTCGTCCACCCTTTTGGAGAGAGAGCTCCCCCTGGTGTTCCCGGCTGAGGTCACCACCGCTATCCCGAGCTCAATGAGGGCGCGAACCGCCATGTGCACCGTCTCAGAATCGCTGGGGTCAAAGGCCATCACCACGAGGGAGGGGGGCTGTCCCATCTTCTTGCTGGTGACAGCGACTTGAGTCAACACCTCCACCATCCCGCTGCCCAACACGGTCCCAGAGGAGGAAACCACCTTCATCGACATCACAGTGGCCCGCCTCGCCACGCCGTAGGTGCTTCCCGCGACAAGGCTCGCGACGTAGGTCCCGTGGCCGTGGTCGTCGCTCAGAAGCTCATCGCCCACCACCCCTTGGTAGCCCAACCAGTTGTAGCAGCGCCCCTTCAGCTCCCTGTGCCCGCACTCCACTCCGGTGTCGAGGACGAACACGTAGGCCCCTTCTCCCCAGTCAGAGTTGTGCTTGAAGGATTGTTGGCTTCCGGTGGTGTTGGTGCTGTCGCCGCCGCTTGCCTCCCAGTCCTGCCTGTGTGTGAGCCTGCTGAGACCCCAGAGCCCTTCCGCCCCAGCAGCCTCCTCGACACAGCCCCCAGGCATCGCGTGCAGCACGTCTTCGTGGACAACATCACGCTCCACAGCCACCCTCCCCTCGAGGAACTGCTCCAGCTGCTCCACCTCCCTCTCGCTCGCCCCTTTGCAATGCACCGCACTGAAGCCCCCGAACTTGAAGGCCGCACTGCTGGTCCCGCACACACGGCGCACCTCCCGCACGTCCGCCTCCGTGCTGTTCCTGTGCATGGTAACGAGGTATCCCGCGTCGCTCAGCACCCCTGCGCACAGCAAGGGGAGAAGCAAGGCTCCCATTGTTCTTGTTTTTTTTCTTTTTTTTTTTTTTCGAGTAAACTGTTGAAAAAGTAAAGCAATGTGAAGTGAGTGCCAAGGAGAGAATAGCAGAAAGAAGAGAGAAAGAGAGGGAGAAGCAACGATCGCTTGTTCTTAGAAAACAAAATTTGATAAATTTCGGTGTGCGGGTGGGTGCTCACCGTTCTACGTACAAAAAAAAAAAGGGTAGATATCTTCTCGAAATTATCGACGAAGAAATCTTAAAACAGAAAACGGGTGTTTGAAGTAGTCCCCCCCCCCCCCCCCCCCCCCACACACACACACACACCCCTCCTTCATGGATCAGTACCCTCGAAAGAGCCACATGAAGGGGTGTTCTTCTGGGGAGAAGGGACAACTCTGGGCAGAAAACAAACAGAATCGAGAGAGGGAAAAAGCATAAGAAACACAATTTCTTTCAATCAGCAGTAGTAAGAAGAAAAAACAATTGTGTTCTTTTCTTCTTCTTCTTATTTTTTTTTTCTTTCCACTGTGTTCAACAAAAGAGAATTCACTGCGATGGGCGAGTGTTAGCAACGGTTAGTGGGAATAAAAGCACTTCCCCAGGCAGTCCCTCCCGTTGCACCCGTCATCCACAGTGTCCACTCACATCTCCTCTCCCCTGCACTTCAGCCCAGCGATCCCCCCGCACTCCCCGTACTTCAACCCGTTGTTGGCGCCGTGTCCTGCGCTGCTCCCACCAGAAGTACCGCCGCTCCCACCGCTAGCAGCATCTGCAAGTTTACCATCTTGTCAACCTTACAGAAGGGACGGTTGGGGTGCCTTCTTTGTTTCTCTTTTTTTTTTTTTTTTTGTGTGTGTGTGTATTAACCTGTTAGTGGTAAACCAGAAGGGAAGATGGGAAAACAGAAAAACAAACAAAATAGAAAAAGAGGGGCGATAGCAAGTAAGTTAGAAAGCGAATGTTTATAAATTAAACAGCTTGTCCGTTATCCATATTATGAAGAACGGCTTGCTTTGCTTGTGCGTCAAGCTGCCCTTACTCTTTTATTTTTTCTCTTTTTTTTTCTTTCTTCTTTTCTTTTCTTGCAAAAATAGCAATCCTCTTCAAAGACTGTTTAGGTGAAAACGGCTTGCTTTGTTTGTGTAAAGCTGCCTCACCACTTCTTTTCAAAGTTTGTTTAATGAAACAGCAAGAAGTTTCCTGTTTTTTCTCTTCACTTTCTTCTTCTTCTTTTTTTTTTTTTTTTTTTTTTTTTTTTTGCAAAAACAATAATTCTTCTCAAAGACTGTTTAGGTGAAAACGGGCTTGCTTTATCCGTGTAAAGCTGCCTCACCTTTTTTTTTTTTTTTTTTTTTTTTTTATAACAATTCTTTTCAAAGTTTGTTTAGGCGAAACAGCAAGAAATTTCTGTTTTTCTTCTTCTTTTTTTTTTTTTAAAAAACTATTTAACTCGAGCAGGGTTTTCAAGGGTGGGAGTGAAAACAAGATTTTACTTTGTGCCAACTTTCCAAACTTTGTTTTTCGCTCCCAGTTTGCCTTGACACCAGGTGCAGGAGTGAAAAAAAAAAAAAATGCAACATTAATTCACTCCTGCACCCAATTTCACCTAGACTTTTGTGACTTTCGTACAACTAGTCCTCTTTTATATTTATATATTGGAAACCATAACCATGAGGACAAGGCGAAGGGTACAAGGCAGAGGCGTAGAATGTCATGAAGGCAAGCTTGCCAGCGAAAAAGCGCCAGTACTATATTTCCAAGATAAAAAAAAAAGGCCACTCTTCTTCAGAGGTGTCTGTAACCTCCCACCCTTTCAAACCAGGTTCTTGTTAAATAAAACAACGGTAATAAGTGAAAATAGGAACATTATTCCACTTGTGGTGTCAGGGGTCAACTCGTAGGTTCTTTCTGTACTTCACTCGCTGCGCCCGTGAAAGTAAACTAAGCTGCCTACTCGTTAAACCCCCTGCCACCGCGTGAAAAAAATGTTCTCTTACTCTCACACTATATATATATATATATTTTTAAATAGCTATTTTTTTTTTTTTTTTTTTTTTTTTTTTAAATAGTCCTGACTCGTTTCATCGCCTTAGTTGTTCTGTCTGGGGTTCCGGTCCACACCAACAAGAACCACCTACCTGTGACAGACTGCCACACGAAGTGCATGGTGTGAAGAGATCAGGCAGAACTCGAAGAGATGAAAGCAGGGGAAGAGGGCGAATTAAAAAAAGGGGAATGAGTTCCCTTCATATGAAGCTAGAAAGAGAAAAAAAAAAGAAGGGGAAAAAAAAATGAGAAAAAAGTAGTGAAAACAAAATTCTTTTGCACGTGAACAATGTAAAACGTACTTTCATGTGAAGAAGGGGGGAAATAAAATAAAAAAAACATGGGGTTTTTTTTTTTATATCCACCCGAGTGAAAATTCTCGTGGTGATCCCAGTGTTGTGGAAGTATATTCCCCACACCTCTCCGAACAACTTAGTGGTTCTCATCAGCTTGTCGTGCGAACAAAAAAAAAAAAAAAAAAAAAAAAAAGAAAAAGAAAAAGAAAAAAAAAGAGCCATTGAATTGAATTTTATTTTTGAATGGGTGGTTGCTCTTTTTCTTCTTTTTATATATATTATTATTGTAAAACGAAAAACTCCCGGACGGAAAAATGTCCGAGTTTTTTTGGCGTCGTCCGGGAATTTTTTTTAGGTAAGGCCGTCAGGGGGCCTGGTCCACTACCACCTACATACTGGCCTGGGCTGCAAACGGCAACCGCGCGAAGAAACCCCCAGGGTTCCCTTTCTGCATCTTTGTCCTCCCTTGCTGCCCTGAGGCAATCAGCTTATGCCTTCGTGTGGCCTACTACCTTTCTTAATAGATGCTTTACAGCTGCGTTCAACCCAATATCCATCGGTTGACCATGTAGGTGAGCTCAGGGGGACTAAAGCAATGTGCACGTTTGCGCCTGCGAACCACTCTACGAACCCATAGGCATAGGTCGTGTGAGAGTTGTGGTCGCCGACAAGCAGCAGAATCGGCCCGTTCGGCAAAACCATGGGAATCGATGATTTATAGCAAAAAGGAAGAAACAGCTCCGTAACCCAGATACCGAGTATCATAATTAGCCCAATGATTGGGCGATGCCGTTAGGCTCCATTCGGTGGGCGGGTGCTTGAC
This sequence comes from Diplonema japonicum, assembly GCA_964019335.1. NCBI lineage: Eukaryota > Euglenozoa > Diplonemea > Diplonemida > Diplonemidae > Diplonema > Diplonema japonicum. The sequence continues at coordinate 105,530 of OZ025680.1, forward strand.
CGGGGCACGGATAATCCCTGCCGGTTGCGTTTCCGCTTTGCCTTTGTATTTAACCATCCAGCCAAGGAAACAGCCAGCTGTTCGGTTATAGCCCGTTTTGTCCCCCAAGCCACGGACTTTTACGACCTTAGCACCCCTTTTTGTTTTGGTTTTTAACCCCGTATTCCAGACCAATTCCGGCCTTACTTTATGGGTGTCGATTATGGACCTGAATTCCATGGTGAAACAGCGTGCCTTCTCGTTGTCCTTCTCGTTTCCGGGCTTTCCGGAGGTGGCTTGCGGCTTTTGTCTTTCTTGCTGCAAAATTTTGTCAGCCTAGCCAGTGGAAAAGGACAGTGCCCCACCAAAGTCTACCAGGTCTGTCTTTCGGGCTGGATTGGCGCACAGCAGCCCTTCTGCATAGGTGCATATTTGTTGTGCTGGGATAGGCTCACCAAGCCCGTTTACCTTTCGACTCAAGCAAAAACCTTTCAGCCCCCGAAGGATGCTAAATCCCGTATTGGGCGATACGCAGCTATCACGGCGTCGCGGCGGCCAGGGTGTGGTAGGGTGGAATAGCAACATCCAGTATTTCCGTCTGGAAGAAACCGGGGGCTCTGTTGAACCTGTTGCTGCCGTCTTCTGACCGAGGCAGAGGCCGCCAAGCTGCTTTCGGGGGTTTGTACTGGCCCGGTGTAAGGAGTTTATCTCGGGGGTGAGCTGGCCGGGGGTGTCAGCACCAAAGTTGGGCCCCTCACAAGCCAGCTGCTCAACGTTCCTTGGGTAGTCGAACTGGTCAATCTGACGAAAGAAGTACGGGTTTATGAGAAGTTAAAGATCCCGTGGGTGCTGTTTGTTGGTGCATTGAAAGGGGAAGAAAAATTTAAACTGCCACGCAGGGTGACATTTTGGCTCTGCACAAGGAATAAAGCCCTTCCAGGCAAACGTGGTGGGAGCTGCTACCCCCCTTAAGTAAAAAAACTTCTTCCCAGAAAAACTCCCGGACGGAAAAATGTCCGGGTTTTTTTTGGTGTCCGGGAGTTTTTCTGTCCGAGAATTTTTCCGTCCGACATTATTCGTTTTACAGTATTAAAAAAAAAAAACTTTCTTATGTTTGTTTGCAAAAGGTAGTCTCGATTTTAGTAGTTTGCCATGCAGTAGTTGTACAGCGGCCACCGTTGTGAAACTTTGCCGAAGCCTCCCAAGTCCCCCTGTGTCCCGTAGGGACCACAGAAGCAATTAAACACCCACTGGAGAGTACAAGGCCGCGGAGAGGCTCCTTGCCAGACCTGGTGAAACCAATTCCTTGTTCGATGTAAGGAGAGAGATGATAATTGGCGTCACGCGTTGGGAACACATACTACTCTACGTAAAAAAGCTTGTTTATCATAAAAGCTTGGGAAATAGAAAGCCAAAAAAGAAAAGGGATAAAAAAACCGATACGGTCAGTTATCAAGTTGTCAATTGTCACAGGTGTGCAACGAAACACCTCACAAAAAAAGCGAAAACAGATGGGAGAACAAAAAAAAAATTCAAAGTACAGGACAAGCCCCGGCGTGGGGTCTATCCGATTGAGGCCGTGAGCTTCTCTTGCGGAGTCGAGTGACGCGGTCTCGCTTGTAAGCAACTTTCAATTCCATCAGATTGTCGTGCGTGGGGCGGGTGGCGAAAATGGGCCTATAGCCAATAGCCTTACAATGGCAATGAGGGGCTTCACTCAAAAAAATAAAAACCTACTTCTGTGAGCAACAGGAGCTTACAATGAGGATTTCGAATTAATTCACTGACACCCAATCACGCAAAGATCCAGAGGAGGTCTTGCAGAGTGCTCGGAGAAACAAAATAAAAAACAGCAAAACAAAAGATAATAGAATAGTAAGAAGATGAGGAACAGTCAGAACGAAGGTAACAAAACTATACGAATTAAATATAATCCTTCACCTCTTCTCTGTCCCCGCCTAAACAACGGTTGTGTGGTCCCCTTTGGTGGGTTCGCTATCCGAGAAGGCGGCCTTCGGCTTGCGCAGGAAGAAGTAGTAGACGAGGAAAGCAACGACAGCGACAACAACAAGAGAGCCGAACACGATTCCGACGATGGCGCCCGTCGAGAGCGAGTCGCCCCCGTCGCCCCCCTGCTGGTCTTTCGGAGTAGGAAGCGGTGCCCTCTCGCCCACGGTCACGTCCTGCAGCTCCCCGCCCAGCCGGCCCTCGATCATTGCCTTGTTCGCCTGCAGCCTGTCTCGCACCGCCCCGTTGTCCATCTCAGAGGGGACCCTCAGGTCTGCCGTCACCGTGATGCTCTCCGCCGATCCTTGTTGTGTTGTTATTGCTGCACGCCCTGTCGAAGAGGCTCCCTCCTCACAGGTCACGCAGTACCCGCCCGTCGCCCTTACCAGACACACGTTGAGGCAGCTCGCCCTCCCCCCCAGCAACAGCTGCAGCACGGGCATGAGGTCCCTGCTCCCCGCCACAGCCTTCCCCATGTCGCTCGAGGCGATGCGAAGACTGCCCGCACCCCCCTCAGCCCGGTCTCGGGGGAGAGAGTCACCGGCTCCTGCGTGGGAGGGACAGGTTCAGGTTCCGGCACCGGTTCCTGCGTGGGAGGAACAGGTTCAGGTTCCGGCACAGGTTCCTGCGTGGGAGAGACAGGTTTAGGTTCTGGCTCTGGCTCCTGCGTGGGAGGGACGGGTTCAGGTTCAGGTTCCGGCACAGGCTCCTGCGTGGGAGAGACGGGTTCAGGTTCCGGTTTCGGTTCCTGCGTGGGAGGGACAGGTTCAGGTTCTGGCTTCGGCTCCTGCGTGGGAGGGACGGGTTCAGGTTCCGGCACAGGCTCCTGCGTGGGAGGGACAGGTTTAGGTTCTGGCACAGGCTCCTGCGTGGGAGAAACGGGTTCAGGTTCAGGTTCAGGTTCAGGTTTCGGCTCCTGCGTGGGAAGGACGGGTTCGGGTTCCGATGTGGGTGCGGCGGTGACCGGGGGGTCTCTGCAGAAGTGCCTTGCCGTGAAGCCAGCTCCCCCCGTTCCGAGGTCGGAGGTGAAGTGCAGGTACAGGTCCCCGGTGCTGGCGAGAACAGTCGTCTCGTTCCCCGTCACCTCCCCCAGCCACGCCCCCTCCCGCCCATAAATCCCCACCTTGTCGAAACCGGGCTCCAACGAGGCCTCCAGCATCACCCGCGACTCGTGTCCAGCAGGGCACCCCAGCCTCCAGCAGCGGCTCTTCAGAGCAAGCCTCTCATCTCCAGAATCAGCAGCAGCATGGTACTGTACAGTGCGGGAGTAGCTCTCAAAAGAGTGGTCACAGTTCCTGTCGTTCTTCCCCCACGCGATCGGGTTGCTCGGAACACTCAGCTCGACGCTCCTCTCCGGTACCTCCTCCCCACACAGCCAGCGCAGCTCGACCTTGCTGTCCACCGTCTTGTCAAAGGCCTCCTTCACCACAATGTCGCCCGTGTAGCCAGCGTGCACCGTCCCAGTCCCCGTGAATCTGTCCAGCGGGGTCCTCCCGTCAGCCTTGTACACCTCCACGTAGTCGTACCCAGCCTCAAGCTCCAGGTTCATCGTCAGCACCTTCACAGGCTTCTCGCAGGTTAGCCGGACACACCTCTCCCCCTGCAAGGTCCACCTGAAGGACCCGGCCTCACTGTTTTTGTCGGTGTACGAAAAGCAGTGCTCCTTCACCGGTATCACGGACGAGTAGTCGCACGTCCAGGAGAACGATGCGGCCGACCCCAGGGGGAGCGCGGCCTCCAGCGACACCGCCGCCTGTTGTGTCATCCTCACCGTGGAGTTTGCCGGACCGAGAGGCAACCCATCGCCGTCGCTGCTGCTGCGCTTCTTGACAGAAAGGGCCGACCCAGAAACGTGTGTAAGGGTCAAAGGCACGCTGTAGTCGCAGGTGAGGTCCCAGCAGTGCACAGGGCTGTCCTTCTCCACCACCACAAGCCCAGGTACCCTGCTTTGAGTGCATTTATAGTTCCAGCTCACCTGTGCCCAGCCGCCCCCGCTCTTCGTCATCAGCACTGCGTTCCTCATCACCTCCATGATCTGGTACTGGTAGCCGTTCCCTCCCACGATCCTGTAATTCTCCACCTGGTTCCCTGTGTGCACCTCGAAGCGCCCGTCGCCTTCTCTCAGGTCATAAGTCACATTGATGTACAGTCGTTCCGGCGGACTCAGCTTGATGTACCAGCAGGTTGTCGTCTCGTCCGTCTCGTTCGTGCTGAAGCTTCCGGACAACCCAGAGAGGCGTTGGCAGTTTCCCGAGGGTGACAGGGTTCTCGGAGCATCTGTCTCGGGAACCCCGCACGTCCAGTCCAAAGAGAAGGCCTCCCCGAGCCCGTAGGTCCCGATGTTCCGGATGTTTGAGGTCACCACCACGTCCCCCGTCAGGCTCACCACAGCGTCGCGGACAAGGTTCGCCGCGTAGCTGCTGTTCGCCACCTGCACGAAGTCCCCCTGAGTCCCCAGAGTGAGGTTCAGCGTCACCGTCTGGTCGCATCGGATCGTCCAGCACTCATTCCCAGTCTCCTCCACGTCTTGGCGGGGATAGGTGAGCACACCAGCCGTCAGGTCCTGGCACTTGCACGACCAGTTGAGCGTCATCGCCTTCCGCGTCCTCCCCAACACCACAGAGTTCACGTTCGTCACGACAACCCTGGTCCCGCACTCAGCCGTCGCAAGAAGGTTCTCCTCTGTGTCGAGGAGCGGGGTGGAGTAGCCGCAGGTCATTTTGAAACCCGCGAACACAATCTTCTGCGAGGGGATGGGACACCGAAAGTGCCAGCAGTCCACGACTACTGCATCCACTCTCTCAATCTGGAATGTGTTTGCCACCCCATCGTCGTCGTTGTTGTAGTCGACCGTGGTGCACGACCCCCACCGCCCGCAGCCCCAGTTCAGCACCGCGCTCCCGTGGACCACCACCTGCGTCCGGTTTGCGAGGTTCCTGCTTATGAAGGTGTCATGCACCCGGTCAACCGTCCCCGTCTCCAGGTCCAGCAAGGTCACAAAGCCCACGAGGTACGCCGCGGAGAAGAGGAACTCCCCGTCGCACCCCACTCGGAAGCAGTCGCCGTGCACCACCGAGGTTGGCGTCCCTGCCGGGAGCTCCGGACACGGGTCTGCAGGAAGGCAGTTGAACTCCAATTCGAAGGTGCTGAAGGGGCGTGTCTCGTAGACCACCTCAACCTCCAGGTTCCCGTTCGTGCTGACCCTGTCGGAGGATCCTTCCCCGAACCCCACCCTCTGCAGCAGCATCTGAGCCTCGTCCCTGATCTCGATGCTCTCGTTGTAGGCGATGTGCCACTTCGCGTTCACGACCTCAGACCTCCCCCCGCCCCCGCACTCCAGCAGGTACTTCACAGTCGACTTCGCCGTCGCCTTCCTCGTCACCAGCGATGTGGAGCTGACTGTCACCATGCGCCCCTCCTCGAACCCAGGGGGGGTGAAGGGAGCAGGTTCCGGGAGGGGGCTGTTTGTGCATGTCCAGCTGAAGCGGAACCCGCTCCCCTTCGGGTGGAACCCGGACCTGAAGCGGACCCTCAAGGATCTCTCGAAGGAGCGTGGAGGGGGAGCTGTCTGCCCACTCAGGTGCGTTGCAACCACCCACTCGCCGTCGTCCTTCTCCTCCTCCAGAGTCAGCAGGTCGCCGCCGCTGTTGTCCTCGCTCGTCACGTCCAGGTACTGCCACCTCACCTCCATGTGCCGCGTGCTGCAGCTCAGTGTCCAGCACTCGTCTGCGAATGCGGGGTAGCGCCCGTTGTCCCCTGGGTAGCTCAGCACACCACCACCACCTTCTTCTTCGGATGAGGGAACCACTGCCGTGCACCTTGGACTCATCGGTGTCTTGCACTCCCAAGAGAACTCGAACTGGGCACCAACACTCCTCCTTCGGGAAAAGACCATCATCGCAGCACCAGCACCAGCACCAGCACCGCCACCACTGCCGGAGACAACCAAAGGGTGCCCAGGGGAGGTGTCCCCCTCCCACGCAGGCTCCCGCCAGAAGTTGTCCAAATGTTGCAGCCTTGCGAGGTTCATACCGTCGCTCGGCTCGACAGAACCCATCGTGACGTGGAGCTCCTCCCCGACCGTTGGGCAGAGCATCACCCAGCACTTCGACTCGAATCGAGTGGTCTTGTAGGACACGGTACCTGTTGTCGAGGTGCTAGGGACGACGCTGCCCCCACAGATGCCCGTCCCCAGGAACTGAGCCCCGTCTCCCGGGGTCGTCGACTGGCTCTCGTCGCACCGCATGAACAGCGCCTTGTTCGGGGTTGCCTTCACCAGCACTCCCTCCAGAGCCGACTCCAGCAGCCACACCTTCACGTCCAACGGGGATGCTGCAGGGTTCCCGCTCAAGAAGGCGGCCGCTGCCCCCGCCGCGTAGCCGGCCGCCGCAGAGGACCCAGACTTCGTCACCCCGCCGTCCAGATCGTCTGCAGAGGCCCCCAGAACCCCCTCACCAGGCGCGAAGAGGTCAGCGTACAGCACAGAGCTGGTGGTCTCCCCCTCCTTGTTGTGGGCCCCGACAGAGATCACCTCGTCCACCCTTTTGGAGAGAGAGCTCCCCCTGGTGTTCCCGGCTGAGGTCACCACCGCTATCCCGAGCTCAATGAGGGCGCGAACCGCCATGTGCACCGCCTTCGAGTCGCTGGGGTCAAAGGCCATCACCACGAGGGAGGGGGGCTGTCCCATCTTCTTGCTGGTGACAGCAACCTGCGTCAACACCTCCACCACCCTGCTGCCCAACACGGTCCCAGAGGAGGAAACCACCTTCGTCGACATCACAGTGGCCCGCCTCGCCACGCCGTAGGTGCTTCCCGCGACAAGGCTCGCGACGTAGGTCCCGTGGCCGTTGTCGTCTCTCAGAAGTTCATTGCCAACCACCCCTTGGTAGCCCAACCCGTTGTGGCAGCGCCCCTTCAGCTCCCTGTGCCCGCACTCCACTCCGGTGTCGAGGACGAACACGTAGACCCCTTCTCCCCAGTCAGAGTTGTGCTTGAAGGATTGTTGGCTTCCGGTGGTGTTGGTGCTGTCGTCGCCGCTTGCCTCCCAGTCCTGCCTGTGTGTGAGCCTGCTGAGACCCCAGAGCCCTTCCGCCCCAGCAGCCTCCTCGACACAGCCCCCAGGCATCGCGTGCAGCACGTCTTCGTGGACAACATCACGCTCCACAGCCACCCTCCCCTCGAGGAACTGTTCAAGCTGCTCCACCTCCCTCTCGCTCACCCCTTTGCAATGCACCGCACTGAAGCCCCCGAACTTGAAGGCCGCACTGCTGGTCCCGCACACATGGTGCACCTCCCGCACGTCCGCCTCCGTGCTGTTCCTGTGCATGGTAACGAGGTATCCCGCGTCGCTCAGCACCCCTGCGCACAGCAAGGGGAGAAGCAAGGCTCCCATTGTTCTTGTTTTTTTTTCTTTTTTTTTTTTCGAGTAAACTGTTGAAAAAGTAAAGCAATGTGAAGTGAGTGCCAAGGAGAGAATAGCAGAAAGAAGAGAGAGAAAGAGAGGGAGAAGCAACGATCGCTTTTAAGTTCTTAGAAAACAAAAAAAAAGGGTAGATATCTTCTCGAAATTATCGACGAAGAAATCTTAAAACAGAAAACGGGTGTTTGAAGTAGTCCCCCCCCCCACACACACACACACACCCCTCCTTCATGGATCAGTACCCTCGAAAGAGCCACATGAAGGGGTGTTCTTCTGGGGAGAAGGGACAACTCTGGGCAGAAAACAAACAGAATCGAGAGAGGGAAAAAGCATAAGAAACACAATTTCTTTCAATCAGCAGTAGTAAGAAGAAAAAACAATTGTGTTCTTTTCTTTTTCTTTCTCCCGTGTTCAACAAAAGAAGAAGAGAATTCACTGCGATGGGCGAGTGTTAGCAACGACGCCCATCCAAAGAAAAAGAAAGGAGGGAATATATAAGAGAGACTGGGGTCCCTGATCCGGGAACCCCTCATCCTTTTCCCCTTTTTTTGAAAATACCCATTCCCCTGCTGCTGCTGGGGTGGTGGGAATAAAATTCACTATGATAGGAACGAAGTGGTTAGCAACGGCCCGCCAATAAAAAGAAAGAAAAAAAAAGGTGTCTTTGAAGGGAACCTGCAGTATGTGACAGGATCGCCTTAAAAAAAACACAGTCCCTTTTGAGACACAGGACGGAGGTGTTCGCTGCTCCGTGGTAAAAAGAGAGAAGGGGGGGGGGGGGAAATCTTTTGCTTGTTCTTTTTCTTTTTCTCCTGCTCTATCACTCTCTTGTCTCCCTCCTCACAATTCTCATGGGAAGCTCTGCGGTGGTTGCGAAGATGATCCTCCCGCAGAGGGCGAGGCAGTCCCTCCCGTTGCACTGCTGGTGGCAGCCATCGTGCGCGACGTCGAAGCACTCCTCGTCTGCCCCGCAGGTGGTGGGGTGGATCCCACCGCAGGCCTGCCCAGTTGTCTTCGCGCACACCCCGAGGCAGTCCGCTCCCCCGCAGTCCGGGCTGCACTCCTTCCTGTACATGCAGGTCTCCCCAGTCCCGCACTGCAGCCCTGCAAACCCCCCGCACTCCTTCTCCACCTTCACCTCGAAGCACTTCCCCAGGCAGTCCCTCCCGTTGCACCCTGCGTTGCACCCGTCAGCCACAGTGTCCACTCACATCTCCTCTCCCTTGCACTTCAGCCCAGCGATCCCCCCGCACTCCCCGTACTTCCTCTTCGCACAGATCCCTCCGCAGTCCGCTCCCCCGCACTCCTTCACACACCCCGTGTTCCGAGGGTCCGGGATGCACTCCAACCCAGAGGGGCAGCCAAGGCCCGCGATCCCCCCGCACTGCATCGGTTCCGCCGCTCCAACCACTGCCACCACAGCCATCATCAGACAACAATGCAAGACGGGAGCTCATTGTTTTGAGGAGTTCTTTTTGTTTTGCTTTTTTGTTGAGAATACGGTAAAAAGTAACCTTTTTGATTGTTGTTTGTTAATTTAATATTCATCTGGAGGTTTCGCCTGGGAGGGTGCATCTCTGAAGCCTACTTGTGGCACAAGGGCAAGTTTAGCCTGATTTTGCCTGGAGGCCCTACTAACTTGAGACTCCTCACCTCGTGTAGAAAATGTAGGAAATTGGAAAAATTGAAAAAAAGAGGGTTGTTACTCTAAAGCGTGATGGAGGCGGCAGCAGGCGGTAAAAAGTTCCAGTCACACAAACGCAGAATGAAACAAAAGATAGGTTAAGGGTGGGAAAAAAAAAAGGGAACTCATGAAAAAAAAAAAGCCGTTTTGGGTTGGGTGAAAAGAAAAAAAATAACCGAAAAAAAAGAAAGAAAAAAAAGAAAATCCCATGAATGAAGAAGAAGAATAAAAAAAAAAAAACATGAGGAGAACTCACGAAACATAAAAAAGGGGGCGAAGCAGCTTTAGGTCATTGCAGACCACAAGGCATTCTCCTCTTTTTTTTTTTTTTCTTTTGATTTTATATTGTTTTAGTTGTGTGGGCCTATCAGAATAAAAGGAAAAAGGTGGTGGTGGGGGTTACACTGCAAAGAAAAAAAAGAAAACAAGCTCCGAAACCCAGAAAACAGCTTTAGAAATACCTTTTTTTTTTCGATACTCATTTCTCCCCCCTTTTTTTTTCCTTCTTGCGTCAACATATACATAAAAAAGGGCATTTCTTTTTTTTTTTTTTTAATACAAACTATACGAGGGTGCCCAATGTCCCACAAACACCACCTTTAAGTGGACTCCTCTAGAAAAAAAAAAAGAAAAAAAAGGAAATAAAAATCAGAATTTTTCCCTGCTGTCCGCACTGAAAAACAGGGAAAACGTGGTTGACATGGGGGGAGGGGGTCGGATGAACAGAATGAAGAAAAAAAAAAAAGAAAAAAGAAAAAGAAAAAAAAGGTGAAGAGCACCAAAGGAGTGTGGAGGGACCGCGTGTACAAGTGATTTTCTTCTTCTTTTTTTTTTCTCCCTCTTTTCTCAACCAGCCTAGTGGTCACCCAGACCACGCTGGTACTTACCGTAACGGGAGCCACCCTTGTACGCCTCGGGCCACACATCCTCGGGGTACAGAAGTGATTCGTCTGTGAGGAAGCCAGTGGGGTTCAGGACGTCATCCGTGAGCTGTGTGTGTTGTTTAGGTTTTTTTCTTCCTTTTTCTTCCCCCCCATTATTACCTCAACATCCCCGTAGATGTCCTCAAGGAACTTTCTAGCATCCTTGGGCTCAGGCGAGGCAGCGGTCGAGTAGCCCAGGGTCCACAGGATCTCCTTTGCCATTATTTCCACAGGTCCTTGGTCGATGATCGCAATCTGTGTTCTTGTGTCGTGTTCCCCCCCCCCCCCCCCCCCCCCCACACACACCTTGGTACCATCGTCATCGTAGTACACAGGGCCCCCGTTCAGGGAGATGTGCTTCCCGTCGATGTCGATGACAGGAGCGTCCATGATGGAGAACTGTTTCAGCACACGGTGCGGGTCGCTGATGTCTGCCTGCATCTGGAGCTGCACGATGTCGCAGTTGTCACCCACTTCCTTCACTCTCGCAAGGGTCATCTCGTCCGTGGCCCAGGCGTAGTGGTTCTTTAGCATCTGTAGTTGTGTTGTGTTGTGTTGTGTTGTGTTGTGCTGTGCTGTCCTTTCATACCTCTCTGATGTGCGGTCTCTTGATGATCGACCTGAACACCACCTCAAGCGAGTGGTTGTCCCATCCCTTCCCGAAGATCCCGCCCTGTTGTTGTGTGTTGTTGGTCAGCTTTAATTCTTTTTTTTTTTCGTTCACACCTCCGGGGCAGGGTTCATCTTCCTCTCCTTCCAGCTGCTCGCTGCTCGGAGCTGGCTGCTGAGCACGCGCTTCATCATCTTGATATTCTCCCTCCTGAATGGGAAATAAAAAAAAAAGATTTTAAAAAAATAATAATAATAAAAAGACATCAACTTGAATTAAAGATCTCTACTCCCTTCTTTGTTTTTTAAATGGTTACTTACACCCAATCGCGCTAGGGTCGGTGTACTTAAGAGTGGCATTGCTGCCAATGGGGGACTTAGGGGCAGGGTCAGTGTGTTGTTTGCCTTGGGCCCATGCAGACTCTCGGGAAGCATTCTTTTTGTGAAGGTCGTTGTAGTCTGCCTCGCTGCCGTTGGAGGAGTCGCTGTCAGTCGCGCTCCAATCGCTGCCCGCATCAGAAGAGGGCGGAGAAGCTGGTGCAGGTACTGAAGAAGATGCAACTGCCCGATATGTGTTGGTGTCGAAAATCTCTTCTACCTCGGCCGCGAGACTCCTGCCCGAGACTTCCTGCTGCCCAGTCCTTTCTTGCACATTGGCACGGTAGTACTCAGTGTGCGGCTGAGGAGTGCCTCTTTTCTTCCTCGCCTCTTGGATCAAATCATCAAAATACTTCAGCTGTTTTTCTTGTTTCTCTCTTTCCTTGTTTCTGGCTGCCGTGCGTACCTCACGCTCTGCCTCAGGTCCGTCATTCACAAAGGCCACAGCCGCCTCCCTGTCAACGGCAGTGACGGGTGTGTCATCAAGGCTGCACAAGTGGGGAAGGGCTGCGATCATCTTATTGCGATAACACGGGATGCTTCGAACTGCAGGGTTCCCCATGAGGCGGAGTGACAGGATTTGAGGGCATTGCACGAGGGTCGCGAACAAATCGTCGCCGGACTCGATGCTGTTGTGGGACAGGTCCAGTGTTGTGATGGTGGGGCGTGCTAGGAGGCCTTTCAGATCATTCTTTGTCCTGATGTTATTTTTTGAGAGGTTCAACTCCGACAGCACCTCGCACCCCTCCACACCTTCGACCGCCCGGATCATGTTGTTCGAAAGGTCCAGTTTCCGCAGCTTCTTCAGATGCCCCAAATTTTCCATTTTGCAAACCATGTTCCGCGCCATGTAAAGGCACATCAGCTCCGTGTTGCGGTCCAATCCTTTTATCTCGTCGATGCAGTTCCCCTCCAGCCACAGCGCACGGGCGTTCACGAACTCCTCCAAACCTCCTATCTCGCAGAACCCCTTGCACTGAAGATACAGCTTCTCATTGAGATCGGGTGTCGAGTAGAACCCTGCCGCCTTGCAAAGACGGACCACCTCTGCATGCGTCATCTCCATTTTCTGTTTTTTTTTTTCTTTTTTTTTTTTTTTTTTTTTTGTGTCCTTTCTATTTGTTCTTCAAATTGAATGATGACAACGGATACAAATGGTGTTTTTTTTTTTTCTTTCTTTTCTTCTCTCCTCTCTTTTTCTTTTTTTTCATTTCTGCGGAAGCAGAATACAAAAAAAAAAAAAAAAAAAAAAAAAAAAAAAAAAAAAAAAAACTCGATAAAATTTCAGTGTGCATGGGGGTGCTCACTATTCAGCAAGAAATTCACACTAATCGGTCACCGTTCTGCGGTTGCTGTCTGGTGCACAACGTGCTGAGCATTTCTGGATGCGACCAAAGATGAAAAAGAAAAAAAAAAAAAAGAGGTGTCTTTGTAAAGGGAACCTGCAGTATATGACAGGATTGTTTAACGACAGTCAACTCATCTAGTGTTTGATCCCTTCTGTCGTGGTAGTGCCCAACCCGTTGTAGTATCTATTCAGCTTGGGCAAAAAGAAAACGAAAAAAAAAAAAAAATGAAAAACCGCTATTGGGTTAACCGGCTGCACAGGTCGCAGTAATCGATGCAGCCGGCCGACGTTTTGGAACTTTCCACAAGCTGCTCGATTTCCTGGGGGTCGAAGAAGTCTGCTAGGGAACGGGTGAAGCTGGGGACAGCTGACTTCGGGACGATGCCGGTGCCCAAGGGGTCCCACACGTGAAACATTTTTTCCAGAGACGTAGCGCGGGTGGCAGAGGCCTTGTCCAGAGTCTCATTGACTGTCTCATGGTGGACTAGCATGTGGACAAACTCCTCGTAGCTCACATCAGTTTCGCCATCTTCACGTTTCTTCTCTTTAAAGCTTAACAGCAAGGGCACGCCTAGTTGTAACCCTAGTGATGACACGATGACATCCATGTGCCCTAACGGTATCCTCCCAGTGCCTTCGTCATATACAGCAAAAGCTTCCCTCAGCTCACCCACTTGCTGCTCTTCAAGTGTCGCCATGGTCTTTCCTGTGGTGCGTGGGTGGGGTTCGGGGGGCAAACAATTTGAAGAAGTTTCACAATAAAAAAAAAAAAAAAAGATCTAGTGTGAATTTATGAAGAGTAAAAAAAAGGGGGGGGGCTGTCCCGTAGGAGGGGTTAAAAAAAACTTTTGATGAACATGAAATAGAGAAATAAAAAAGAATATCAAATAATAATAATAATAATAGGAAGAAGAAAAAAAAACGGGGCTGTGTCCCGGAGTATTCTCCATTAGAAGAAGAAGAAAGCAGGAGAAAAAAAAAAAAGCAGCTTTCTAAAAAGGAAAAGAATTTCACAATTTTTTTTTTTTTTTTTTTTTTTTTGCGAATCCTTTTCACACACCAACAAAAACAAAAAAACAGCTATTTATTGCCAACAAATAATGAATCATTATTTAACTCGAGTTCCCTAATTTTTTGCATGAGGACCATGCGAGCCCTCGTGCAGAAAAAAAAAAAAGAAAAAAAAAAGAAGAAAAAAAACAGTAACAAGTGCTAAATAATGGCTCATTTGGCGGCAAGTAAGTCATTTTATTTCACTCTTCGTCATTTGAGTCACTCACTCTTCACTGCTTTCACTGCTGTTTTCCTCACACGGGTCAGCTTTTCTTTTTGGGGGGGATTTCCATAAAAAGTAATACGGGGGACTATTTCGCCATGGCATTTTTGGCACCCTTTTAACTAGTTAAATTATGGGGCTCCCCCTAGTGACGAAGGGTGAAATAAAAAAAAAAAAAAAAAAAAAATATATATATATATATATATATATGTCAAAACTACAAAATCAGGGTTCTTTTTTTCCCTTTTTTCACAGAATTCCTTAAGATGCAATGTTCTTCCCACAACTCAAGCGCTTTCTCGCGTGCAAAATCCATGGCCTCGAACTCCGTTGCGCCTTCTGCCTTAGCTAATGCGTACTGTTTAGGCAGCTCCTTGCTGATGAAGAGAGAGTAGGCCTCCGGGACATCATCCTTCCTGGGCCTTGCTTGTTGCATAGTCTTCGACCTTTCTACCTGACTGGTGGACGCCGCCTTCACAAATCGTTCCCTTGTCGTCTCTGCGAAGCCTCTCCACTTGTCCTGCAACTCCTTCGTTGTTAGCCGGTTACCCTTCTTCTTCTCCTTTTTCGCATACAACGAAAATGCTGTGTTGTGTGCCTCTGGAGGCGGCAACGTCTTCTTTCCCCTCATCTGCAGCCGTCCCACTTGCCTCAACATGTTTCCCCCCCACTCCTTTTTTCCCCCTCCTGAAACTGATTTAATAATCCTCAACAAAGACATACAACAAAATAACAAAACGAAAACAAAAAAAAAAGATTTTTTTCTTCTTTTTTTTTCCCCCCTCCCCAAACTCATCCTCCCAAAACATCGTTTTTGTTTTCCTCCGATTTTTTTTTTCCTTCTTTTTTTTTTGTTTCAAAAAAAAAAAAAAAAAAAAAAAAAGAGACGAAAAGGAAGATATCTTTTTCTTCTTTTTTTTTATTTCTCATTTTTTTTTTTTTTTTTTTTTTTTTCACTTTATGATTTTGTACAAAGACTGCGCGCTCCCGGCCAGCATGAGAACGACACCATATGTGCAGCAGAGTATGGACGGGAGTTTCGTGACAAGGGAAGTATCTCCGACAGTACACTTCAACCAAGCAAGATGAGGGAGGACATAGACAGCGATAGACGTCCCCAGCGCCCCTACCAACCCGAGCACGTCAGCAAAATCAGAGATCACTAACGAGATCCCTGCAGCTATCACAACACCCAGGATTCTAAGAAACACAGCTTTCTTTCGGTAAAGAACGGTCCATTCATGCGACCCCCTGTCGACCCCTATGGAGCGGCACCACCGCCACTCCACCGCCTCATAACTGCAGTAGTAAACCACCGCAAATGTGGGGATTAGTTGTAAACAGTAAAGAGAAACTCCTATTTTGTTTATAACACGTGACCCGTCCATGTTCTGCGTGAACTCTTCTTTGATACCGTCTGGGTCAGGGAAATATCGTAGGTATCCTGCAAATCCCACAGCAAGGTAGCATATTGAAAAGACGAATATGGTGCCGGTGACAACGGAGAGGAAGCTGTCCTTCTCGTGCATGGCGTTGTGTGCAGAAGGGCTGAGAACAACAATACCTTCATTGCAGAACGCGCTGATGGACAACGCAAGAGGGATATTTGAGAAATCTGCCGCGGTACAATTGTCAAGGAACTCTGTGAAATCATGACCCGAGACACTGTCTGCGGTGTCGATGAACAGCACTGTCGCGAAGGCTATCCCGCAGAAAACACCAAATGTTGCAAAAGAAGAAAGAAACTGAATATCGTCAAACGACGCAAGACACGCTGCAGGGATGACACACATGCCCACCCATGCTGCTCCATCAAGCCCGATAAACTTCGGCATATTGTCGTGAATAAACTTTAAATACGCAATACAGCTTCCCCACATTGAAATGGCTAAAGAAAGAAGTGCACAGAGTTCTGCTCTCGGGCCTAATATGGTCTTGATGAGGCCTGTGTAGTCGAGGAGTGGGCCGTCAAAGTCATCATCACCCACCACCGCCATCGTGCCTTCACCGCCTTCAAGAATTTCCTTGCATTTGATCAGTTTTCCTATTGAGAATCTTGTGATGAACATGGATGCTATGAACAAGGCTGTTCCTAGCCACAGGCCGCCGCTGTCTAGGAGGTACGGGATGGCCATCATGCCTATTCCCCAGTTGCATTTTAGGAGTGTCAGGCCGACGCCCCATCTTGTCATCGGATCTATGTTGTCTTCATCTCTTCTGCGGTACGTTACCACGCTGCTGCTTGTTGCAGAATGCCTGCCTACATCCCCTTGTATAAGAGACATGGTGTGATGCGCATTTAATTATACCTGAGGGGTGGGATGGTACCGGCGGTGGGATATAGATAAATACAGATTTCCTGGCGGGGGAGGGTTTTTTTTTTTTTGATGAGGGGGGGGAAATTCGTTTCGCAAACCATACCTCCCCCTCACCAAAGAACTGCAATGTGGAAAAATACCACGATTTCCCAGAGGGGGGGGGGGGGTTGTCGTAATATTTTTTTAAAAAAAGGAAAAAACAAAGGGGGGTGTTTAAAGTCAGAGAACAGGGAAAAAAAAAGTAAGGAGAAGCAGGTGTTACAGAAGGTTGTAAAAACAGAACTGGGGCTGATATATTTTTTTTTAAAAATACCTTGTCCCTCTCTTGTCTTCCCCCCCCCCCCCCCCCCGAATAAAATACAAAGAAAATCACTCTCCCCCCTCCACATGGGATCCGGCCTTTTTGTTCCGTTCTTTTTTTTTTTCTTCTCTTCAAAACACAAAAAAAGACCATTCCCTTTGAGGAGAAAAGAGAGTGTAAAAAAAAAAAAAAAAAAAAAAAAAAAAAAAAAAGAATGAAGAAAAAAAACTTTTTTTTAAATTCACTCTCGGTATTATTAGGGCTGCATCTCGATTTGTTCCAGCTGCGAAAGATCGTAAGAAGGCCAGGAGTAAGACGGGACCGAGGGGGAAGGGTTCTTGAGCAGATCAGCCTGTGCAGGCCCCCTAGACCCCCGAGGGTAGGGAATAGGGTTAGGCTGCTTCGTCGGATCCAGGAGCGGGGTAAAAATACGCCAAGCCTCCTCAAGCTCGTCCTGCCGCACAAAATTATTCCTCTTCCCCGTGATGGCGTCAAGTATCAACGCTTCGTACGCATCAGGAAGGGCAAGGTTCATGTACCTTTTGTTATACTGTAGGCTGAGCTCAGGCTGGTGAATGTTCCCGCTCAACCCTGGAATCTTCGAGGTGAATTTGTAGTAAATCGCTTCGTCAGGCTGCACGCTAAACACAAGCTCGCTGTTTGGGGCGTTTTTGTACAATCCAGAAGTGGGTTTTTTAAAAGTAATCCGCACATCAACCTTTTTGTTGTTAAGCGCTTTCCCCGCCTTTAGTATAAAAGGGACGCCTTCCCACCTGCTGTTCTTCACCTTCAACAAGGTCGAAGCAAATGTTGGGGTTTTCGAGTTTTTTGGGACAGTGATGTCATCCGTGTACCCAAGCTTCCCATCGCCCGCGGTGTACTGCCCGAACACCGTTGTTTTCGGTGATGCTGTGGTCGTGTTTTTAAGAACTTGAACTTTTGCGTTTCGGATGTCTTCGGGTTGAAGGGATTTTGGTGGTTCCATGGCGACCAATGAGAAGATTTGCATCAAGTGGTTCTGCGTGATGTCTCTTAAGATACCTGACGAGTCAAAGTACCCGCCCCGGCCTTCCGTTCCTATTTTTTCTTTGCAAGTTATTTCCACGGATTGCACGGTGTTCTTGTCCCAGATTTTCTCGAAGGTCGAGTTTGCAAACCGTGTCACAAGCAGGTTCTGAACCATGTCCTTGCCCAGGTAGTGGTCTATCCTGTACAGGTCCTCCTCTTTGACAAGCTTTTTTAAATCATCGCCTAGTTTCTTCGCGGTGGGGAGGTCTTTTCCAAACGGCTTCTCGACGATTACCCTGTTGAAACCGTCCGTGCTTTGACAGACCGCTTTAATGTTTTTTGAAGCCGGCACAAAAACATCTGGCGGTAAGGCTAAGTAGAACAATCTGTTCTTCCCGTTCATCGCACGGTCCATCTTGGCATAAGCTGCTGGATCGTCGTAGTTCCCAGACACGTACACACAGTTTTCAAGGAAGCTTTTGAGGGTAGCGTTCTCGCTTTCCGTCTTCGTGGTGATGAATTCACGGATCTGCTTTCTGAACTCTTCCGCCTTCAAGGCCGACCTTGCGAACCCTACAATTTTTGTATCCTCCGGAAGCAGGCCCTTCTTGAATAATTGGAACAGAGCTGGGTACGTTTTTCTCTTTGCCAAGTCCCCGCTCGCACCTAATACGGCAACGTTCAACGGAACCTTTTGTGCCATGCCTTCCGAGGCTGGTAGGGCAGCCATTTTTTTTCCCCCCCTTTTTTTTGTCCTGTCCGGGGGGGGGGAGTGAAGAGCGAGCTTAACATTAAAAAAAAATAGAAAAATAGGAAAAAAAAAAAAAAAAAACAAGAGGAGAGAGAGAAAAAAAAAGAAAAAAAAAAGGGTGGGGTGGGGATGGGAGTATTTTAAATTTGGGAAAACATATGAGGTCAACGAGGGGATGGGGAGCCAGGCCCGGCTGGTATGGCTAGAGACGTGTTCTTTAAAAAAAAAAAAATAGGGGGGGAAAAAATACAAAGCTTCTCTCATTTCCCCCAAGTCCCGGCACCTCTCGTTCCGCTTTTTTTTTTTTTTTTTGAAACATGGAAATGGAAACATTTTTTCTCCCCCCACACGTATCTTGCCGCCGTAGCCTGGGATAAAAAGGTAGGGGAAAGGGAGGGGGAAAAGAAGAAAAAAAAAACGTGTACTTCAGGGCATTCTCATACTTTTTTTTTCTTTCACCTGCGGAAGCATTTCTTTTGTTGTAGGAGGGGGGGGGGGGGGGGGGGGGGGGCATTTCCTTAAAGAAAGGCACACCAATCCGAGTTCTATTTTTTTTTCCCTCTTTTTTTCTTTTTTGCGTCATTCAGATAAACGCTCTAATGCCGTTTTTTTCAAAAAAAAAAAAAAAAGGCGCTAATTTTCATTTCCCCCCCCCTCTTTTTAGTCTTCTTTCTTTCTAATAAAAAAAACTTTTCCATTTTTTTTTTTTTCTTCGTGTCGCCAGGTATGCATCACAAAGGAACACGCATACACACAAGAAGAAGAGACATTTAAGGGTACCTGCGGTATGTGGCAGGACGCCTGACAAAAAAAGGTAGCATTGCTTTAAATACCCCTTTTCCTGCCTTTTCCCATTGGGAATAGGAGAAATGAAAAATAATTCTTTATGACAATATGTCTTTTGTTGTTCGCACGAGCAAAAAAGCTGCGAAAATTTTTTTGCTCGGCACAAGTTGCATATGGTTATGAAATCATTTTTTGAAAGATAAATATTTGTAACAAAAAAAAAAAAACTTTTTTTTTTCTTTCCCCCCTTTATCTCCACCATTTCTTATTTGTGCTCTCCATATGGATGCTCCCTTTTTTTTAAAAAAAAAGAAAATAAAAGAAAAAAAAAATACTCGTAAAAGCCCAGGACGCAAAGTGGCAGGGGGTAAAAATATATTATATATAAAAAAAAAAAAAATGCTAAAGGTGATGGTACTACGGAGGTCGAGTTACTTTCTTTTTTTCTGCTCCTGTAATGCCTCAAAAAGGGAAATATTATTGGTGTATATTAGGAAAAGAGGGGTATAAAAAGGAACTATATCCCCATAAGTGTAAAAGGGACATGTGTCTTTTTGTTGTTGGTGAAAAACAAAGGGGAGGGGGGATAAAGCTATTTGCGTGCTGAAAAGCATAAAAAAAAAAAAAAAAAAAAAAAAAAAAAAAAGAGACATTTAAGGGTACCTGCGGTATGTGGCAGGACGCCTGAATAAAAAAAATATAAAAAAAAAAGGATTCCTACCAGAGAGAGAATCAAGGCTTACTAGCCTTTTTATTGAAACGTGTAAAAAGAAGAAAGAAAGAAAAAAAAAAGAAGAAAAAAAAATTTCAACTTTTTTTTGCAGGTAGGAATACTATATCCTTTTGTGTATTTTCCCCATTCCACCCCCCCCCCCCCCCCCCCTCTCCTACTTGTCTCGTTCCATTTCCATTTTTTTTTATGCAGGTTAAAGCTTTCCGTAATAAAAGAAGGGAGAAAAAATATAAAAAAAATATCCCTTGTTTTTTTTTTTTTTTTTTTTATAGCCATACTTTCCCCCTAGTCACACTTCAACAACTCTACTCTGGGGAGGGAGGAGCGGGGATTGGGGGAAAAATGGGGGATGGAATCACAGGGGAGAAGGGAATTAAAAGTTTAATATTAAGGTGGAAAAAAATGGGAAAGGAGGGGGGAGAAAAAAAATAAAAAATAAAAAAAAAAAGGAGGGAAAACTGAGAGAGAGGGAAAGGGGGCAATCGTGGAGCGTAATAGGTAGGGGGTAACTAGAGGGGGAAACTGGATATCAGACTTTTAATGCCTATTAGTTTAAAAAGAAAAGGGGGAAAAAAAGGGGGGGGAATTTGTGTACCGGGAAGTATTTCTTTTCTTCTTCTTCTTTGAAATCACAAATGATAAAAAGAAACAGAACCCTCGGTTTTCTTAAAAAAGTAGAACTTTTTTTTTTTTTGAGAAACCAGTCTCGGAGAAGGGTGGGGATAAAAAAAGGGAAGAGAACGAGAGAAGAAAATCGTGTGTGTGTGCGCTTTGAGGCGTGGAGCGTAAAGGATTTGTTCATTCTTTTCTTTTTCAGAACTTTTTTTTTTTTTTTTAAAACAAGCAAAAAAAAAAAAATTGCTATCGAAACGTACCTGTGGAGAAAAGGGGGGAATGTTTTCTTCCCGGGTTAAAACCCAAGTCAAAACAAATTTAAAAAAAAAAAAGAAGAATTTTTTTCCCCCTCACTTTAGTTTTTTTTTTGGCAACCCATTCAACTTATAATACATGAGTTCGCCAGTGCCCTGAAAAGGAAAAAAAAAAAAATCATTTAGGGGGCGGGGGAGAAACTGAAACTGAAATCTAAGGGTACACGTAACTGGTTAGAAGGGAAAAAAAAGAAACAGAAAACGGAATTGCCTTTTCTATTTTTTTTCTTCTTTTTTTTGAACCTCCTAGGGAAACAGGAAGAATACAAAAGGGGGGAAAGAAAAAAAGAAAACGTGTGTTTGGGTTTGGCCGCATTTCGTGCGACCGTCTGGCTCGAACCCTCTTTTTTTTTTTTATAAACTTTTTTTCGCCCTCCCTTTGTTTAAGAGGGAGGACGGAGGAAAATAAAAAAAAGAAGGAAAAAAAAAAAAAAAAAAAAACACGTTATTTTCTGCGAAATTGCGGGAGAAAACTAAAGAAAGAAAAAGAAAAAGAAAAAGAAAAAGGGGGAAAAAAAAAAAATGTACGTTGCAAAAAAAAAAAAAAAAAAAAAAAAAAAAAAATTGTTCTCGTAGGGCTTAAAAAACACTTCTTGTTTCGTAGAAATCTTAATCTTAAAAGAGGAACTGGTCATTGTTTGTAGGTACCGGGAGTAGAAGAAACCTGTGGAGAATATCACTACCCGTACTTTTCCAAAAAATATTCCCTTTTTGTTTAGACAAGTCAAAGACTCGTTCCTGCAAAAAAGAAAAAAAAAGGGGAGAGGAGGGGAAAAGGACCATGACCCTCTTTTTTGCCATTCTGCCAGAAAGCACCTTCCCACAGAGAGGCACCGTTAAGAGGTTGCTCCATTCACGTGAAGCCCTCAGAAGCATAATAAAAGAAGAAGGGGAAACAGGGCAAAAAAAAAAATGAGAAGGGTTTATTTGTTTTTTTTTTTTTTTCTTCTTCCGAAAAAGTTCATTTAAAACAAGGAGCAAAGAAAAAAAAAAGTAATAAATAAGAGAAAAAAAAAGGGGGGATGGGGGAGAAGAAGGGGGCGGATAACAATAAAAAATACCAATATATATGAGTTAAAGGAAGTCTTTGTGAGACGCCCCCTTGTTCTCATCCTCTACCTGCATCTATCCCCCTTCAGCAGCGGCTTCTCCTTCTTCGGGTACTAATAAAGGCACTCTTTCTTTTTTTTTTTTTTAAAAAACTAAAAAGGCAACGCGATTCATTAATCTTTTTCTTTTCTCCTTTTCTTTATTTTTATAATTGCCGTTTTTTTTTTCCTCCCCCCCTCCCCCCGTGTGTGGAATTATTTAAAAATAAAAAAATATTTTCCCCCTTCTTTTTTTTTTTTTTTTTTTTTCAAAAACGTTGGTAAAAATAAAATAAAAATAAAAAAAAACGAATAACATAGTATCCAGGGTTAACCGATCACCCGCGGGTTTTTAATTACAATCGGGTTTTAAATTGACGTCAAATGAAAGGCGAGCATGCAACCATGCTTAAAACCCTTCGTTTCATCCCCCGGGCCCCCCAGATACACAAAGCCGACCCCAGGGAGCATCAAAATGACATAGAAAAGGATTATTTTCCCGAAAAGCTGGTGCTTCCCTGTTTCAGGCAGGATCCTAATTGGGAGCGAAATCAAAAGTCAATAATTAAAACGGGAGGAGAGCACGCAACCATGCATATAATAACCCTTTTATTCGTCCCCCGGGCCCCCCAGATACACAAAGCCGACCCCAGGGAGCATCAAAACGACTTAGAAAAGGATTATTTTCCCGAAAAGCTGTTTTTTCGCTTTTTTTGGCGGGTTTTCTTCTTTTTTCTGTTTAAATAGGAGCGAAATCAAAAATCAATAATTAGAACGGGAGGAGAGCATGCAACCATACTTATAACCCTTCTATTCGTCTCCCGGACCTCCCAGGTACACAACGCCTGCATCGAAACAACTTAGAAAAGGATTATTTTCCCGAAAATCGGCATTCTCCCTGTTTTTGGCGGGTTTTTAACTGGGCACGAAAGTCAATAATGAAAAACATTGAAACTTGAACGGGAAGTAGCAACGCACAAAGTAAGGGGGCGCCTTGAAAAGCTCCATGGGACACACGGAAGCGTGCCCGTTGAGGCAGGATGTTCACCCACAGAGAACTGAATGCACGCACACAGCGATGAACGCACAATTTCTTACCTCCCTGCTTGCAACCCGGCGTGCCTGAGAACGTGGTGCCTGTCAGACGAAGACAGAGCACCACCGATGTCCTGGTTCAGGTACAAGAACAACAGCTGCCTTCGTACGTCTGGTGCCCCTGGACGGTTCCGAAAGAGTTTCGACAGACACCACGGAGAAGAATCTGTCGATGGCGGGGTTTCGGGTCACAAGGTTAGTGAAAACGATGTGCTCCGGCGTATCTTCCGCAGGTACGGTTTTGGGAGGTGCGTCTTGGAGTGTAGGCTGGCTTAGCACCCTCAACTGAGCCGCTGAGTTCTTCACCTCCACCGTTTGTGAAGGGGTGCGCGCCCCCGCTTCTTTACTTCCGGGCTTGCGTTATCGGTGTCCTCCCCACCGTTCTTAGCCTTGTCAGCAGCGATCCTGCTAGCAAGTGTGCCCTTGGTGCCGTAGGAGCTTAATTTCCTCCTTTTGGCATGGGCCACCAGTTGTATAAAAAAGTACCAGTTTTTTCAAAACTGCATTTAAGGCCTTAAATAAGGCTCTATTTTGGGTTTTAATGGCTGGAATGGGCTCAGATCGTCAAAATAGGGTTTTTGAAAAAAAAAAATTTGAGCATGGTCTTGGTATTTTTTGCCAGAAATATGGGTTTTGGATCGATCAAACCGATCCGAAATGAGAAAAAAACCGATCATAAACCGATCAGACCGATCCGAAATTAAAAAAAAACCGATCAAACCGATCCGAAATTAGAAAAAAACCGATCATTAACCCGACTGTGATCGAAAATCTAAAATTGCTCGGGTCGGGTTTCAAAACCCGAAGGTGATCGGTTAACCCTGGACACTATGGAATAAAAAAATAAAACAAAATAAAATAAAATTCTTACTCAAGATCAAGTTCCAAACTGTTAAGAATCCGCTTAACATCCTCGGAGCCCTCCAGATCAGTGTTCAGGGTGTGAGGGTCGACTGGTTCCGGAGCAGCAAACGAAGAAGAAAGATCTACCCTGGAGAGCATCGGCCCGAACGAGTGGCAAGAATCATGAGGGGAGTCAGTGTAGGTGAGCCATGAGGAGGCCTCATGCGAAGAATTCGTATCAGAGCCCGAACGGTCTTCGTCATCAAGAGTGCTCACGGAAAGCGACCCATGAGTATCAGCCTTCCCCAAGGGCACGCCGAGGACAGCGCTGTTCCGGCTGTTGCTCCAACCACTGTGCGAAGAGCATCTTGTTTTCAAAGCTTTTGACTTGAGATACTTCTCCCTTGAGATGTGGAGCTGCTGGCAGCGTGTCCCACCGCTGCACATTCCTCTGTTTGAGAACTGAGTGCACAGCAGTACAGGCTTTCCGTTCCTCTTCCTGTACACCTCCTTGGCGTAGCCCGGTTCGATCTCGCTGTACTTGAAGGAGAGCACGTCGTGCCTGTTGTCGCTCATGTCCATCGCAAGCACTTCCGACACGTACGCCTTCTTGTCTGCGTGGTACAGGTTCCTCAGCGTCTCGATCATCACGTAATCGCCATGGATCTGCAGGCACTTCTCCCTCATGTTGCACTTCTGTTGTTGGAATTTCATGCAAATCTGCGCCCGACGACCTGTTCTGTTGTTCACGTGCGTCTCAAGACCTTTTTTTTTTTCTTTTTTTTTTTTTTTTTCCCCTGTTATATATATACCGCTTGTCTTCTCCAGCATATGGATCGGAAGGTAGTAAATGCGCTCGTTCCACGGATCGCAGCACTGCACTACTGTGCCTTGCTCAGAAGGGTTGTAGTGCAGGGAGATCGCTTGGTGGTTGCCTGTAAGGGAAGTTTTGTTGTGTTGGCCATGGTACCTTTCGTGTCCACAAATGTTGCGAAATCCTGGCCCACAGGTGTTTGCCTGTGGACCCTGTGTCCGTGGTGCTGCTGCTGGTAGCCACCTTGGTGCCCACCATGGTGGTGGTGGTGTCCCATCCCCATGTGGTTGTTGTGGTTGCTGTTGTGGTACATCTGTGGGATATTTTTTGTTTTTTTTTTGTTTTTTAACATACCTTTGCTTTGCTGCGAGTTGCTTTTTTTTTTTTTTTCTTTTTAAAGGGGGAAAAGAGAAAGTCTAAAAAGAAATCGTTAAAAAAAAAGAAAAAATTTGTGTGTGTGTGTGTGTGTGTGTGTGTGTGTGTGCGGAGTGTCCTGTAGGCAGGGGCTGGTAAAATCAGAAGGAGAATAAAAGAAAGAAAAAAAAATGAGTAACAGTGTTTTTTCCACCCCTCCCCCCCGCCTCACTTTTTCACCACCTTCTTTGCGACGATTGTTTTTTTTACGATTTTCTGCTTTTTCTTAGGGGGCTGCGACACGGCCTCCCGTCGTGGTGCGGGCGTATCACTATCGCTGTCGGAAAACGAAGCTTTGCTTTTGGGCTTTTCGGGGATCGGAGCAAGGGCGACCTCCCCACCACCGGTTGTCTCACTATCGCTGTCGGAAAACGAAGCCTTGCTTTTGGGCTTTTCGGGGATCGGAGAAACATTCTGCTCCTCGTCCTTGCCTTTAACAACGGGCTTGTTCTTCAGACGCTCGTAAGCAAGCTGTGCCTCACGATTTGTTTTTTCTTGGGCTTGTTTGGGGCTGACGGCAAGAACACCATATTTGGATTCCTTGTTGCGGATAACGGTGGTGAGGTGAAGATTTGTTTCGCGCAGCACGGTGGTAGCCTTGGGGAAGGGAAGCCCGCCAAGCGTCAGGAGATTGGCCATGTCAGGTGGTCGGCGGAGCTGGTAGGCCGACGACGCCGAAGATGAAATTAACAAATTCTTCCCATTTGTGTATTTCACAAACTGTTTTAACATGTCAATAAAAGCCTGTCTTGTGTAACGTGATGACACGGCTGGTGCGAGGAGGACCTCGAACACCTTGTTGGTTGTTAAACCTTTTTTAATGCTCCGCTCAGATGCCGCATTAACCCTCCCTTCAAAGGTCTCCCCTATCGTCACTATGTCGATTTCACCGTGTTCGCAGGCTGCTCGGAGCTCGTCTCCATTTCTAACAGCGCAGCTTCTCAAGCTGTAATTTGTATTGCTTGTTTGCCCGCTTGCA
Organism: Diplonema japonicum; assembly: GCA_964019335.1. Classification (NCBI taxonomy): domain Eukaryota; phylum Euglenozoa; class Diplonemea; order Diplonemida; family Diplonemidae; genus Diplonema; species Diplonema japonicum. The sequence continues at coordinate 131,212 of OZ025680.1, forward strand.
ATCTCATCCAAATTCTCATAGTGCCTTCTGGTATATGATTTGTTCTTTCCCTTCTCTCTGTTCACAATTACATAATCTGCCCACCCCATCTCTTTGCATTCCTTTCCTGCTTCTTCGGTCTTTATAAACCATTCGATCATTTTTTTTTTTTAATTACTCTCTCGCTTTCTTTCTGGTTGTTGATTGAAATAGAAATGATATACAAAAATAAAATAAAATAAAAAAAAAATAAAAGAATCTGAAAATAAAAAAGGGGGGGTTTTTTTTTTCTTTTTTTTTCTTTCAATTTTTTTTTGATCTCAAGAAAAAAGATTTCTTGTTCCCCCCCCCTTTTTTTTGGTACGGTGCTCTAAGGTTCAATAAAGAATCGCTTTTTTTTTTTTCATTCAAAAATAAAAAACTTTGCGAAAAAAAAAGAAGGGGTACAAAAAAAAAAAGAATAAGAAGAAGGGAGGGGGGAAAAAAAAAGTGGTATGTTCCTTTTTTTTCTCCCCCCTCCTTCCGTTCTTCCTTTCTCCTCTTATTTTTTTTTTTCGTTGGAGGGGGGTGGGATGGGAAGAAAATCTAATTCTCTACTCGTACCTAGGTTGTTTTTTCGACTGTGCCATCTGCAGCGTCCAAGGAGCAACGTCCCGTAGCTGATCGTCGTCTTCAGGTTGGCTGACATAGTTGTTCCCCTGTCCCTGTCGCCCAGGGGCATTGAGGGTGATGGTGATGGGGGGTGTACAGTACTTCCTTGCAAGCATGAGCATCATGTCCTCTTCGTGCCCAGCAAACTCCCGCAGAATGGTGTCCACCTCAGGCACCTTTACCGGGTTGTGAATACTGTAAAACTGCAGCAACTGCTGCCTGTACCGTTCTTGCTTGTCAGCATGTGTGGCACCTACAGATGTCTGGTGCTTTACCTGCTGCCCTCCATAGTTACCAGCAAGCTGGGCAACTGTAGCAGGTGAAGCAGCAGCAGGTGTTGTGGATTCGGGTTGTGCGCCTCCTGAACCTGTTTTCCCTCCAGCCAAAGCGGGCCCTACAGATGTCTTTCCTCCTGTTATCTTCTTTGCGGTGTTCGATGAGTATTGCTGGGAAGGGAGCTTCCCTGTGTTGCGGAGGTGAACTGCTTGCAGTTCTTTGTTACGTTCCAACGCGAGTTCGAAGTCGTGTGCAAGATGGTGGAGCTCTTCCTCACTTTGCTTGAGATGGTCCTTCAGCTGTTTTATGTAACTGTCTTGTTCCAGAGAGGACTGTTTTGAACGCAGGTTTTCAACCTGTGCTTGTGCCAGCTGGTTGCACAGGTTCGCCAGCGTTTCCTTCAGGGAGTTGACCTCCTCTTGGAACCGCGTGATCTCCTGCTTGTAGGCTTCCTTTTGGGTTTCCAACTCTTTTTTTTTAAGGCGTTCGAATTCCACGTTGTCCTTGATCTCCTCGAAATCTATGGCAACCTCGAACACGTTGTCGCAGTGTGGACATGACGTGGCGGTGAACGTAGGGGCAGGCTGTAGTCTCAGCTCCAGAGCATCTTGAGTCATTGGTAGCCCTTCTGTGTCCACCGCCGAGAGCGTGCCGCCTGTCGGCTGGCTTAACGGGGGACCACTACTGAACCCCCCAACATCAGTCATTTTCCTTCTCGCAAACCCTTTTGCCTTTTTTTTTTCCCACCTGTTGAAAAATATAGAGGAGAAGAAAGTATTTAAAAAAAAAAAAAATAGAGGGAGGTTGTGTGTGTGTTTTCTCCCGTGTGAAACTTTTCACTGGAAAAAAAAAGTTTTTTTTTTTCCCCTCATTCAAAAATTGCAATCCCTTTCGTTTTTTTTTTTTTTTTTTTTTTTCTTTCTTTTTTTTTCCCCCCTGCTGGTTGGTCCATCTCGGGAGACGACGGAGAACAACAACAAAGGGAAGAGAAAACCACCAAAAGACAAAAAAAAAAAAAAAAAAAAAAAAAAAAAGACCCCTCAACAAAAAAATAATTGTGGAAGAAAGAGAGAGAGAGAGAGAGAGAGAGAGAGAAGAGGGGGAGAATAATACCAAATAATTGCGACGGAGTGGCAAATTTGCGGCTCTCAAAAAAGATTCATGACGGAGAACAGGGAACGAACATTGGAAAAAGGGGAAAACACTGTTCACGGTAAGCAAATAACTTTTTTCCACCGTTTCCTTAAACCTAATTTTTTTTTTCCACCAAGTACGGTAACTACAACTTTTTTTCCACCGTTACTGTAACCACCAAGTTTTTCCTTTATGCAACTACACACTTTTTCCCCACCAAACACGGTAACCTGTATCATTTTTATGCCTGATTAGGGTTTGGGAAAGAATTTTTGAGGAGTGACTGGGACTGAACCCAACCAGTTGAGAAATGCAGGTTGCAGCATTATGCCCAACCTTTCTCTAGTTGCTGCACATGTTTTTTTTCTCCCTCTCACTCCGCTTCCTCTTCGCCGGCCTGCCTATTTGTGACTTTGTCATGATTGGTGGCCCGAGGTCATCCTTCACGTTTTCACAGGCAGCTGGGGGTGGGCACAAAAAGAATCCAAAATTTCAAAAAACTAAAAATGAGAACAATGGGAGAGTGGAAAAAAAGTTCTGGGTTACCGTGGATGGTGGAAAAAAAAGTTATGGGTTACCGTACTTGGTGGAAAAAAAGTTCCAACATACATGGTTTAGTGGAAATAAGTTTAGGTTACCGTGGACAGTGGAAACTTTATTTAAAAAAACCGTTTTGGTGTAAAAAAAAATTATGATTACCGTACTTGGTGGAAAAAAAGTTCCAAGTTACCGTGAATAGAGGTAAAAATTCTGCTTACAGTACTTGGTGGAAAAAAGTTATTTACCGTGAACGGTGTTTTTCTCTTGGAAACAAAAAAAAAAAGAAAAAAAAAGGAACACACACAAGAAAAATTAAGAAACAAAAAAAAAAAAAAAAAAAAAAAAAAAAAAAAAGAGCAAAAAAATCTTTTTTTTTTTTTTTTTTTTTTTTTTTTATGTAACATAGTCAAATTTTCTTTTTATATTCTGCGGCAATCATTCACCTGAAGAGTCGGTATCAGCGGAGCACAGGATCGGATCGTGCTGGACCGGTAAGAAAGTGTTCGAGTGGTGCGTAGTAGCTGAGGTGGCTGAAAGTGCCTGGGAGGGCGTCCCATAGAACTTGTTGTGAATCACAGAAGGGGAGGCTTCCTCAGAGCAATGCACGGCCCCAGAGGCTGCCTGGAAGATGAAGGTATTGTGTGAGATGGAAGGCTTTGCAGCAGCACGGCAGACAACACCATAGGCAGTGAGTTCTGAGAAGACATTCTTCTTAAGGCATCCTCCTGCTTTGTTGCTGAAAACTATTCCAAAGGTGCCTCCTTCGAAGGTGTTCCTGCTGAACACCGGCTTGGCATGTTCTGTGATCATGGCGGCACGTTCTTCGTTGTGCCTCATGACGTTGTGCTGCATGAGGCCCTTGGTCCCTACGCCTGTCACCTTCAAGCCCATACCCTCGTTCCGTGACATTTCGTTCCGTAGAACGCTGGGGTTCGCGCCACCTTCGATTATGACGCCCACGCAGGAGTTGCGGGAGATGTCATTGTTCACAAGTCGGCCGCCAGCCTTCCCCGAGAAGACCACCCCCGACCCACGTCCCTTTATGATTTCATTGTCTTCGATTAGAGGTCTTGTGCTCAACCCCTCCACGACTACTCCGCAGTTCCCGCAGTCCGTGATGAGGTTGTTTTTTATGACTGGGTGTGCTTTTCCCAAAATGCTTACCCCGCACCCCCGCCCTTTGTTGCTGATGTGCGTGTCGCGTATCAACGCGCACGACCCGCTCTTCACGACGATCGTCGCCCCCCCCTGCCCCACCACCACACAGTTCTGTATTGTCGCTAGTTTACTGCTAATGAGCACGACGCCGTCCCTCCCCGTTGCCTCGGACCGCATTGTGATGTTTTGGATGATCGTTTGCCCGCAGCACTCCGGCAGCGTGAAGCACGGCTGCCCCCCTTCGCATGTTAGTACCGTGTCCGCGGCCTTCCCTTCAGATGTGATCTTCAAAGGATACTTCAGTTTCATGTTGCGCACCACGTACGACCCCTCGCAGATCGTCACCGTGTCCCCCGGTGAGGCGGCCTGCACGGCTGCTTCGACGCTGCTGTGTTTCTGCGTTGCCATCCCTGCGCCCCACTCCTGCACGATGACACCCTCCTCCGTACGTAATGTGCTGCCGTTCACGACGTGGTTCATGCGCTTCCCGCCCAACCACCTCACCTCGTTGTTCACGACCTTCCACTTCAAACCATCTCGCTGCAGGGCTCGCTCTCGCACTGTATCCGCTGGGGCTTCTTTGTCACCCACCTTTGGGATTGCCGGCGGTGACGGCCCTTCGAACATGAGGGACTCGACATTAATGGAGTCCAGTGACATGCTCGTTGCCATCCCTATCCCTGAGCTTGTGCGCTGTGGTTGTGTGGTCGCTGGCCGCTTGGCCACACCCATGATGTACTGCTGCTGCCACGATTCAATAAACCGGAACGCGGTGTCGTAGCCAGGGTGTTTCTCCTGAAGGAGCCGCTTTAGCATTTCGGGTGAATCGTCGCACTGCTGCACAGTGTCGTGTGCCAAAGCCTCTCCTGCTTGCTTGGAAACACCTGCGTGTTTGCAGAAGAAGTCAGCCAATTGTTTCGTTGCGTAGCTGCTGAAAGACTCTGGGGGCGGCAACGCGAAGTCTTCCGCAGCACCAGGTGCCCATATCTGTGGAGTGAGCTTCGAGACAGTGTGCAAGTGAAGCTTCCCTTGCGAGACTCCTATGCGTGTGTTGCGGACACCTTCGCTGAAGCTCGTGTTCTCCATGACAAGGGTTTTGGAGGGCTTCTTGAGGAATAGCGTCTGGCTAGGAGGGGCACACCACTGCACAGCACTGCTTTTTGCTTTGAACTCGCTGCAAGCTAACCGCAGCGACCGGCCAGCATGCCCCGCAAGCAACCGAGGAGACCCTGACCCACCGCTGGGCAAGGGGCACGTCTGCGGCCTTGGCACCGCTGCTACCACAGCACCCTTCCATGCACCCCACCAACCCACACACCCTGCTATCACCACCACGACTACCCCGGCATCTCTTCGCCTCCTCGACCCCTTTTTTGCTACTCTCACTGTCTTTTCCTTCTTTAGTTCCCTCTTCACAGACTTCTTTCTCGCCCTCTTCACAGGATGTATATTGGTAGCCCAAAATGCGTCCCCCGCGGCAGCTGTTGCCAACGCCTTCAGCCTTCCGGCGTCATCCTCCATCCCCGACCACTGTGTGTGTGTTGTGGAGCAAGGTGTCAACTGTTAAGTATAAACAACTGTTAGGAGATGGCAGTGTGTAAATGTCTAGCCTGCCTGCAGGATGTGCAAGTCGTTGAGGTAGCGCGTTCCGTCGTAGCCGCCGAAGCAAAGCATTAACTTCGAGATGAACGAGGAGTCGGAGCAGCTAGGGGGGATCCCTGCGACGGAGGTGGAGGCCCTGCCCACTGGGGGGTCGGTCACTTTTGGTCGGCGCCACACGGGAGGGTCTTTGACATCGAGGAGCGTCGTGTCGCTGAAGTAGGAATCGCCGCAGAAGCCTCCGAAGACGTACAACCGATTGTTCGCGAAATACGTAGCAGGGGAAACGCGGGGCTTGGTGTCACCAGCAGCAGTGACGGCCTCCCAACGGAGGTTTTTTAGCGACAACCGTGAGACGTCCCTGCAGCACCGCCCATCGTGCCCGCCCGTCACGTACAGGTAGTCGCCGTTGCTGTCGTAGCTGGAGGAGTGCGAGTGACGTGGGGTAGGCGAATCACCTCTTGCCGCTCCGAGCAGCCAGGAGTAGTTCCGCAAATCGAGCTGCTGCACTTTACTGCTGTAGCACCCATCATCGCCACCAAACACAACAGGGCCGTGTGCACGGTCGAAGGACATTGCCGTCTCCGTTATGTACGAAGGGTTGTAAGGGTTCTGGTACTTTACCTGCTGTTTCACCCAACAGCAGGACCTCGGGTCGAACAGCCATATCTTGTTATGGTACAGAGCATCGCCGTGCCCCGACCACACGACAAGCTCCTTTTCGACGAAGCAGCTCATTTGCTGGTTGATCCTGTCGGGGCCCTCGTTGCGTATCTGTTCATGCACCCACGTGCTGGTACCCATGTCAAGCCACCACATATCCTTCATCTGTACTGACCCCTGCCACCCCCCTGCTATGTACAGCTTCGTCCCCACCACGTTCGACACGGCATCGCACCTAGGCGGCGGGAGGTCACCGCTTGTTTTTATCTCATTCCAGTACATCCTGTTTGAGTATGATATGAATACGTCAATAGCGCAGCCAAAAGTGTTAGATTCTTATACAAGTTCATCCTCAGAGGGCGGGAGGCCGGGGTGTTACATATGGGTGTGCTCTACCGACTTTCACTTTTAGTGTCAGTCGAGGAGCTTTTCTTACTGATCTCCGAAGGGCTTCTTTCGAGCGCAGAGTCCTTTGAGCCGTCCCGCATGACGCTCTCGGAGCCGTCCTTCGTGTCGTCCAGTTTTATCTCCACCGTCTCCTCCCTTGTCATCTCCTCCCTCGTGTCATCTAGCTTTATCTCAGTCGTCTCTTCTCTCGTCATCTCGGTGGTATCGTCCAACTTGAACTCTACCGTCTCCTCCCTTGTCATTTCCTCCTTCGTTTCGTCCAGCTTCATCTCGACAGTGTCATCTTCAGACCTGCTGAGCTGCACGACACCCACACTCTCCTTTGTACTGCTTGCGTCGCGAGTGGAGTCCCCCCCGTCAGGTGACGTGGCAGGCCGGGGCACTTTCTTCTTCGTCTTCAACCGCGTCATCCATGACTGGCCTTGCTTCAGCGCCATAGGTGGTGACGGGGCATCCCTCTGCTTCTTCGCTTCTTTCGCTTCTTGGATGTTCTTGACTCTGATTTCGTGAGCTTTTGTTATGGATTTAGGGTCCTGTCATGTGTGATGGTGATTGTCTATGTGCATACACTACTCTGCGTTCGCCAATTGGTATTGCTGCCATGGAGCTCGTCGAGGAGTTGTTTGACTGTGGGGAGCTCTTCGTGTCTGACGGCACATTTCGCACACCCTGCCTTCGCGTGGTACTTGCACCGGGAGTGGTTGACGGGTTTTGTCCTCTTTACGAAGAGTGCTGAGGGCCAGTACTCGGAGGCTCCGTCGTCGAAGTCGATGAGCACGTTGCCGTTGTCGTCCGCCACCTCGACGCCAGTCACGATGTCCATGGCGATGATGCCTGACCGCACGGCTTCTGTCGCACCGTAAGAACATCTCTTGCTGCGTGACTTGTTCCACGAGAGACCTGCCTCGCTGATGACGATGTGCGCGTCGTCTGCGATTAGCAAGCACACCCGCCGCTTCTGGTGCCCAACGATTACCTCGTCCGCATTGAGGTTCACTTGCTCCCATGCTCTGCGCCGCATCTCTTGTTTATTGCGGTACACCTGGCCGTCGTTGTAGAGCTTCTCCCATGTGTTGCGGCCAGGGGAGAGGGACTCGCGTTCGCGTTCAGAAGATTTTGAGTAGGAACGGGTCACAGGCTGCGGCTCATAGTCAGCGGGAAGGGCCGGCAGCTCCAGGTTATTCCGAACCTTGCACGTCTCGGCCAGCCTGTGCAGTTCGTAAAGGACGTAGTCAGAGTCATCCACCCTCCCACCCCGTCCTGCTTGGTCCTTCAAGATTCGTGTTTGCCTGTCAAACACAAGCGTTTCTACGGTTCCTACATTCTTTCCCTTCACACTCAGCATCATGCCATCCCCCGCTCTTTCATACACCAGTGGCAGCAGGGCGTGCCCTGCAAAGTTAGTTATGCTCACATGTATCTGGCCTGACTCCCAACCAAACTTCTTTGGACTGTACGGTATGACACTTGCTTCGCTGGTGTCTGAGTCGCTCATGTTTACCGAACCTGTTGAAGAATGGAGAGTGAAAGGAGAGGGAAGTGTTGAACGAGAAAAGTTGCGCTCCGCTCGGTGAGCTGGGTACTGGCGTCGGTGCTTTAGTTGGCACGCCTAATGGACTCAGGACAGTGGTTGTTTGGTGGGAAAATATAACAATGGAACAACAATGAAGAAAAAGGGAGGGGGGGTTTTTTTTTTGGACAAAAAAAAAGAAGAAGATCAACAAAAAAAATGCTGGGATAGAACAAGAAGATAAGAAAAAGAGAACAAAAAAAAACAAGTTTTACTTCGGAAAAAAAAAAAAGAAGAAAGAAGAAAAAACCTTGACATTGGCTATTCCTCTTTTTTTTCCCCCACTCGCGGTTGACACCCTCCCCTTGAAAAGAAAAAAGAAGAAAAAAAAATCACTAAGGGAGGAATTAGCAACACGACTCCACCCCTGCAGTGGCAACAAAGAAAGAAAGAAAAAAAAAAACACACCCCTTCGACCCCTCAATTCTTTTCGGTGAGCACCCACTCGCACACCGAAATTTATCGAAATCTTTACTCCATATGGTTCGTATATTTCTTTTTTTTTAAAACAAAAAACTTTTCAACACCCCCACCTCCCCTATAGACATCATCAAATATCATTGCCAATGACTATCCATATTAAAAAAAATAATAATAATAATAATAATAATAAAAAAGAAGCTATCGTTTTGGCTGTGCCATGGACATAGAATAGAGAAATGCACCACCACCTGGTTTGGCTTGGGTGTTGTACCGTCGTTGAGCTTGGTGGTTGAAGCTAAGAGGCGAGGACTGCGCACGCGGGAAGGTGTCGTAGGTGTCGTCGGGCTCCTCAACGAAATATGAAGACGAGGCACGATCAGGGAGGGAAGTGTTCACTTCTGGGATGTCCTCCTTTTCTTTCGTTTCACGCTTTCCCTCCTCTTCGCTTGATGACGAGTCGGGCTCCTCACTCTCACCACCAGCACCCCACTTGTTGTTCCTTCCTTTAAGAACAGAAGAACCACGAGCTTCAACATCAAGCTCTAGCTTCCGATGCATCGCCTTTAATCTCTTCTCCGTTGCTGGCGAAAGATCAGCAGGGTCGTCGGGGTTTGTAATGCAAAAGACTCTATTCGAGTGTACAATCTGCCCTAGACATCCACGAATCTTTGCCTCGAGCGCATCATCCATCCCCCAAGTATACTTCCCAACCCTGTCCATATGCGTTACAACCACAAACGGTGCGTTTCCGAGATGGTTCTCCCACCATGAAAATCGTGTTGCAAGGTCCTTGACACGGGAGATGGACGGTTCGAAACGTGTGGATAAGAAGGGAACGGTGGCGATACCGTTGTCCTTCAGAATGTCTGTCGAGGGGATCACAAAGACAACATGGTCGATGGTGTTTGCAGGGACAACCTTTGACTGCCTCCATGAGTTCTCTGTGTTCTCCGACACAAGGTCGCTCTTCCACTCTAACCCTTTCAACATCTTATCATACAGCATGGCCTCATCAGGGCTGCTTTCAAGTCCTTTGTTGAACCGCCTTCCTGCTGTGTCGACCAACACCCATCTCACCTCGCCTGCCTGGTCATAGTACGGTTCGTAGCATGCTGTCCCTCTGCTTGCGGCTCTGCCTACTGGTGCTGTTGCCCATGCATCACCGCCAGTGATGGCCCGTCGGTATGTGTTGATGAATGCGCTTTTCCCTGCATGCTGCTTCCCAAGGACCAGGATGTTGCGTGCTCTGGGCAGGGCGGGTTTTTTTGTTTTCTTCTTTTTCTTTTTTGACGTGGTAGTTTTGGTGACCCCGGTGGCACACCCTTCAATCAGCAACGGTTGGGCCCCTTGGATAGATGGTGGGGGGTCCTCTCGCAACACCTCGGCCACGGGTGGTCTGTCTACATATTGCTCTTGAGCATATGTTTGGTGTTGCACATGATGTTGTTGTTGTTGTTGTTGTTGCTGTTGTTGTTGTTTCACCCCCTCACTTGCGTAAACTGTCTTGCGTACTTTTTTACCCCTCTTCGGCTGCGGGGTTGTGAACATGTCGCCCAGCCAGCTCATTTTCTCCTTTCTTTTTGTGGTTTTTTTCTTTCTTTTTTTCTTGTTGCCTTAAAAAAAAAGAGAAACAAAAATAATAAAAAATTAACAACCGGTTTTTTTTTCTCTATGAACAGTGGATGGAGTGAGAGCTACAAAAAAAAAATTCTTAAACTCCATATTTGTTCGCTCTACTTTTTTTTGGTGGTCTCACCCCCATTTTTTTTTGTCGTTGCTTTTTTTTTTAATTCAAACAAAACAGCTGGGGGAGAAGAGAGGGAATCTAACACAGGGGGGGGGGGGGAATACACCCGCGAAAAGGAAAAACGGGAAACGAAAAAAAAAGGGGGGAGAACAATGAGTACAAAAAACTCGCTCTTTTAACGTCAAGGTGGCACAAGTCAGGCGCTCAATACGACCACCACAGTCGGCTCCAAGTGTACCATAAAATACTTGGGATGGGGGTGGGGGTCTTTGTGGCCAAACGACATATTGGAGTGAGTGTGCGGCGCCGAGCACCCCGTCACTGACACAGACAGATAAAGGGGGGATAAAAAAATCTAAAGATAATAAAAATTTAAGAAAAAAAAACAATAAATAACACCAGAAAAGGAAGAGAGAAAAAAAAAAAAGAAGAAGAAAAAAAATTTTTCGTTCTTTCAATCAGCTTGCGCCCCGAATTGCTGCAGGGTATTGATATTATTATTATTATTTTTTTTTCCCCCCTCTCCCGCAAAAAAGGCACACCTCGTTCCACACAATAAGCTGCTGCAACAACACGTCGCTTACACTTTTTCGGATTTTTTTCAACTGTTTTCTCACATCGCCTTCATTGATGGGCCGCAGGTCGTTCACGTCGGCAAGAAGAAGGTCATTGCAGTCATCGAGTGGAGCCAACGCCAGCTCACGGCACAGATTGGCCAGATCGCAGAAGGAATAATCCTGTGTCTCTTGTGCCAAGAGTTCCCATGTCTCGGGGGTGAAGGCAATATTGAGGTTTTCATCATGCTCAAGCACACGATGGCAGTACCGCAGGCGAGTGTCTTGGCTGGGAAGGGGCACGTACACCCTCTTCTCCAACCGTCTCAGGACAGCGTCATCAAGGTCCATAGGCCGGTTGGTTGCCGCCATCACCAAGACGTTGTTGTTTGACGCACCCGCCCCATCGAGCTGCACAAGGAACTCTGTCTTTAGTCTCCTTGAGGCTTCGTGCTCATTCCCCCCACCGCCTCTTGTTGTCAGAAGACTGTCAATCTCGTCAAGGAACACGAACGACGGTGCCAGTGCCCTTGCACAGGCGAACAGCGCCTTCACGTTCTTCTCACCGTCACCGACCATCTTGCTCGTTAGTACTGACGCAGAGATGTTGAAAAACGTCAGCCCGCACTGCGCTGCCACCGCCTTCGCCAGCATCGTTTTCCCGTTCCCAGGAGGACCGAACAGGAGCAGGCCCTTCGCAGGCTTCCTCAAACCCTGATTGTTTTGTATTTTTTTTGTCTTCGGAAACTATACCTGAAACAGTTTAGGGTTTTTCCTTGGCAGGATGACGCTTCTGTCTAGCGTCTTCTTCGCCTCCTCCAGCCCGTGGACATCGTCGAAGGTGATGCCCCGCTCCTGCAAGGTGCTCACGTCTAGGATCTCGTTGCGGATGCCCTGCAGGATGTCGTTAGGGATGTTGCGCGTCGCCTCGTGCTCCTTGAGGGCCTTCATCACGTGGTCGATGTTCTCTTCTCTGGCCTCCTCCTTGGCCTTCTTGGAGCCCGCCTGCCAGGGCTTCTCGTACACCGTGCGGGACTTCTTCTTCGCGTCCGCCTTGTCCAGCAGCTTCGAGGAGGGCAGCTCGGGTTTTTTCACCATAACGGTGCGCTTCGGAGGTGCTGGCCTTGCATGCATGTCCTTAGGGGGGGAGTGCCTTCTGTTTCTGTTGGCGTGCGAGGCTGATGTTGTGGACGAGCTGTTGGACTTCAGAGACGACGAGAGGCTCACATTGCATGACTGGTCTGCTCGCTTGTTCATAGACCTGGTACGGACGCTAGGCTTTGTTTGTGCGGGCTTCCATGGTTTATCCCGCGATGCGGTTCTAGTAGTGGGAGCAACACCATTGGTGCCGGGGACAGGACCCACGCCAACCCACTGGGGTCTCGCTGCGGGGGTGGAGTTGCGTTCCCACCAAGGCACGTCGGAGACCTTGAAATTGTCCATTGGCTTCAGGGTGGTACCAGACGCGCCCTGGCGCAGGGTGGGGATGTCGTCCATGGTCTCCTCCTCATCTGTGTCATCGTCGTGAACAGGTGCTGTGCGGTGCTTCCTACTACGGGGGTTGGGTGATGGGGTTTGCGCTGAGGAATCAGAGTCAGACTCGGAGTCAAATGACATCTCAGTGTCGCTCTCAGTAGAGGCAGAGTCTACCGACATGTCGCTGTCTTCGTCGGGGCAGAAGTTGGTAAGGTCGTAGGCCGCCATGTCAATTGGCTCCCCTGTCTCTAAGGTTCTTAGAACCCAGTTTACATCTATGATCTTCTTCCTAGCGATCCTAACTGTTTCGACCTTCTTTGGGGGGTTTCTCGCTGTTTCCTTGTCCATCAGTAGTACGTCTGGTACGTCCTTTCGAGACCCGTTCCAGTTCAGCACCACTACTCCCTCTTCTTTCAGTACATCCTGTGCTGTCTTGTACACCTTGCTCCGCCTTCCAGCAAATGCCACTTTTCGCATCCAACTTGGGAAGAATGGGGTGGCATCTTCCATGTTTCTGGGCCTTTATTTATATTTTTTTTATATCTTTTTTTCTTCCCCTCCCACACCCTCCTCCTCCCCCCCTCCCCTTCCTGTTGTGAAATATTTGGGGGGGAAAAAAAAAGGTGATTTGTTAAAAAGAGAAGAAAGGGAAGGGGGAAAAAAAAAGGGGGGGGGGGAAACGAGAGGAACAAGAGAGGGAACAGGGCGGGCACTGCCAAAAAAAAAAAAAAAAAGAAAAAAACGAGAGGAAAGGGATTGATGGAGTGGGAGGAGTGGGTAAAAACCCTTCGCCTCTTCACGCAGATCAAGTATAGGGACAAAAGTGCAAACTGTTTGGTAGGAGTTGAGATAGCGGAAAAGAAGTGAATTTTTTTTTTTTTTTTTTAAAATAAGAATGAGAGTAGAAACAGTGAGAAATGCTTCGGCAGGGCTGCCCCTTTTCTTCTACGAAGGTTTACTTTATAAATGGCATCGAGACGGGAAAAAAAAAAAAAGAAGAAGACAAAAGGGCAGAAAGCAATTCTACTCAAAAATAAATATCTCATTTCTAAAAAGGGAAAAAGAAAAAGAAAGAAAAAGAGAAAGAGAAAAGAAGCAAAAGAGTGAAAACGAGCAACAGGGCTGATGACTCATCACTCCCAAAGGTGGCCTAGAGCCAGAGAGTGTAGTTATCCCACTGCTTTCTCAACTTCTTCTTTTTTGCTCTTTCCCAATCATTTTTTCCCTCTTTTTTTACAGACAGAATTTTTAACTGTTTTTGAATATATTCGTCTTCCCTGCAAAAAAAAAAAAAAAAAAAAAAAAAAAATCAACTTTACGAGGGATGCAAGGGAAGGGGTGGTTGCAGTGACTATACAGCTTTTGTTTTTTTATTATTATTTTTTTTTTCTTCTGTTCTCTCTTTTTTTTTATTGTCCATGTGTTTGTGAAAAAGTCAAAAAAAAAAAAAAAACTCAAAGAGTTAACATTTTTTTTTCCCCTTAAAAGGTCGAATACGTTACTGTACGCAAAAAAAAAAAAAAAAAAAAAAAAAAAAAAAAAAAAAAAAAAAAAGAGGGGGAAAAAAAAAAGAAACGTGTGGACTTTCCCGCCAGAGCGGGACTCATTTTAGTTTTTTTATAAAAAAAAAAAAGGAGAGAGAGGCGTGGAGCCAGAAAAAGCAGAATGGAAAAAAAAAAAAAAAAAAAAAAAAAAAAAAAATTAACAAATAAACTTTTTTTAATAAAAAAAAATGGGCATTCGTTCATTCGTTCATTCTTCTCTATTCTCCCTTTTTTTTTTTTTTTTTTTTTTTTTTTTTTTCTCGTTCAAAAGTCACGCCAAATACACATCAACAATCTCCGCCTTCTGCAACGCAGTCTCGTAGTAAGGGTCTGACGGGTGAAGACCACGCGTGAAAGAAGCATGAGCCAAACCGAAATGCGTGATAAAATCTTCGGGGTTTCTCATATTCATCACGTGAAGAGATAGGTCCCGCCCGAGGGACGACCCCCTGTAGGGGGTGGGGGATGACCAGACCTTGTAAAGAGTACAAACAGCAAGCAAGAACGGAACAGCGACAAATCGAAAAACGTGCGGGTCGGACCTCAGGGAGTGAATGTACCCTAAACAGTCAGGAAGATGAGACATGGCATCGCAAACCATGAAATTTGTGCAGGAAACAGCATTTGGGTTGTCAACACTGACGACGCTCGGCCTTTTGACACCGAGTTCTGGAGATCGCAGGGAGTGACACTTTGTCACAAATACACCGCAAGAGTTTGCAGCTCTTTTGTCAAGCGAGCCTACCTGCACACCAAACACACCACTGAGCCCCTCCCACACCAACCCGCCAACTGCCCAGCAACATTCTTCAAACTGTGCCATGTCCTCGCATACCTTATCCTTCCCACACCTGCTCAACCCTTCCCCCCTACGCTGCACTGCCAACTGTATACTCTCTTGATACGGCACAGGCAGCGACCGAAGCATATTGTAGATAGAAGGAAGGCCCATGATCAGTTTCTTATCAAATGCTTCAACCGAGTAGATCAGATTGGTGTCGGGAAGGGTCTCGAGGGGCCCTGTGAGGAGCTGCGATTTGTTTTTTAAATGAGAATCTTGCACGCAGTCCAAGACACGGGTCAGAAGGTACAGGACACAAACAGAATGACGCAGCTCTGAGCCCTCCAGCTGGTAGAGGAGTGAAGTAACACCGCCGCATGTTTCCTCAAGGAGTGTGTAGCATGTTTGCATTGTCAGAGGGTTGTGCTGCTTCGGGACAGAGATTCTTATAGACACAGCTGTCGGTGGTAAATGGTGGGACAGCCTGAACTCACACGCGTCGCCTATCTGCGGATCCCGCTCTGGGTGGTTCTTGTTTGGTTTCACGCTCCTGGTGTCGAAGCTGAACCTGCCGTACTCACTTCTCAGCGCGCACCTCCCCTGGTCCATGCAGGTCACCACTCCTCGTACTCTTCGCTGGCTCTTCATCAACGCTTGGACACCCGCCGTCACATCTTGGGATTCCTTTGCGTACGGTCTGCACATTCTCTTTTCTCTCTTTTTTTTTTTTTTGTCTTCTTTTTTTTTTTTTTTCTTTCTTCTTTTGTCCCAACAATATGTGTATCTGAGAGAAGGTTAGCACGGGGGAGAGAGGTTTTTACTTTAAAAAAAAAAAAAAAAAAGAATAATAATAAGAAAAAGGACAACATAACTGATCATATATATGATGGGCTCTCTCCATCAGTAGGGCACCAACCGACGGTCTAAACCTTCCTCACTCACGTTCCCTGCTAATAATGGGTGAACAATCCAAGAATGAGAATAGACAACGGGGTGAAGAAAAAAAGAGGGGAAAAAGATTAATCAACAAATCGCACCTACTGCCGGCTCTGGTACCATTTTGCATGAGCTGCTGTGCAGGTTGTGGCTCTTCTAAAGCGGTGAAACGGGCTTGTAAGAAGAGGGAGTGAGAGACTTGTCGTTGGGGGGGGGGGGGGGGGCGTCTACCCAACATGAAGAAATAAAGTCTTTCCCCCTTCACCCAAAAAAAAAAAAGAAGAAGTTTCTGAGAACAAATAGGAGAGAAAAAGTGTATTTCTGTTGTAAGTTCGGAACAAGACTGCTTTTCAGGAAAGTGCAAAGGCCCTTTGGCAAGACAGCGGTTCAGCGGCTTGTGTCTGGCCTAGGGCACGGAAGAACCCAAAGAAGGAGAGGCGGGTATAGAAGTCCAAAATTTTTAGAAATGTCCTTCTTACCCCCTCTTTATCTATAGTGTCATTTCTGTACGAAGGGGGGGGGGGGGGGGGGGTAATAGGGGGAAAGAAAGAGTAAAATTAGAATTTAAAAAAAAAATAAGAAGAGAGAGGGAAAGCCGTAAGACTTATTTTTTTTTTCTTTTTGTTCTTTCGTTTCTTTTGTAAAAAAAAAAAAATAGAAATCTTGCAATGCTCTCTTTTCATCTCTTTCTTGTTTTTACTTTATCTTCTCCTTTTTCTTTTCTTTTCTTTGCTCCCCGTTCTTTACACGAGAACACAACCTATGGCATAAAAAAAAGGGCCCAGCATCTCAATCCTTTGGGCACACAATAACTTAACGAATCACTCAGGGGGGGGGGGGGGGTTCAGATTTTCTTCTGAAGAAAAAGAAAATAGACATAAAAAAAGGCACAGCTCACCACCCAGTGGCTTTTTACCATTAGTGTCCTTGTTTAATAAAAAAAAAAAAAGAGACATTTAAAAAAACCCGAAAGAAATTAGCAGAATAAATACTTGAATACTGCAAAAACACTACTCACCCAAGTATCTATTTGTTAAAATATTTCCGTGCTTTTTTTCATTTCTTTCATTTCCCCTTACCTTTTTTTTTTTCATTCGACCAGGAAAAGAGGAAGAAGAAACGAGGCAAATGTTGCCCAATGGCTTTTTACCATTGGTGTCCTTAGTGGTAGGGGAAGAAAAAAATATTTTTTATAAAAAAAAATTACCTGAATTACAAGTGCGTGTATGCAAAACTAAATCATGTATCAATTTTGTTAATATTCTCAATGCCTTCCTCCCACCCTTCGAAATCTTAACGGTGGGGGAAAAAAAAAGAGAAAATAAAATAAAAAATCAGATTTTCTTTTTTAGAAAATTAATTCACCTTTGGGGAGAAGGCAGTTAGCAAGCAGCTAGCAACAACACTCTATAAAAAAATAAAATAACATGTAGTCTCGATTTTAGTGGTGCCGTGTGACACAGCAGCCAGTGAAACTTCGCCCCGAAGCCCCCTGTGGTAGAAAGTAAAAGTGGAGAGGTAAAAAAAAAAAAAAAAAAAAAAAAAAAAGCGAATCACAACTGTTGCTACTGGATTGAGAAGAGGGGCAAAAGAGAAGGGAAAAGGGAGAAAAAACTCAAAGTACAGGACAAGCCCCCGCTAGAGGGCCACCCTATGGGAGGGGGGGGGGGGGGGGGGGGTCTATCTGTTAATACTCCCCTTCTGGAGCATTGCTTTCGTCCCGAAAAAAAGAAAAGAAAAAACGTAATCTGCGTGCATGGGGGGGGAAAGCAACTGGCTCTGCACGGGATCTGCACGGAAAAACAGGAACAGCGGCAGAACAAGACAAACTTTCCTACGAATGTCAAAAAAAAAAAAAAAAAAAAAAAAAAAAAAAAAAAAATCTACTTATCGAAAAGTGAGTTTTTGACTACACAATAGAATAAAAAAACCATGACACCTGGACCGCAGCTTACATGTGTTAGCCGACCGTAAAGAATACGTGAACTACGCCATCTATGACCAACAAGTCATGAGTCATGATTCAAACCCGAGTTCCCGTAGAGGCCATGTATGATAACTCGTTCGCAAGGCATTTCAGGGAGGTCTAATTTCCGCTTTTTTTTTTTTTTTTTTTTTTTTAAAGGGGTTTTCATAATTACACGGGAGTGTAATTAAAAGAAATGGGGGCGTGTGATACCAATACTTCATTTCGCAAAAAAGAGGAGAAGAAAACAAAAACGCGCGTTACAGGTGGGGAAGGGGAAGTCAAAGGAGTGACATGGATGTTGAAGACGGAAGAACAAGAAGCTTTTTAGGATCATGCCTCACAGGTGTACAAGGGAAGGTTGTGACGGTGTCTTGGCAGGAAGGGACACTAGGAAGCGACACCTTTTCATAGAGACACAAATCGATTTCTTCAGAAACGGTACTTGAATACCAGGTCGACAATTGCAGGCGGCGCCGACGGCCTGTCATGAACACAAACACCTCACAGCAAGCATCAAGCAACACCTTAACCGCAAGTATTACGGTTGCCGAAAAGAGAAGATGGCTAGCCGCCCCGAACAGCACATGATCTGCAGGGTATTCATTATAGAATCCTGCAGCAAGAAGCAACAGTGCACTGAATTGCGCCCCCAAACAGGTGAAGTCCACAACTGAGTCTCGCATTCTAGCGTGTGGCCATATTACTGCTTCAGTAACCAGCAGAACCCCAAACACAATCGCTTGGAAGAGCTTTACGTGCCCGCATGCAGCATATGTTTCTGTCTCCAAGGCGCTCATGGCAGCCAAGGAAAACGAGCTTGCAAAGTCTACAAAGCAAAACCATTCGCATCCTTGTTTGTAGGTCTTCACGACTGATGCGTAACGCTGCACCCAATGTCTTTCTTCTTTTATGCTCACCCACTCGCTACGTCCCAACATGAAGGCCACCATTCTTCCCTTCCACTGATCATCTTCCAGCATCGCCGCTTCCAGTGGTACAGCTCTCTTAATCTCCAGCAGCACGCCCACCGGCACCGCCACGCACACCACGAGCGTCACCACACCAAACGCCACCACCAGCAAGTCCGACGACGTGGTTAGTATGAGGAAGGCGCACAGTGTAGTGCCCTGGTAGAACCACTGGAACGCGAACAGCGGGCCTGATGGCAGCCGCATGAAGCCCTGCGTGTCCATCTTCACTTTTGCGTACAACCTCTGTGGAAGCAGCACCAGCAGCTTTTCAAAGAGTTTCATCAGCAATGTGATCCCTATTAGGATGCAAATATTCGCGACCACAGCTCCGGCAGCCTCGCTGCCCCTCACACTGATCCCTGTAGGGTGGAAGGCGCCGGGCAGCTCCTTCTCCCTTTTCGTCATGTCGCAAGCCCCACTCACCAACATCAGTCGCATCGCAGTCCCAGCAGCGGCACCGGCTCCAAGACTGGCTGCTGCCGCAGTGCCTGTGTTCACGGCGCCAGAACTGGATTCGGAGCCATGCAAGACCTTGAAGCTTGTGGGGACAGGTGTTGATGGTACGAGGGTTAGGGGTGCCGTTGTTGCTGGGGCTGGTGTTGGTGGTGCAAGGGTGAGAGGAGCAGGAGTAGGAGGAGCAGGAGTTGAAGGTGCAGGAGTAGGAGGTGCAGGGGTTGGAGGAGCAGGAGTAAGAGGTGCAGGAGTTGGAGGTGCAGGAGTGGGAGGAGCAAGAGTAGGAGGAGCAGGAGTTGGAGGAGCAGGAGTAGGAGGTGCTGGGGTAGGAGGAGCCGGAGTAGGGGGAGCAGGAGTGGGAGGTGCAGGAGTTGGAGGAGCAGGAGTTGGAGGAGCAGGAGTTGGAGGAGCAGGAGTAGGAGGTGCTGGTGTGTCGCAGACTTTTATTTCTGCGCAACTTGTAGATCCAGTGTTGCCTATCTCACTCGCCCCCTGATCGCAGCAAGCTTGGAGGCCTATTGGATACGTGGCTATGTTGGCACAACTCATGTATCTGTACATAAACTGGGATTGAGAGTTTATCCTCCATGTTGTGGGGCCCTCCTTAAACAACACGTAGCCATTGCCATTGCTGTTCTCCCACCTCATGGAGCCCACCATCGTGTAAACCCCTTTGCTGGCAGCGGTGGGCGAGACATCAATCTGCACGCAGGGAGGCTGCCCCAAGCATGGATATAAGATCGCCAGCAGCACCACCAACAGGTGCCTCATTTGGGAACATGGAGTCCCTTTTCTTACTACTATTATATTTTATTTTACAACAAAACTACGAAAATCAAAAAAAAAGAGAAGAGTTTTAAGGTGGGCGTATATCGGTTATAGGCCGTCAACGCGCAACCCCTCTGCATCAAAAAAAAAAAAAAAAAAATCCCCACAACTAGCGGAAGCTAGGTAGGTTCTCTTTCGCCTTTAAAAAGTCGGAGTGTGGATGCTTCCATCCGGGTGGGGTCGAGTCGTAGTGCACGGGGTTGGTGCGAGGCGACAACGGCCTTGGCTTTTTCGGCCTTGTGAACGCGCGAAACGGCAACAGAAGAATAGAGGCGGCCCAGACAGAGGGATTGGGTCTCGGGGGTGTGCTTCTTTGCAGGTGCTCGGTCAGGTTTGTATTTTTCTGCAAGACGAGTGGCCAGCTGCACAGCATGCTGTACAGGAGCATAATATGCGGTGGTGTTCAGCCTCCCTAGTTCATCATCTGGCAGGGGGACAAGCAGTACCTTACCTTTGAACGGTTCCAAGTTCCCATAACGGGCCTTCCTGCCTTGGAGGTGCATTCTATCTGCCACTGCTTCTTGCTTCCCTTTCGTTAGCTTCATCTTGCACAGGGCTCGCCTTTCCTTGTCCACTCGTGCAAGGACACCATCCTGGAAGTCCTGTCTCCTCTTTGCGCTGAAATCGCACAAACGCTCCCCTAGTTTTTGTACCTCCTCTGGGCTCAACCTTTTGCCTGCAGCCTCGCTGGTATACTCGGCTTGTTCACTCTCTAGTCTCTGTTTCTCTCTTAGTAAATGCAATTTTCGCTCCCTCGGGTCCTTGAAGGAAACCTCTTCTGTCATCCATCTTCCCATTATATTTTGTGGGCGATTGTTTAAAGAGTGTCCTTTTTCTTTTTTTTTTTTCTTCTTCTTTTTTTGTTTATCCCCTACAGTTTGTTTTTATTTTTTTTTTGCAAAAAAAAAAGAGAAAAAAAAAGTGGACCAAAAGGAGAGAAGGAAAAAAGAGAAAAAATGGGAGGGGAAGGGCTATAGAAGGCAATAGAGAGGGGGTTTGAACACAATGGAGGGGGGGGGGGGGAGGTAAAAGGAAAAAACCGGAGGTTGGCATTGAATAAGGGAGAACAAAAAAAAAAAAGAGATGTGGTAGAAGGTGACGGGGGAAGGGAGAATGGGGCAAGTAAAGAAAAAAAATATAAAAAAAAGAATACAAATAACAGGAGTGACGAGAGAAAGAAAAGAAGAGAAAAAAAAAGGGGGGAAAGAAAGAAGGAGTACAGGTGTGGAGACTTTTGTGTATAAAGGGAAAACAAAAAACTATTTTGAATTTCAAAGCACGGAGGGGAGCAAGGTGGGATAGAACACATAAAGTGGGGAAAAAAAAAGAGCAAAAAAATACAAGTGGGGGTGGGGGTATTGAGACTATGAAATTCTAAAATATTTTTTTTTTCTTTTTTTTTTTTCTTTTGAACTTTTTTTCTTTTTACTCGATCCCCATTTTGATAAAACCTAAAAGTTAAAAAATTCTTAACTTAACTTAAAGTCAAAAACCTTCGTTAGAATATAAAAAAAAAAAAAAAAAAAAAAAAAAAAAAAAAAAAAACTTGCCCTTTTGAAAAGTCATTAGCTTCTCTCGTTTTCTTCCCTTCGTCCTTCTTCAACAAATCCTTTCTCTCCATTGTGTTCCACTGTAAGAAAGAACAAACGCGTCGCTTCATGGGAAGGGGAAAAACTGATTCAATAAAAAAAAAAAGGATGTACAATCCTGCTTTAGCCTTTTTCATCTTCCCCCCCCCCCTTTTTTTCGTACTATTTTCTTCACTCACTAAAGGCGTGGGAGGAAAATGTACCCAAGCGGAGGGGCATTCTGACTATTCTTTGATCAGGACCATGAGAACAAAGCAGGGAGTGACTTAAACGACGAGAAGGGCGTAAACAACTTAACCACCCAAATCATTATTTAACTCTAGTTACGAGTTAAAAACAACGACTCATCTCATCATTAACCTCTTTTGTGAAGCAAGAAAAACCCCCTTCTAAGATGAAGGAGACTCACAACACGTAAAAAAAAAAAAAAGAAAAAAAAAAAAAAAAAAAAAAAAAAAACACTTTTTTTTTCTCTCTCTTTTTTTTTTTTTTTTTCTTCCTTTTTTCTTCTCCCGGGAGCAGGGTTGAAAATCTTTTTATTCTTTTTGTTTAAAAAAAAAAGGGGGGCCATACATTTTTCTTCTTTTTTTTTTCTTCATTTCTTTGAGGTGGGTGTGGGAGGGGCTCAACTAGCAATGAAGGACCGCAAGTGGGCTCCGCATCACTAAGTATAACAAGAACCAAAGAACTGGTGGGGGGGGGGAGGGAGGGGAAAACTTGGAAAATTCAGATAGTGAATCGCAATAAAACGAAAAACAGGAGAGAAAAAAAAAAGCAGGAGGACTTTGCGCACTCCCGTGAAACAAAGTCTCTTCTTTCGCCATGCCGCCTCTTTTTCATTTCCTTAATCTTACACTCACCTCAATTCTTCTCTCTCTCCCCCCCCCCCCCCCCCCCCCACACCCCCCGAAAGAAAGTGTTAACTGAAGGGAGTTTGTAAAGAATATAGAGTTAAAAGGAAGTCTCTTCGAGAAGCCCCTTGTTCTCAAGGCTCTAAATTATAAAACTACTATTCTTTATCACGTCCTTCCTAATGAAAATCCCTCTTTTTTTTTTGATGTCACCGAGAGTGAAAATAAAATTTTTCATTCATTTCGTTGTGAATACACAGTTTTTTTTTCTTTTTTACTTTTTTTGGGGGGGGGCAACCCTTAGCTAAAAGGACTGAAAGATAATAAAAAAAAAAAAAAAACCAAGTAGGGGGAAGCCTTTTTTTAAGAAAAAAAGACAAGAAAATCCCCCTCATTCCCAAACTAACGCCCTCAATGGGCCTCTCCAGCCCTCCTATATTGTAAAATACTGGCAATTCTAGAAATGCAGGAGGAACTGGAGGGGAAAAGAACAATGGGATGAAGAAAACAAGGGGGGAAGAAAAAACACAAAAAATTTTATAAAAATGTATGTTACCCGGGGGTTATAAAGAGGCGAACAAAAAAAAGTTCAATACAGGGGGGTGTTTTTTTTTTTGCCTTCTAATTTTTTTTCTTTCTTTTTTTTTCCACTGCCGGTGTGCGGGGAAGGGGGGGGGGGGGGGGGGGAGAGAGAGAGAGAAGGGAATAATTTGTTATTTACAATTTTCCTTTTTTTTTTTTGTTGCCGGCCAAGGGGAGGCCATATGCCATATCCGAATCCCATATAAGAAAAGTGAGAGGGTACACGTAATGTCTACTATGAGGAAAACAAAAACAAAAAACAAAAAAAGTTGTGTTACACTTTGGGAAGAAAGAAAAGAAAATCGAACAGGCAGCGGTGGGCGATGGATCCAAAGAGGGATTTAAAAAAAGGGGGGAGTGAGGAGGGTGCGAGAGGACAAGGGTGGGATGAACAAATATAAAAAAAAACTGTTACAAAAGGAAAACGCACCCCCCCCCCCCCCCCAACCACCACCAAAACTCCTCTCGCCTCCGACAGTCTCTTTGTTCTGTCTCATTTTTTTTTTCCATTTCTTTTTTTTTCATTCTCTCTTTTTTTTTCTTATCCCCGTTCTCCCTCTTTTTTTTTTTTTTTTTTTTTTTTTCATAAAAAAAATTAAAAAAAAGGGTATTTTGTGTGTGCGAGGGGGGGGAACGGAGGGGAGGGATGGAGAAAAAAAAAAAGAAAAAAAAACAGAAGGAAAAAAAAAAAAAAAAAAAAAAAAAAAAGACCGGGAAGGAGGGAGAAAAGGGGGAAACAAGTGTTAGTAACGACCAAAAAAAAAAAAAGGGGGATGTGTACAAGCGTAAAAAAAAACAAAAAACAAAAAACCCAACACTCAAAAACACTAGAAATACAAAGGAGGCGGGAGGGGGGGAGTCAGGAAAAGGGTGGGGGAAAGAGAAAAAAAAAAAAGAAAAACTCACCCGTGTTCAAAAACAGAGATGATAGCGGTAACATTATCCTTCGATCCAAGAGAGATGGCGTGGGCACAGAGGAACGGGGCGAGGTCCGTGAAGGGAGAGACCATTTCCCTCCGCTTTTCTTTCACGAAATCCACGGCCTCCTGAGGGGACAACACATCCCACAACCCGTCCGACCCCAATATCAAGAGCTCTTCAAGAGGTGTAATGGGCACCGAAAACACCTCAGGAATGCATGAAGTATGCTCAGAACAAGGACGGCATCCCAGAACCCTTGTGACAGATACAACACCATCCACCCTTAAATTCCCGTTTAAATCACGGATAACGCCGCCTCTTGCTGTTACGGCGGCAGCTTCTTTGGGGTTCGAGGCGATGTGGGGATGGGTTAAAAGTTCGCTTGTCCCGTCTGCCCGGCCGATGACAGCACCACAGTCTCCAACAGACGCGAAATGCATTGTGTTTCCGTTCATTAAGCACATTAGCGCAGTGGTCCCCGCATCGCACTCGACTTGCTCCGCTCTTTCCAAAAAACTGGTGTTGATTTTTCGAAACGACTCGATAAAAGCAGTTTCAACATCGTGGGGAAAGCTATCGTGGCTGAGGACTTCTTGGGGTAGCTGGTCACGTGTGAAAGAAGCTGCTTCCGACCCCCCATGACCATCGAAGACGCCCAAGGCCCGGAATGTGTGTTTAGACTGTGGTTCGGTGTACTCATCAGTTGTGTTGGTGCTGTCGCCGTTTTTGTTGCCGAAATAGTTGCTCCAATGGAGGTAGCTGCAGTGGTAATCCTCCATGGCCTGCCTTGTCCCTTTCGCTCCGTATGTGCTGACTGTTACCAAACGTTTCAAAGAACTGTCCTGTGGCGTTTGATCCGCGATCGGCTTCGCCCAGTTTTTAACATTGTCAGTCAACCATCTTTCGATTCTAGGTAGATCCCACCATTTCGTCCCGCGAGTTGCCTCGTCTAGTGCTGACTCGTCTGACTGTAATTTTTCCGCTTCTTCTGCGTTCTGTTTGGGGGGGGGGGGTTGTTTTTTTGTTGTTGTTTTGTGTTACGTACTTTGCTGACGCCCTCTATTAACTCCTCCACGTATTTTCTAAACGTTACCAGGTGGTGGGCGCTCATTCTCTCCTCGCTTATCTCGGTGTTCAGTATCCTGTAAGCCATCGCTTTCGTTCTGGCCGGCATTTCACTGTCCGTTGCGGTGTCTCTCACAAACGGCCCCCTTTTCCGTGCCGCTATCTGCCGCATCCGTTTCGCTCTATACGCAGCAGCAGCTGTTGTTGTATTGCCTCCGCTTTCCATTTTGGGGGGAGGGGAGGGGGGACTTCTTTTTTTTGTTTTTTTGTTTTGTTTTTTTTTTTTTTTTTTAGATTCTCCCTTCTCCTGTTTTTTTTTTTTTTTTTTTTTTTTTTTTTTTTGTTTTGAGGGGGATTGACAACTAATTTAAAATAAAAAACCCAGACGTAAAAAAAAAAAAAAAAAAAGACAGCGTATGAACAGAGTCGCGGTCAGACTGTATAAGTCCATCCCTTGTGGTGGTTGCCATCTCTTCGCCGTGGGCAGGTGAATCCAGGTCAGTCCAGTTGTCATCCTTCACGACCCCAAAAAAATTTTTTTTCGATCGGAAAAATAAAAAAAAAGTCCTCCCCCAGTGGAGACAAGAGAGGAAGAGCCATCTTTTGCCACCCAGAGAACGGGAGATTTTCCCCAATCCCTCCCCCCATGTCTATGCCCCATTCTTTGGGCAAAGTGTCCCAAGCCCCATTGACCCACCGCTGGTCCAGGTTTTGTAAACGTTCAAGACGCCAGCAAAGGCCAGCGCAACAAGTGATCCGGCGATGACAAGCGCGAGAGCGTATACTATCCAGTAAGACTTGTTCTTATACTTAATGTAAGCACCGATAGGACCCTGGCCAAGGCACGTCCCAAGGCACCCGATGAGCACGAAGTACAACGCGTAGTCCAACGGGAGCTCACCATAGAAGTAGAACTCCATACACGCCTTTGAAGCAACAAGAGAAGTGGCAACAGATGCAGTCGCCGCAGACGCCTCGGGTTTAATGTTTTTGGACATCTCGAAGAGGAGGATGCCGAGGATCATGCCGCCGCCTATCCCGAGCAGCGAGGCCCCGATGCCTGCCGTGATGGAGAGAACAGGGTAGTACATCGTGTTGTAGGTGTTCCAGACAACCTCGTCACTCCGCATCACGTACCCATGACGAAGGGCGTCTTCATCAGCATTCTTCAGAACAAACCCGGCCCCTGCCGTCAGAACTATCATGCTCAGGACAATCCCTGCTGTGTACACCCAATAGGCGGTTGTTCCACACGATACATAATAATGCCTCCCATATGAGGTCATGACCAACACCACCCACACTGTTAAGCAGTACGCGTACTTCTCGGCGGGGTACTGTCGGAACCTCCAGTCTGTGATGGAGCTGTGCCCCCACTTTCCAGCCTCCACGTCCTTCTTCCCCAGTAGACCTGCCTGTTCGTCGCTTCTGGCCTCTTTGGTCTCCTTCCCGGCAGCCTTCGCAGCCTTTGCCAACGTCCTCTTCAACATGAAAGACAGAAGCAACACGAGAAGAACCAACCTAATCCAGTCTGGTAGAACGTTTCCAATCATGTGCCCGATGATGGTGCCGGACAGGGTCATGGGGATCAGGATCATGACTGCATTGTAGTCAATGAGAGGGCCGTCCTCGGGGTGCTTTCTAGGAAGCATGAAAATCAGGTTGAGTCCCGAGCAGCCGAGGATAGTGGCTTGGGACATAGAGACGGCGAGGGAAGGGGGGAAACCTGCAGCAAGGATATACAGTGGGACGAGCATCCCGCCTCCGCCGATGCCTGCGACAGCTGCCAAGGCGGTTACAAAGAAGGCCAGCACGCCAGCTACCACCTCGTCGTGCGTGAGGCTGCTCATCTCTAAAGGACGGAGAACGCAGTCGCCCGCAGCTACGTTGCACGCGTACACAGCACTCTCCGCAGCGCACTGGCTGTCCTTTGTGCACTTCGCGCATGTGTTGTTCACACATGCAAACCCACCGCACGTCACCTTCGCCTCAGCAGGCACACAGTTCTTTCCCAGCTTCTGCACCACAGGGATGTTGTACCCTTGCACGAATTTCATAAACCCCGTATCAATGAACACACCATCCACATGCTCCCTTGCCCCATGCACGGATGCCACCACCGCCAAGAGCAGCAACACTTTAGCGACCGACATGTCGTGTAAAGATCAAGAACTATTCCCTTTGTTGTGTTTATGGTAAAAAGAAGGGGAAAAAAAGAGGTATAAACATTGCAAAAGAAAAAAAAGGAAACTGCTACCAACCATCTTCTGCACACTGATAAGTGTGCATTTTATACGCCGCCACTCTGCTGTACCGTGCTTTGATGCTGTCGAGTTCGTCTTGCTCCGCTTGGTCCTGCGCAAGGAGTTCACACTTTTGCTTGTACTCCACGAGGCGTTTCCTGGACGCCTCGTATCGGGCTTTCTTTTCTGTGGTGGCCTTGCATGCAAAATAGAGGCCTTTCGTGTCAATGAAATCGAAAGGCTTCAAAGTGTTGGTGGCTGTGTAGGAGGAGAATGCGTCTTTAAAGAGTTTCGTATCTTTCTTGCGCTGTAAGCATCGCGAAGAGGCGAGCCATGAGATGTCTTCCTCAGCACGTGGTTGTATGGGTGTGACGTTGTGGGAGAGCAGTGCGGGTTTCAATGAAGCCAGTCTTTTGTACGACCCCTTCAGCCGCTTGACTTCGTTTTCTTCCCACAGCTTGACTTGTCGTTTTTCTTCTTGTTCTTTTTCCAGTTTCCTCTTCTCTTCCTTTTCCCTCCCTTGCCGGTGCAGCCTTCTCATTGTCCGTTCCATCACCCTCAGCATTCTCCTGCTCAGGTCCTCCTCCACGTCTTCTTCGAACAGCACATCGTAGGATATCTTCGTCTCATCCAGCTCCTCGATGCCCTTCGAGTTCACCCTCACAGCGTCACGGACTGCCACCTCCGCCCGCCACAAACACTCTGCTAAGTACCGCGATCCCTGCATAGAGCTGTGCGGCTTTAGGAGTTATAACCAACATAACAAATTTGGCAATAATATGGTACACTAGCCAGGACAACGTGATAGGGGGAAATACGTAAAAGAGAGGGAAATAAAAAAAAGAATAATGATGCACAGCTCAGCAAGGGGGAGATGGTGTGTTGCATGTGAATCTCACATGTGCTTCTTGACAGCCGCTCTGAGGCCTTCGATCATGGCCTTGCAGTCGTCCGCCTTGAAGACGCTGGACCCCGCCACGATGTCGTTGGCGCCGGCTTTGGCAGCGGCGTCGATGGTAGAGAGGCCGAGGCCTCCGTCGACCTGAATACACATGTCGGGGTGGGACTTCCTGACGGATTCCACCTTGGGGAGGACTTCGTGCATGAAGGACTGCCCGCCGAACCCAGGCCGCACAGTCATTACCAGCACCATGTCAATCGAGTCCAGGTAGGGTTGGATCTCGGTCACAGGTGTGTCAGGGGACAGCGCCAGACCAACCTCGAAGCCAGCCTCCCTCGCAGCCTTGATGACCTCGGAGGTCTTATCCTTCGTGGCCTCCACGTGGAATGTGTACCTGGTAGCTACGTTCTTCAAGGGCTCGATCCACTGCATGGGGTTAGACACCATCAGATGACAGTCCAAGTACGCGTCCGGAAGGTTCTTCCTCAGGCTCTGCACCACAGGTGGGCCCCAGCTCAGGTTCGGCACGAAATGCCCATCCATGATGTCAAGGTGAAGGGCGTCCGCACCTGCGGCAAGAACCTTCATCGACTCGGCCGCAAGGTTCGACAGGTCCGACGCCAGCAGCGACGGTGCAATGCTTGCACGAGGCATGATGTCTGACGCTGTCAGGATGCAATACGCTTAGTCTTTTCAGAAAAAAAAAAAAAAAAAAAAAAAAGCAAAAAGGGAGAGGAAATGGATAGAGAAAGAAAAAAAGAACTACTAAAAAGGGGTAGAGAAAGGGGCGGGAATGCCTGCAACATGTTAAGGAGGCACCCTAACCGAACCCCATTTCCTTTCCCCAGTTTTACAAAAAGAGGATCAAAAAAAAAAGAGGGGGGGGAGGAGTCAACACCGGATGTACCGTGAAGAACCATAAAAAAAAAAGCCTTCTTTTTTTAAAAACAACTGGAGTCGCCTTTCCTCGCTTTGACAAAATAATTTGTATGTTTCTTCTTCTCAGGAAGACAGTATCGAAGACATTCAATGATAATGCGCAGCGCTTCTACAGGAAGCGCCTTACGCCTGCCATGCACAAGGGAAGAAATCATTACACTCAGAGCAGTGCTAGGAATACCTACCTCCTCAGAGACAAGCGAAGAAAGCACATAGGTATGGATGGGATTCGTGTAGATGGGTTGGAGGACAACAGCGAGAGGTTGAGGTGGAAGTGAACGGAGGATACGTGCATGGTGTTCATGGGCAAGGATTTCATCGAAGACAGACGGAGGGATATCGTAAGAGGCATAGGAAAACACAGCAAACACAACACAAATGTCCAAATCTCTGATAATGTACTCAGCCAAGGTGTTGCCGGCCACAGATCTAACGTTCAAGATCGAAGTGCAGGCTTCACGGCTCAACATACGAAACTCTCCTCTTAACTCATGTGTCTTCTGTTTCTCAAGCAACCCGATGATCCTCCGAGTGGTATTGGCTAAACCACAGGTATTTCTTTCGTCGGAAGTATTGGCACCATTAGCCAGAGCCGTTCCTAGCAACACATATCCACTTGCACACACAATACCCACCTCTCTTGTGTCTTTAAGGTTCTTAACAACACCCAGAACTTTAAGAGCATTCTGAATTAGATGTTCTGAGAGCATGCATGAGTTACCGATGGGTATGGTGTACACACCACGTTTGTCTTTCAAGACGGTCGAGATCGCTGTCAACTTCTTGGGAATCTCCGATGATGGAGTGAAACAGGCAGGCGTGAGAGGCGATCTTTTCAAAGCCCTCAAAATCTTTGGCAGCTGTTTGGGATATTTAAGCTCATGCGTTACAATGTCGACGTTGCGCAGTTCCTTGCGAAGCTCTGATTTACCCATATCTATCAGTTTGTATGATTTTATTTCAACGTCGTGCGGGGGGCGGATATGATTTTCAGAGGGACAGTCGGTTACAAGACAGACAGTGAGTTCGGTCCTTTCATGTGGCAGGGAACCGTGCACGTTTTCACCTGTGCCTCCGTACACTTTGATGGCCACCCTGAACCCTGCAGAGCGTGTCATGAACCCTCCGATGGCCTGCAGCAAATCGTCAGGCAAGTCGTAGTGTTCTGCTGCCCTCGTCCTCGCCAGAAAAAAGATCCTTACGATCTTTCTCTGGACGGCGTGCAATGTGTTGTGCCTCACCATTGTCTCGACTGCTTCTGTCAGCAGGCCGTCTTTTATCCTTTCGATAGGCATTGTTTCTTTTTTTTTTTTTTTTTTTCCCCTTACTTCCCCTCCCTTCCTTCCCCTCCTTTTTGTTTCATTTTTTCTTTCCGAAGCCTACTCGTGGTACAAGGGGCACGGGTGGCCGCTCTCGTCCTCATCATGCGTCATGCATCAATACAAACTGACAACAAGAATGTGTTGCAAAAGGAAAATAAAAAGAAAAATCGCCAGACGTTTTGGTAGAGAAAGTGAGAAAACAAAACCAACCTTTTTTGCGTCTTAATAAGGGGGGGTCCAACAAAATGGGTGGTGTATTCCAGAAGAATCCTTGTATTATAATCATTGACGGTCCGTGTATCATGAGATTTAATTTCTACAATTTTCAGGTTGCTTCCTTTAAACACAGTAATACCATGGTATAAAAGACTAGTTTTCACCTGGTAGGGTTCCCTCTCAATATTATCGTTTCTTTTGTTTTAGACAAATGGATAAATCCCAATAACTTGTATTGTAACCATTTCGTTCTATGACAAATCTTTATCATTAAAACACTGCGACTTCAGTGCCGAAGCCTCCATGCCACTTTCAAGTGTCAAGGATTCAAAGTTCTTTGTAATGTTTACATTGACCTCTAGCGACTACTTATCTAACTTAGTTTTCAAAATCAATAGAATGCTCAATTGCTTATGTGGCCAAGATGGCGAAGTGGTGCATTGGTTCTTTACCAGTAGGGCAACTGTTACCTCCCAGTTTGCTACTGCTACCAGGTATGATCCTTTCGTTGGCGGCAAGCAGACCAACGGGCAAAACAACCCACTTGAACGATGAACGACGGGCGCAGTGAGCCGGCAGGCCACCAGCAGAACACGAACAGCCAATAAAGTACAAAAACTGTAGCTTTAGAATCGTTAAGGAGGTTTGGGTATTGCCCGTTGTCTTCATACAGTGGCAGTCGATCAGGTTTGCGTGACTCAAGCAAGCCAGCGGCCGGAAGCCCGATGGGTGGTCACGTCGGTCCCGTTCGCCTCCCACGGGCGCGGGGTCACCGCGGTCGACATGAGAGTCCCCAGAAAAGCACATGGACACCGCGAAACGGAGAGTCGAAGGAGGTTCCTGGAGATGGGAATCGCAATAGGATGGGAACCACGGTCACGGGTGGTTCTTGTCGTCACTGGGGAGCGCTTCGCCCGCAGCCTGCGACCTTGATCCCTGCATCTAGAAGCCCCTTCGGGAGGCCCCGGTTCTTCTCTGAGCTGCTTAGGGCAGTTGTGAAGGGACCTCTCAAACTCCACCGCAGGGTTGTCCTCAGTGGTCCGTCGTCGTCGAACGTGTACTTCCCGGACCTCAGTAATGTCCGCCGTGGGCAACGCTTGCTGGCCCAGCCGCACAGCATCACTATCGCGACATCTCTTGTGTTGTTCTTTTATTTCTTCTTCTCCCCTTTAACTGTGAAGGTTTTGAGAAGGATACACAGAAAAAGGAGAATGGGGTGCAGATGGGATACTATTGATAACGGTGGTTCTGATACCCCTATACCTTATACCTTATTTCTTCTTTTTTTGTCTCTTCTTTTTCATGAGTTTATAGGGGACCTTTGAAGGATACCCCTTAAGTTCTCTTCTTTGGCTTTCAATTTATTATTTTATTTCTTCGCGACCTTCTTCTTCTTCTTTTGGTGCTTTGTCGGCTGGGCGACGGGAGACTGGGCTTGCGCCTTCTTAGGTGGCCTCTGAATGAGCAGGATTTTCAGAGCCTCAAGTTTTTTAACGGTGGAAAGGATAATGGGGTGGGCGTTCTTGGGAACGCCTGAAAGCATTTGCGAAACGGCAACTGCAGAAGACCAGTTGAGGGCAGCAGGATCTTCGTAAGCCACATTGATGGGAACCTTTGGCGATGTGGCCGCAAGGGACATTAGGTTGTCGATCATCATCTCAGGGATGGGGACATAGTTTCGGGGCATGGGGTCTTCCTCGTCTTCTTCATCTTCCTCAACCTCTTCGCCTTCCTCTTCTTCTTCGTCTTCTTCTTCCTCATCTCCCGGCTTCGTTCCAAGCATGTGCTTGCTCCTGTCATTGAACATGGAGTGCGCGATGGTGTATACTACCTCACCATCCTCCGAAGGCATAGCCTCGTTGAAGCACAACACCGAGGGGTCAGGCAGCATCACCTTGCACGCGCTTGTCACGTCCTGGACAGACTCCTCGTCAGGCTGCTTCAAGAAGGGTGGCATGCGGTGGTTGACAACGTCAGCGGACATGCTCTGCACTGCCACCTGCGTGCAGTCGCTTTCTTTCAGCACCCTCTGCACGTTCTGAAGCGCGGTCGACACAGCGCGCGATGCGTAGGAGGTGTCCGCATTGAGAGCTGTTGCGCCCCATGGCAGGCCTTGGCGGAGGAGGGGGTCCGTCTGGAAAATCGACGCCATGGCCTCTTCAAGAGCCCTTTGGATAACCTCGTAGTTGCACCATCTCTGGTAGGTGGAGATGGTAAGGTGCACGGAGGGGACATCGCCCACGCTGGGAGCATAGTGGATAGTGCCGCGGGGGAAGTACAGCAGGTCACCTGCAACAATATCGCCGTTGAAGTAGGCGGGGGAGAGAAGGTCGAGCTGAAGGTCGTGGGACTGGAACCTCGGGAGGGTCTGATGTTCCTCAGGAAGGGGAGTCTCGGCGGTTGTAGCATGAAGAGACCACTTCTTACTACCTGACAGTTGCAGCACGAAGACCTCAACGTCATCGTAGTGCGGGGCGAGGCCTTGGACGTGAGGGGGGGTAAGGTACGCGTTCACGCCAACAAGCGATCCCAGCTGCGACTCCAGCACGGCAACAAGCCTGGCGAGGTCGTCGTCCTCATGCTGCGGCTGCAGCCACTGCAGACTCCATCCCTCGTCGAAGTACTTCTTGATCTCCTTCCAGTCCGCAGGCGGCGTTGCGGGCGTCTCTTTTGTGTTCTTATCAAGACACCTGAATACATTGATCCTTGACGCTACCACATCCCCCTTTTCCATTCTCTCCCACAGCTGGTCTATTGTGCCCAATCCTTTCAGCCCTTCGTAGTATTTCCCGTCACCCCTCTTGATGTGGACGCCTTTTTTCTCCCAATTCTCTCTCAGAAACTTCTCCTTCCCCAAGCCGTTCAGCATCCAATCCACCCCTTCCAGCTTCTCTTTCTTCTTTCCGAAAGCCTCATTCGCCGTTCGCTTTGCCCCTCCTTGCCCCAGCCGCCTCTTCAGCTCCGCTACACGGTCCTTAGCAGTGGGCATCTTAGTATCTTTCCTGGAGATGAATATGGGAGACGAACGAAAAATACAAACTACTGGGTATCACAGGGTAAATACTTCATTTCTTTTCTTAAAGGGAAAAGGTTAGGGGGGGTTCGTCCCAGCTTCAGAAGGAGCTGGTTGGTGTCGGTACAACGAGCATCGATAGTAGAGTCGCTGTTGTTGAAACTGACGCTTTCTGCAAAGTGCTTAGGGCGCCGGTATGGGGATGTCGTTGGCGTTTGCAGCGGTGTTGTGAACGAGTAGACACAGGCAGAGGGGTGGTTAATGTGTGACGTGGAGCGACTGCCTTCTTCCGTCATGAAGGATTTTGTAGCTGCAGTAACCTTGTTCAAACACGCCGCCACCATCTGCTCCACTTCTGTGTCGATGGCGTAGAGCTCCTTTGCAGCCTCGTTCGGGGTGACCTCTACCACGCTCTCCGCCGCCACTGCCCCGTTCGTTTGTTTATTGACTCGACCCTTTCTTTTCCTTCCCCTGCATTGTTTCACTATGCTTGAGGTCACTTTCACGCGTTCTGTGTGTTTCGTCTTCCTTTTCTCCAAAGGTTTCAGCTCCTCCGCAGCTTCATCTTTGATGACAATTATCTCTTTGCAAATCTCATGGTCGCCACCGGACCAGTTGTTGAAGGAGGGTAAAGGCGCATCTTCGCTGAACTTAAAATTGGCTAGCTCAGCCATGCCAGACGCTAGCTTCGTGCTCAGTGTAGAGGTCAGGGCTGCTGTGTACTTTGTCGCGCCTCTTACTAAATTTACGGCGCGGCTCATTTTATAACTCCGTGCGGCACAGGGCGAAGGCGCAGCGTTACCCTGATCCTCCTTGCAAATGGCAGCAGAGTAGTAACTGTCGGTGCACGTCGTCCACAGCAACCGTTGGGAGAGGGTGATGGCATTGCCCTCGCCTGTGGCAGATACCACTTTGTGGAGATGGAAACGGACAGGCGGGAGGCATGAAAGCGACGTCCTCTTCCTGATGGCGTGTAGATGGTACTCTCTCTCGACAGATTTCTTCGTGAGCGCCCCGAGTGAGTACAGAACACGCTCGCTCTCGTAGAACTGCATCAGCGATTTGCAAATGGTGTTCAGCTTGTGGTAGTCGACTGTTGCCGCGCTGAACTCGAACACGGGAAGAGGCACCTCAAGTGTTGTGTGGGAGGTCTGCTCGAAGGCGCGTTTTAAAACGCTCTTCATGTCATCGCCTTCGCTGTCTGCGTAGAACAGCCACTCGCCAGCCTCCCGCTTCTTAGTCGAAATGCGGCTCCTCTCGCTGTGACTCCATTTTGAGATTGCTCTCTGGAAATCTCTCAGAACCTCCATGTAGCACATCACAATGGCTTCCATTTTAATACACACATCGCACTCGAGTGCCTCCTTTCCGAAAGATGCGAAAACAGAGGTAATTCTGCTTGCTCGAGATTTGAACGATCCCTTGTGTATTGTAGACATGTGCCTGGTGCGGCGTGATGACGTGTGTACCGATTTCTGTCTCTGGTTCCAAGCATACAAGATGTGCTGCAAGGAGAGGTCGCGTCGCCAGCGGTACTTGCGCCACGCCCTTTGTATCTTTTGGACCGTTCTTTTCAAAATGGTAAAATGCTTTCTGAACCGCATGCCCGAGGTGCCATGTTGAAAGAAGATGTGCTTTATCGTGTTCAGGTGTTCCATGAAGTTGGGTACCACAGCGTGTTCGTGCCTCAGCTTGAACAACAAACTAAATTCTTGAAAGTACTCCGTCTTGGCCCTCATCGACAATGGAAAGAGCCCGGCAAGAGTGACCGCTTCCGGCGTCATCTTCACCTTTGCTGACGGCATTTGTCTCGTCACCCCTCATCACCCGTTGTAGGTTGGCGTGGCTGTGAGGAAGGTAGAAGGTTAAAAGGAACTCAAAAAAGAAACATTTTCTCCCCTTTCAGCACACAAAAAAAAAATCGAAAGGGGGAAAATAGAGAGGAAAAAGGGAGAAAATGAGAGGGAATGAGCGGGAGAAACAAAAAAGAGAGATAGATGTATCCCCCCCCCCCTTCCTTTTGGGAAAAGTATTTTTTTTAAGTACTTTCTTCCTTTTTTTTTTCTGATTTGTTTTTCGTTCTTGCATACAAGAAAGGGGAGAAAGAGAAAAAAGTGTAGGATCGTTTCGTCAACCAAGGGTAAAGGTGGTGCCCTCAGCGGTGGCTAGGATTTTTGCAGTGGATTTCCTGAGGGTGTGGTTATCACGGGATAAATGATTGAAGTGTCTCCTGACCATGGGGAGGGTTGTGGGCTTGAGGAGGTCACGCTGTGGGATGTGTGGAAAGCCGTAATACGTGCTGAGATACGAGGAAAGCTTGTCGATCTCTTCGAGTGAAGACGCTTGCTCCCATGACATGACCAGCCTCTTGCAGAAGGCGGGCATCCCGAGCAGCTTCTTGGCACTAGGACGGAACTTGTGGTTCGTTGTCAGCATAGCATCCACCACGCTGCACAGGTCTGTTGAAAGGTTTTTAATCAACCCGAGCTTTTTGAGTTTAACAAGGCTGTACAGCCCCTTGGCGTCCATTACCTTGCTGAGCAAACGTGCGGGTGGGTCTCTTCGTGCGTCTCTGTGTGGAACAACAGGGTGGCGGCAGAGACAGATCTCATGGAACATAATCCCAACAGACCAGATATCAGTCTCAGGACCCACAATACCATCCACAACCTCGGGAGGCAGGTACGGGACGGAACCGGGGGGGCATTGCGTCCCACCAGCAATACCGTCTTGCAGCTTTGTTTTATTCTGCATAGCAATTCCAAAATCGCTAAGGAGCACATCTGAACGGGCTGTGTACAACATGTTGTCCAGCTTCATATCACGGTGGATGACACCCATGGCGTGGGCGTACTCCAGCCCGCGCAGAACCTGGTGCAGGGCCTTCCAGATAATCTGTTCTGAGCTGAAGGCCCGGTCGTATATTCCATAAGGACATGCAAGTTGAAGGGATTGGAGGAGGTCTTCACCTGTTTTGATGTTGGGCATCTCAACAAAATCTTCGACTTGTTGGATGTAAGGAGAGAGACGCTCCCATGCTTCACGGGAGAGCCCGTGAAGAGCTTGCAGGGCTTCAGTGGCCACGGAGTCATGGTCGGTGCACCTGCCGCCTGCGTACTCTAGGAGCTTGGTGGTGAGAGGTTCGAAAATATCTGCCTTGTCCTCCCTTGTTTGCATCTTTTTGCGCATGACAGCACGGAGGTCGCCGTGTTCAGCGTGTGCCATCACCAAGTACCGTCTTTTGCGTGTGTCGGTAAATGTTTCGTAGCATCTCACTATGTGGTCATGCTGCATGTTTGTCAGAATCTTTCCTTCTTTTTCGATATCGCCGTCGTCTTCCCATAGCCCTACCTTTACCACCACATCTCTTCCTCCTCCGGTGAGATGCACGCCCTTCCATACTTCGCCGTAGCTGCCTTTTCCTATCATGCTGGCTAGTTTCACTATGGGGAGGCCTGTTTCGTTTTTTAGAATGTTTCCAGCTTCCATTTTGTTGTGTAAAAAAAGAGGGGTTCTTATTTTCTTTTCTTTTAATTTGTTTTTGTGTTTTCTTTGTTTTATTAAGGAGAAGGAAAGGAGGGGAGAAAAAAACTAACAAACAATACAGAATCTTTTAAGGAAAAATAAAAAAATAAAAATAAAAAAAAGAAGACATGAAAGCCGGGCAGGTGCGATGGGAA
The DNA here is from genome assembly GCA_964019335.1 of Diplonema japonicum. Lineage (NCBI taxonomy): Eukaryota > Euglenozoa > Diplonemea > Diplonemida > Diplonemidae > Diplonema > Diplonema japonicum. The sequence continues at coordinate 168,194 of OZ025680.1, forward strand.
CGATGGTTGGCAGAGTGGCGAAAAAAAGAAGAAGAAAAAAACAAAGAGGGAAAAAGACGAAAAATGATTGTTTAAGGGCAAAATCCCACATGAGGACTACCTAAAACACAAACAAAATAAAAAATAAAAAAAATAGTACCAGCTCTGCAAAATAAAATCCCTTTATAAACTGAGAATATCAGGGCACTGTCACAAAGTAATAATGATCCATGTTTTACTCCTTCTCTTGTTGCCTCCCCCCCCCTTTTTTTATAACCCAAATGGTTTTGCTTGCCTTGTCCCTGCCCCTTTTCTGAAACCGTTTTCTGAAAGAGAAGAAGGAAGAACAGGCAAAGGAGATTTTCATTACCCCCTCTCCTTTTTCTGCATGCAGCCTTCTGTGGATTCTTATTCTTTTTTTTTTTCTTCTTTTTTTTTTTTCTCCCAAAAGCGCAAAGGCCTCAGTAGAACTAAAACGGAAAGATGTGAAAAATAGCGTGGGGGGGACGCAGGGAGGAAAATTTGGGAAGGAGACTTAAGCCGTAGAAACGGGCCATCGTCGGAGTTATAGATAGGTTTATGTGGTAAAAACCCTGTTCTCCATAACACAGTGATATTAAAGAAAGACTCGAATGAACAATCCTTTTTTAACAAGAAACCCCTCTAAGTTTTGCGGAAAGGGGGGTGGGAAAGACCTTTTATATCTCTAAAGTGAAGTAAGGTTTGGTCTTTTTTTCCCCCCCCCCTTTTTTTTTCGGTTCTCCTTTTTTCCCCGTAGTACTGCACGTGGGGCTGCGACTACCGAGGATTTTACAACACGACATGTGCTTTAATATTTTTTATCGAGTAAAAAATAAAAAATAAAAAATTAAAAAAAGGGTGTTGTCGACCACGGGCATTTTCAGAGATATGAGGCATAAACAAAATAGTGAAAGAAGAAAGAATGGGGGGGGGGGGGGAATAGAATAAAAAACAATAGCACACGGTTTGAGAGAGGGCAGACTGGGGACAGGTGTCTCTCTTATTAAAAAAAAAACTTTTTTTTTCCCCCTCTTACAGAAAAGGGAATGGCGAGAGCGGGAAGTAATTAAGGGTGGGGGGGGGACAAAAAAAAACCTCCCTTTTCAATCCAGAAAAATCTCGTTGATCCTAACGAAGAAAAAAAAAAAGAAAAAAAAAACCCCATTTCCACTTTAACCCCTATTCGTAAGACCCTTTATTTTTTCCACCCCGAACAGGGCGCCGTCCTTTATAAGGTAAGGCAAGTCCTTCCAGAAGCCAAGGTTGGGTACCATTTCTACCCCGCGAAGTTGCTTCCGCATGTAGTTGTATGTCATGCCTGCTGCAAAGTAGACAAAACCACCAACGAAGAAAATGATGAGGAAAGCGCAGCCGGCGTTGCATCCACCACTGCTACCGCCACCACCACCCCCTCCAATGCAAACCAAAGGGGATTTGTATTTGAGGTTATATATGAATGCGCCGTTGACTTCCTCCTTCTTTACCTCGCAGACTCCTTTTGCGGCATCTTCAATGATGCAGTCGATTTCCTTGCTGTTCGGATTGCATTCCACTGTCACTTTAGAGTCAATGCGCGCAACCCAGCTGGTTTTTTTTTTTTTTTTTTTTGAAGAAAAAAAAAAATAAATATACCCTTCAGCTGGCTGTGTCACGGTGTAGCCCACCACCCAATTTCCTTCAATTTTACTGGCGTAGAACGGGGTCGTAATCTCCGTGCAGGAGTAGTCGCAGTACGTTGCCGCGTACTTCACACAGTAGGAAGGTTGTTTCGCCGCATCGCACGGCGCTGCTCCCGCGTTCGAACCCCCTGGAAGAAGCTGCTCCTTTCGGCACCAAGAATTAACCCATGTAAATAATGCTGTGCAGTTTTTTTTTTTTTAAAAGGGTAATAGTACATACTGAGCTGGTTGAAATTGTCCTCCACCATGTCCGTCGGGGTTGTAGGGAGCGACTCCAAATCCAGCTTTCCCTCATCGGTCTCGATCACGCAGTCGGAGTTTGCAAAATATGCCAGCCGCCCATCCACCATTCCCGTCTTCAGGGCACTGCTCCCCACCACGAGCAGGGACATTAAAAACAATCGATTCATGGGTTCCCCCTTTTGTTTTTAACTCTTTCCCCTGCAGAATTTCTGGGGGGGGGGGGTAAAGTAATACGATAGGATAAAAAGCGGTATCTAAGTCTGTCGATTTTTCTTTTCTTTGTGTTTTCAAAAAAAACAAACAAATTCTACGGTCAGTTGTCTTGTTTCTACTCTGACTTGTTCACAAACTGCGTCTCAAGAGTGGTCCAGATCTCATCACTGACGGTGTCCCTTGTCTTGCGTGCACCGTCCTCTGTCTGCTGGGGCATCTCTTGCCAGTGGGCGAAGTGCTCACAGCACCATCTGAAGCATGCTCTGACGGACTCTTTGTAGTTAGCGCGTGCCTTCTCATGGATGTCGAGCTCCTTGCGTGTCCCGTCCTGTTGCATGGCCTTCATGGCGACCTGCGGGTCAAGGTCGAGATAAAGCACAGCAGAGGAGGCTGGGATGCCAAGCCACTTTGTCTCGTAAGCCTCAAGACTGCCTATCATCTTAGCCTTCTCTTCGGGGGTATCGAGCTTTGCTGCCTGGTGCCCGTATGAGGACTCCATGAACCTGTCGAGGATCACATTGTAGCCCTTGCGGAGCCAGTGCTTGATCAACGGGCGGAGGTCGTCCCTGTTGAAGGAGTAGACGGTCGCGAAGAGCAGCGGCGACACCTCGCTGATGCTACCGTGCTTGCCAGACAGGATCTCCCGGATCTTCTTGCCATACGCAGCATCGTCACGTGGGAAGTCCATCGTGCGCACGGGGTACCCGTTCTCATGGAGGCGAGCCACGAGCCTCGCCGCCTGTGTCTGCTTGCCTGCCCCGTCAGCGCCCTCCATTGTGAAGATCTTCCCAGGCGTCGCAGCAGGCGTCACAAACCCCCGCACCGCCTCTATGCTGAACTCTGTGCCACACTCCAGGAAGTCGCTCTCCAAGCCGATTTTCGTGGTGTCGAGCTCAAAGGTCAGTACGGGAATCCTTCTCCTGCTCACTGCATACACCACACTCCCCACCACACCCAGCCCTTCACCCTTCACCACCAGAAGGTCGTCTTCGTCTGTCGTAATCGTCAGGTCGCCCGCACGTTGTTTCCACTCTTCGATGAAGCTTCCCTCCGCTCCCCGAGACACGACCTCTCCGGGGAACACGTCTTTGCACTTCGCAACCTCATCTGCAGTCAGACCTTGCACGAAGAGGGTCATCGTTTTCTTTTTTCTTTTTTTTTTTTCTTTTTTTTTGCTGAAAGGTGGATACGAAGGTGATGACAGAACCGGGGAAAAAAAAAAAAAAAAAAGAAGAAGAAAAAAAAAAAAAAAAAAAAAAAAAAACAATAAAAGAAAAAAGGTTTTAAGCTAGACTAGGTTTTTATGGTAATCCTGCAGATGGTTGAAAAAACGGGATAACTGCGTGTGCTTGAAGTAGTCGTAGATGGCATGGGGGTGCTGGTGAAGCTGGGAGAATGCTTCTCGGAGGACAGGTGGGGTGCACCCGCTGACGTCGAGCGCTTGTTCAATGACGGAAGAGATTGAAGTCCGTCGGAGCTCCGTGAGGAAGTTTATTGCGGTGCCCATGTGCTGGGAAAAGGAGGGGCTGTCAGGGGTGCTTTGGTGTATTTTATTGATTTTTTTGTATTCCGCCCGGCCCAGGGGCACCTCCGCAGGCTGTGTTTCAAGCAAGAAGTTCAACGACCTCTCAACATCCATCCCGTTTAACCACAACGCCCTCTTCGTGGCGCCTTCACTGAAGCCCATGTTCATGATTGCGGTGATCTTGCACTCTTGAATAGGATACTGATCATCCAAAAGAGCCTCAAAATCCACAAGGTCCTCTACAGGGCCTTCTTTTTCACATAGGACATCGTCTAGCGCACTACAAATGTCATCTGAGGTCAGCCATGTTACGAAGTCTGATATTTTTCTCACCTCCTTGGTGTCCTTCATTTCTTTTAGGATGTGGTTGTCCAACCCCTTTACGGTCGCGGCCTGGGTGGGTTTCGCTCCCTTTGCAAACACGGTTTTTGTGATTACCAAAACCTCGACGCCGTCCGAGATGCCTTCCAGTGTAGACCCCTCGGGCACGCGTTCACCATCAACAACCAAATGGCTTGCGCTTTTTACATTCTCACGCTTTAGCTCCTGCATTATCTTTTCCACTTTCATCTTCCTCCACCACCCTGGCAGCGTCACCGTCTTTCCTTCTATGGTACAAAATCTCAATGTGTTGCTTCTTGCATCGTGTTCGCGCTTCATTTATAGAGCCCTTGAGAATACACCCCTTGTGAAGGAAGCAAAAAGTGCACAATAAAAAAAGAGAAGAAAAAAAAAACTACATCCCCAATTTGTGTAACTGCGTTCTCCCTCCCAGGAAAAAAAAAAAAAAGAAAAAGTAAAGGCCTTCAAAAAGACCCAAACGAAGGCTTTACACTATGGTAAGGGTGTAAATGGGTAAAAGGAAACTCTAAAGAGGCGTTTCGGGTGTCAATGTTCTCTGCAATCTGTTTCAGACTCTCCTGGTTTTTTTTTTTTTTTTTTTTTTTTTTTTTTTTTTACCCCCATATCCTCATACCTGTAGCTTCTTCTCGAAACCATTCGAAGCTTGGTCCACAAAATCCGTGCATCCCTTGAAAGGGGTAGAACAGCTACTCTTGTCACGGGTACTTTCTTGACCTCCTTGCGGGGGTTGCGGTGCGTGGTGAAGCTCATTGAGGACATAGGCAAGCCCGATCTGCAGAAGGGACTCCTTCTTGGTGGGGAGAAGCTGCACGAGGTCTGCCTCTGTGATAAGGTCTTTCGGTTTGTCTAGAAAAGGAACACCGTGCAGCTTCGCAGGGAATGCCCAGAAGGCAGCGTACGAATCATAAATGCCTTTCGTCTTCCCAGCGTAGCCGACGGAGGAGTTGAAGATGATGGTTGTTACATTGAAGACGACGGAGTCCAGTGGCCGACAGGGGTGTATCTCCTTCACACGGGTGAGTCTGTTCGACAGGTCTCGTATCCACTCACGAAGTTCCACGTCACCTTCCACGTCCTCAGGACGTGCGTAATATTTCGAACAAACTGATTTCACAAAGGTCTCAATAGCTGTCCACCACTGCAGGCTGTCGGCAACGTAATAATCCATCGGAAGGTCCGCCTGCTCCCGCATTCTCTCCCTCCATTCGTGTTTGAACGAATCATTGCTGAAGTCGTACTTCGTGTAAGCGGATGTCGCAAGCCCTTTGATGCCATCGTCGGTCAGCGAAAGGATTTGCGTCGCAAGGCTCGAGTTTAAAAACGTCCCGAACATGGACCCTGCGAACGGCAGGCATCCTGTTAAGTGCGGACGCAGCAACTGCCTGACAGGGTGGTTGGTGGAGAGGGACCGCTGGGCCATGCAATGTATTGCAGCCGTGGCCAGGACAATCTGGACCGCAAGAACACCGATCAAATGGTAATGGAGTTCGGCTTGGTTGAAATACATCTTTGCCATTGTCCATGCCCACACACTGTCGTCAGGTGTGTACACAGGGTTGTTCACAAGGTAGCCTTCAGGGGGGTCGATGAAGAGACGGATTGCAATCGGCATAAGCTGCCCGTTGTTTTCCATGAAAAAAACCATGACAGGGTTGGCGATGACGTTCGGGGTTGGTTCTGGAGGCGGCTCGGGTTCCTCCCACTCATTAGCAGGCGGTGGTGGAGGTGCTGTGCAGGGCACCATACCAAACGAAACAACAGGGCGGAGCGTCTGACTGTAATCCACCGCGAAGATCCTACCCGCACTGCACGCTTCTTTAAAACTCCCGTACGACCCAATACGACCGATCACGTGTTCATCAGTAATACCCAACGAAGACGGAAGGTGATCTGTTCTTAAAATTTGTTTCATGATGCCTGTCATCGCACCAGTAAGCCTGAGACGCGACACTTGTTGATCGTCCCACCAACATGATGCCACAGCGGGTTTCGGGAAACCTCTTTTTTGTTTGAAGAATGTTTTTGACGCTTCAGCGAACGAACCCCACCGCTCCCTGCCCTTCTCGCCGCATAGGTACTGTTCCGCCTCCGGGCCCATGTGCTCTTGTATGGTCTCCAGTATCTGTGCCTCGATGTTGGTGAAGTCGGAGTAATACCTTGTGAACTCCTCGCAATCGCCTACTACTTGAGGCAGTGCGAGAGGCCACCCTGTGGCTAGTGGTTTTCTGGTTTCTTTTTTTCCCGTTTTGTTCATTAACTCTACTTCGTATAGTACACCTTCTGCTCTTATCCCGGTAAGTCTGTGTGATGGTAAAGGATCCACTTGAGGCAAGCAAGTTCGTGTAGGTCCTACTTCTTCCCCTATGAAGACCTTGCCTTGTGACGCCCTCACCCTTTCTCCGCACCCGCAGTCCGAGCTAAATGTGTTGCCCATTTTGTTTCTTTTCTTGTTTTTTTTTTTTTTTCTTATTGCATTGTCATTGTCATTTTCTTTTTTTTTTTTTTTTTTTTTTCTTTTGGATGCGGGGGCGATCGGGTACAAATCGATAAGAAAAATAAAATGAAGAGAAAAAAAAAAAAAAAAAAAAAAACTCAAAGTACAGGACAAGCCCCCCGCTAGAGGGCCGCCCTATGGGAGGGGGGCGTCTATCTGTTAATACTCCCCTTCTGGAGCATTGCTTTCATCCCGATTGAAGCCCTGAGCGTCTTGTGGAGTCGTGTGATGCGGTCCCGCTTGTAGTCGGCTTTCAATTCCATTAGCTTGTCGTGCGTGGAGCGGGTGGCGAAAATAGGCCTCCTGGAGAAACCAATAGCTGCCTTTCCTCTAATGGCGATGAGGGACTTCACTCTTTTTCTCTCGTCCGCTGGGAAGGGGCGTCGCTTCTTCCGTGCCCTGCATGCTGTGTTTATCTTTACGATGAGAGCTTTGATTCTGCGCGCCCTATCTTCCAGCAGGCCTCCCAAAGACTTTCCGGTCGTCCATTCGAAGTCAACGGCCAGTTCCACCGCCGACACCTCCGAGGTGGTGTCCTTCTCCACCCAGCGCAGTTGTGACAACCATTGTAGCAGCGGGTTATAACCCGTCTCAGGCAGTAGGACATGAGCGAAAAAAAAAAAAAAAAGAAAGCATACGTGAGTACTACAAAAAGAGAGAAAAAAAAAAAAAAAAGAGGGGGAAAGGGGGAAAAAAAAAAAAAACACTTTTTTTCTTGGCTTTCTTACCGAATATGACTAAGAGTGGGAGGAGGGGGGATTGCAAACGGAAAATTATCTGGCGTACCGCAACCGGCCCGAAGAGTAGGATCAAAGAAAAAAAAACTTTTTTTTATATCTCCGTTTCCCCAAGAGAAAAAAAAACTTACTGATTACTTTTTTTTAAGACTTTTTCTTCTTCTTTTTTTTTTTTTTTCGGAGGACTCATTTTCGAAAGGAGCAGTTGAAACAGAGTGGGGAGGGTATGCAAGCAGGGCGACAATAGGGGGAAGCGATTAAAAATGAAGCAGGGAAAAAAAAAAAGAAAAAAAAATGATTGGTTTTCTTTTTTTTCCCCTCTCGGTTTCTTCGTTCCCTTGCCCCCCTCCTTTTCCCCCCCCTTCCCCTGGTTGACTTCTCTTTCCTTTATTTCTTCTTCTTTTTTTTTTTAATAAAAAAATTGTGTCAGGGCATCCGGAGGAGCAGGGGAAAGGAAGAAAAGAGAAAAATTGCATGCAATATGTAATTCAGCCCGAAAAAGAGAAGCACAAAAAAATAAAAATAATAGGGGCGCCCAAGGGATAATGAATGAAGGGGGAAAGGGAGGGGGAAATCCCGAGGACTTTTCATGTGAACGGGAAGGATTATAAAGAGGGGGGAAAAAATACCTCCTACCATGAGATTATGAGTGAGTGTAGAGGGGGAGGGGTGCTAAAAAAAAAAGTTGTTGCTTTCATTTTCTTCATGAATAAATGACCCTTCTGATCCGTTCGCAGGAAAGTGAGAAATAAAAATCGGAAAAGAAAAGAAGAAAAAAAAAGAAAAAAAAACATTGTGAGCGTGGACGAACAAGAAGGAGAAGCTTTTTTTTTTTTTTTTTTTCCTTTTTTTCTTTTTTTTCTTTCCTTACTCGATTGCAGAGAATTTGACAGCCTAAGTTTAAAAAAAAAATTTTTTTTTTGTTTGCCCTTTTCCCCTTGTTAGTACCTCAGCTCGCAGGCCCTCTTCCCTCTTCTTGTCCACTTGTTCTTCCCAGGTATCGTAGATACAGAGGGCCTCGAAAAACTATTTTTTTTTCTTTTTTTTTTTTTTTCCCCATACCTCATTCCATGTCACGTTTTTATCTTTGTCGAGATCGGACTGTTCCCACAGCTGAAGACCGTCCTTGGCAGAGATGACTTCGGTGTTGACCGCTTTGCCCGCCTCTAGCTCCCTCTTTCGCTTCTCTTCCTCCTCCTGGCTTTCAATGATGCCGCAGTTCCTCAGACCCTTGCTGAACTCATCTGCAGAGAGACCGCCGGAGCCATCAATGTCCATCAGTCGGAAGATGTCCATCAACTTCACCTGCGCCCTTGTCACGATCTCAATAATGTCCATGATCACCTTTGCCCTGAGGAGAAAAAAATTGTGCAATAAAAAAAAAAAAAAAAAAAAAAAAGAAATTGGTACCTGTGCCTGTCGTCCTCCAATCGTGACACCATGTCCTTCACCAAAGGGAGGTTGATCTTCCCGTTTGCGTTGCATTTCTTGATCAGGGAACTATGATTTTTTTTTTTTTTTTTTTTTTTTTTTTTTTTTTTTTTGATTGATTCCCCCCGCCACATACTCTGCTGTGAGCTCCCACCCCTCCTTGGTGTCGTCAGACGACGCACACGCCTGCATTGCCTTCGCCACGAACACCTGCTTTGTCACGGTCTCACCATTCATCTCCAGGCTCCTGAACAGTGACTCGTATTTCTGTTTGTTTTTTATATGGGGACGTGCGCTTTATTCTATTCATACCCTGTTGTTGGTCCTGCGGAGGTCCCAGATGTCAAGGATGCCAGGAATGGCAAGCTCGCCCTTCTGGGACTCCATGTGCGCGGCCCACTCATCAGCATCGAGGTAGCCGTCGTTGTTCTCGTCCATGTGCGACAGGAGGTAGTAGATCTCCGTCATGGAAAGCCCCGGGATGGACTTGCGCAGAGCCTGGCACACCTCGTGGTAGGAGAGCTTCGACTCCTTGTAGAACTGGTCGTTGCGCTTCAGCATCCGCCTCAAGTCCAGGGCGCACTTTGTGATGTGCGACCTCCCGTACTCCATCCACTTCCCTGCCCATGATCGCATCCAATTTGTAGCCAGCTTGTTCTGGAATCTCTCCAAGAATCTGATGTATGAGATGTGCCCTGTGTTCTCCACCTCCACCAAGTGCCTCGACAAGGAGTACCACGGCAGGTCGTCCAGAATGTTTGTCCTCATGATGGTGATCCACTGCTTCTTCGTCACGGTGCCCATCCTGTCGGGGTCGAGGTGCTGGAACATCGTCAGCAGCTGCGACCTCTTTGTGAAGATCATCTCGCCCAGTCTTTGGATCGCCATCTTCCGCACGTGTTCGCAGTCCTCCTGGTCAAGCGATGGTTCTTCGAACTTGGCGCTTCGCACCTGATCACGCAGCTGCGAGATCTGCCCCTGGCGGATGAAGAACTCATGTGTCGTCATCTCCAATGTCGGGAGCAGCACGATGTACGCACCCTTGTTGTCATCCTTCCCGCAGTACCTAGACGCGGAGAACACTGTCATGCACTTCTCGTCGTGCCACCCTCGCACACCCTGCGATGTCACCTCGTGCGATCTAATCATCTTCGTCAGCCCATTCTTCTTCAGGAACTCGTTCGTGACCTCCTGACTGAACCACACACCCGCACCTCTGCTGCTGCCCTGCCACCTGTTGCTGATGTCCCTCGGGTCCGACCATAGCAGAGCCTGGAAGATCCTGTCCTCCCTCGTGGCAGGGGGGAGCTCCCCTCGCTTCTTCGAGGTAGGGCAGTCCCTGAACCTGTTGATCTCCCTCATCTCCTTCAGCGACACGTTCGAGTCCGACGGAAGGCCGCCGTGCACCACAGCAATCTTGTTGTTGATGACGTGTCCCAAGGGAAGGGCCTTGAAACTCTTGATGGACGCCTTGTACGCAACGTCGGAGTACTGGTTGATGCAAGTCTGCATGAAGCCCGCCTTGCCCGCAGCTTTGTTCACTCGGTGTTCCTCGTGGTTGCCTCTGTTGAGCCAGACGTACTGGGGGTAGATGGCCTTCAGCGCGTACAGCATTAGGAGCACCTCGCACTGTTCGGGACCACGGTCCACGAAGTCACCGTTGAAGAGGTAGTGTGTGTTCTCACTGGGGGTGCCTTCGTGGAGGATCCACAGAAGGTCGTCGAGCTGCCCGTGCAGATCACCGACGACGACAAGGCGGCCTGTCTCAGGGACGTTGATGTGCACGATGGACTCCATTTCCTCAAACAGTTTAGTGACTGTCTTCATGAGGAAGGTGAAGTCGTTCTCGTTGGGAAGCATCCTCTGGTCCTTCTCTTTCTTCAGGTTGGTGACCATGACGTGCAGCCAGTCGTCGTCAGGTGCCTCCAGCTCGTCGAGGTCGATGCTCACGTCTGTCAGTGTGGTGCTCATCACGCTGGACGCATCGTCATCAGACATCATGTCGTTCTCCTCTTGGATCTCAAGCGTCCTCAAGACGTCTGTGAACAGGTACTCCTCAAACTTCCGCTGGAAGGGCGCCCATCGTGCGAACTTCCTTGCTTTGTTGCATTGCTTGCTTGTCCTCACGAACCCCAGCAGTTTTGTCATCTGCTGGTGCGCATGGTCCAACGCACTGCTGTACGAGATCGTCTTCTTCACGATGTTGCTGGGCTCCCGCGGGCTTACAATAGCAACAGGAGAGGTGATTGAAGCTTCCGCATTTTTATCCACAGGTGCGTGCTGAGTGGTTGTGGTTGTGGTTGTGGCCGCGGGAACTGGTGCTGGCTTTGCCTTCTGCTGGTCTACCTGCTGAGGCTTCTGCGTGGTCCCCGTCCCCGCCCCGGACGGCTTTTCTTCACTGCAACAATTTCCCATCTTGATGGACCTAACAGGCGATGATGCATAACGCTTGTAAACAAAAACAAAGAAATTCAAAGGGCTAGTCACGTCTCAGGAGAGGAAAGTGTTGAATACTGAAAACACGCAAAAAAAAAGGGGTCAGTGGTCGTCGTTGTGCTCTGAATAAAACTGCTTCCCAGCCAGCTCCATAATCTTCTTGTCGGCCTTAACCTCCTTCTGATCCATGACACGGGCGCCGGTGTCCTCTTTTGCATCGATCTCTTCGTTGCTAAGCACCCAGACTTCTACCTCTTCAATAAGGAAATCGGGGCTATGGGCAAGACAGGGGTTGTTAAAAGTCATGCACTTCCCACCAGCGCCCTTGAAAGAACCGGTGGTGAGGGTGCAATCCAGGTGGATACCGAAGAGACTAGGCTGTAGTTTAGTTTTTTTTTTTTTTTTTTTTTTTTTTTACTCTTTCGCTCTTTTGCTATTTTCATACCAAGCCACCCATGGCGATGCCGTTCATATCAGGTTCGGGCCAGGACGTTTGAAGGTACATATAATTGTTGTTCATTCTTGTGGGGCGGTACACCTTTTGGTCCGGTTTGATGCCCAGCAGTGCGCAGTCCCCTGTCCCGTAGAAGTTTGTGTCAGCGTCTGATTTGTTCGTTTCGTACGACCGCCCCATTCTGTTTTCACGCTTTTTCCGAGCGGCGTCTCGCTGGAACCCCTCCTTCCTGTCTGAGGGGTCCTGCCACTCGTCACCCGCATACATCCCGAACACATGCCCACCATCGTCCCGTATTAGTATCAACGTCTTCGGCACCTTCCGTATGGAGTGCACCAGCTTGGTAAAGCTCTTCCCGTCTCTCTTCGACAGGTATAGACACGACCACACAGGCGCCCTCGGTATCACAGGAAGCCGAAGGTGCAGAAACGACAGATCGCCCGCTGTCAACAGATCGGTCATCCCTCTGACCAGATTGGGACGGAGCGCCACAGGGTTCGCTGGTTTGACCTCCTCCTCCTCTTTCTTCTCCTCTTCCTTGGAAGATTTTAGGCCCATGGTTTCTTTTTCTTCTTCTGCCGGAGTTTACAGTAGACAAAAAAAAACCCCCCCGAGGTAAAAAAAAAAAAAAAAAAAAAAAAAAAAAAAAAACCTCATCGTTGCTGGGTTTCTCGTACCTTCTTCGTGTACGCTGCAACCTCTTTCGAAATAAACGCAAGCATGTCCAGCATCTGTTTGTCCATCTCGTGGAGGGCGGCAACGTCGTGGACGGACCAAGGCGGGGTGACGGTGGGGTTGCAGGCCTTGAGGAGCGCACGTTGTTCGTCGAGACGCGCAGCGACGTCCCCATGAACAGAGACAAAGAGAAAATAGTGGTGCGGGTCGATGAGGGAAGGGGGGAGGACAGGGAGGGGCTTGGTGGCAGCCTTGTGGAGAACGGTTTCTATGTCAGAAGGCGGCGCACTGAGCTCGATTGGTTCCTGTGCGATTGCAGCCGACATAATGGCAGACGGAGCACAGGCAACCGCGCTGCTGGGGGGCATGAAGGACCCGGTCCACATCCCTTCCACTATCTCTATGCTCGCCTTGGCTTCTTCTTGCGTTACATATTCTTCGTCCTGCACCGGGTTTGCTCCTTCCCCCTTCAGCGCATAGCAGCCATCGGACTCCACACAATACTGTTTCAACACCTTTGTCAGATCTGCCCCATCCACCCCCACCTCCCTCCTTATTGCTGACCTTCTCGATGGCCCCCGCTTCGCTATCAATCTTATCAGTTTCTCTTCAATGCTGCTCATCGTTCTTTTTAAGATGCTTGTCCCATAGTACGGGGCATTCTGTAAATGGTGTTTTTTTTTTCCCCCCCCGAATGAGATATATAAAAAAAAACGAGAAATATTATTGAAAGAAGAAAAAAACGCGGGAGTAGGTGTATTGAGCGTGAGAGCTATTTTCGCTTGTTGGTAACAACAGCGAGACGGGGGGGGGGGGGGGGGCAGCAGCAGTTTTTTGTTCTCACCCCCCCCCTTTTTTTAAGAGTTAATATTGGGTCGCATTTATTTAGAAGAAAGCCGCCAAAGTTTCTTCTTCTTCTTTTTAATACTAGGCACATTACATAAAGGTAATAAAAAAATCATCTTCTTTTGTAGAAGGGTGAAATCAATCAACAGGAGGCGGCATCGTGATGAAGCCCAAATCGATGCCAGTGTGCTGCAACGGGGCAGGGTCGGACTCACGCCAGGAAATACAGCCTCTGGGGGTTGTGGAGCGAAGGCCGGGGGCGGAGAGACGGGAACTGCGGATAATTGACTGCGCGATGCCGCAGGGCGTAGGGAGAGGTATGAGGTCCGCAGGGGTTGGGGTCAGGCAGGGGCGGGAGGACCGAGACATAGTCCCTTTGCAGCTACCGGCGTAAGATTGGGTGTATGAGTGCAGGTGCCCATTGGACCGAGAGGTCCTTGTGCCAGCACGTGCGGCGCACCTTAGCCCGCCTTTGCTGTTCTGAAAGATCTTCTTGTTCTCCTCTTCACTATACACAGCCAGGCACGGGCGCACTGTGTTCGACCGGAAACACGACCCAGCCCCGTTCTTGTTCCCCAGCTGCGTCATCGCTCGCTGTTTGAAAATCTCACGCTCCTTCCCCACCCGAGACCTCAGCGGCTGTGCGTGGGACGTCATTATACAACTCGTCATGTTCTTCCTCCTTTTTTTTTTTTGTTCCCCCCCTCCCCCTCTCACCCTTGTCTTTTTTTTTTCTTTTTTTGTTGGGAATAATGTAGAACCAAAGCAAAAAGAAAAGAAAATTGAAAAATATAAAAAGTGTTGTGTTTGTCACCTCCAGCGGAAGCTGTTTTTTTTCTTTTTTTTATTTTTTTTTTCTTCTTTGTTTTTGTTTTTACAAATCCCTTGTTTTTGAGGGACGGGTGTTTTTTCTTCTTCTTCACTTCGTTAGAATGTAAGCGGAGTTGGTGATTGAACTGCAGTTCGATGTATCGTAAGTCCTGAAGTGTGGTGTGGAGTGTAAATAAAAGAAAGAAGTACAACAAGGCATACGAGGCAAAGGCACTCATAATATTTTTCTTCTGGTTATATGGCAGCTTGCTGCTGTCCACGACAAACTGCGCATCAGCTGTGTGTTGTGTGTTTGGGGGGGGTTCTTTTTTTTTTCCTTTTCATTATTTTCTCCTTGCCTAAACACCTAGTTCCATGCAACTGATCTGATGTATCTTTCGCAGCTGATTTGCTTTTGTCATTTCTTTTTTTTTTTTTTTAATGTGTATTTTTCTTTCTTCTCTCCTGAACATATATTTTTTTATTTTTATTACGAAGACCTACAGACACAGGCGGTTAAGCTGCTTCTGTCCATGAACAAAAAAGCAAAAAAAAAAAAAAAAAAAAAAAAAAATTAATAAGAGAAGACGTCACATAACGAAAAACCTAAAATAAACACTTAGTCCGTTTTGTTTTGTTTTGTTTTGTTTTGTTTTTTTTTTGTATTTCTATTTTTTCCCCCCCTTCTTTCTTTCCCTTTGCCTTTTTTTCTTTTTACGAGAATAAAGAATCCAGTGTGTTGGGCTGTGGAGGGGGTTGTGGAGGGGGCGCTGCAGGTGCCACAAACAGCTCGGAAAAGAGATCAACATGCTTAGCAGCAACAGGAGGAGGAGAAGGTGTGTTAGAAGGCGGGAAGAAAGGCTGGTTCTGGTTCTGGTTCTGGTTCTGATTCTGATTCTGGGGGACGAAAAGAGACTCCATGTTGTTCTGAGGGGGAAAGAGTGATGTGAAGGCAACAGGGTTCCCGGTAGGAGAATTATCTTCGCTGCTGTTAGCTTGCTGTGATGAAAAGAGAGCATCCAGTGCACCACTGCCTGTTGCCCCCCCTGCAGCCTTGGGGGGGCTCGTGTCAACCGGGAACAGAGACGTAGCGAAAAGATCACTGCTCTGAGGCGCAGGCGCAGGGGGTGCGGCAGGTGCTGCAGAAAACAAGTTATCCAGTTCAAACCCACTACTAGGCTGCACGTCTACCAACGGCGTTTTGTCCTGTTGTTTAATTTCTTTCTCTTCCTCCTCCTCTAGATGTTTCGCAAGGTTCTCATGATACTCCTGGAGCACCGGTTCCTTCAAGTAAGCGCGTCGCATGTACTTGTCGTAAATATACGACTGGTAGGCATCAGGCTCTGTTTCAGGATCAGGGATGTGGTCAGGTGGGTTGCCCATCCATATGGGGGCCGCGTTGGCGTTGCCCACCCTTGCCAGGAAGCTGACTTGCTCAGACGTCCACCTGTCGAGCATGATGGACTTCACGCTAGAGAACCCCAACACATCATGGTACTGGTAGCAGCACCCGCAGAGGAACACCCCAATAGATGATGCCCATGCAGAGGGCCGCTCTCTGCAATCGAAACACATTTCGTTCCCAAGCCGCCTGCTCACTTCGTTCATATTGAGGTCTACCTTCTTCTCATACGGCAGCATGTAGTACACCTCCTCCACGTCAAATACATCACCCACCTCTTCTTCCTGCTCCTCCACCATCTTGTTGATCAGCTTCAGCTCAGGCATGTGTTTCTCTACCGATGTTGTAAACCTTGTGAAGGCCTTGCGTGCTTGCGTTACCTCGATCTCGATGATAGCGAAGCGGCCGCCTTTCAAAGGCGCCACTTTCAGGAAGCCGTTAATTTCATCAAGGTCGAGCACCCTGTGTGTGTGGTGTTGTTTGTATTGTGCAGTACATACATCATGACGAGGCAAGAGTTGTAAAGTGTCGCCTTGTTGCGCAAAGGGGGCGTTAGGTCGCGGGCCAGTTCGACGCCAGACGAGAACAGCTCCCCTAGCTGCGCGGACTCCTCGTCACACTCCGCTTCCAGTGAACCGTTCTTCACGTAGCAGTTCAGTCTTTTCCGTAGAAAGTTGCAGTACTGCACAACAATCGAAGGCAACGATGGCAGACGCTCGTCCTCTTGCGTGCACCACGCCTGCTGTATCTCTGTGAAGAGTGCCTTGTGCGAGGAGAATATCTCCCTATGGAGAGAGACAGGTCCTTCACGCATCACATGGTGCACGAGGCACAGCACCTTGTAGGCAACGACAGCGTCATGCAGCACAGGGCGGAGGCTGAAGTAGTGGAACAGCGATGCCACCCCCTCGTAGTTCACGTGTTTCATGAGCTTTTTGATGTATAGTGTTTTCATGTATGTGAAGCTGTCGTCGGTGAGCCTGATGACCCACCCGTGAGGGGTGTCTGAGTGCAGGAGTGTCAGCGCCTTTCCAGGTACGCCCTGCACCTCCACCCAGTCCTTCAGCTTCGCAGCGAACGTCCTTGTAGGCTTCTTATTGAATTCATCCTCAAACCCCATCACCATGTGCACCGCGGGCACCGAGTCTGAAGCATCGATGCACGGCATGTCCTCTGACGGGAGCGGCTCAGGGTACAGTGACGGCTCCGCATCCAACATGGTAGGCGTGGACGGGGCTACCATTGGCCCCTCGTCGTGATCAGCAAAGAACGATGCGGACTGACACCATGGCGCGAGGGGCTGCTCCGACCACGAGGGCGGCCGTTTGATGTTCTGCGCAGAAGCATCACCGTTCAGACCCACGAAGTTGTTGTGAAGTTTCCACACATCAGGACGGTGCTTGGGGTCCTTGGACAGCATCTCGAGAAGGAGTTTCGACACCTTCGGGTCAGTGTGACCGGGTATGGGCGGTTTCCTATTGAGAATGGCCAGGGGCTGCTCCTCAAAGGGGAAGTCTTTGAAGAGCAGCACGTAGAACATGACGCCTGTTGACCAGATGTCGACCTGCTGGTCGGCACGCTCCCTACGCCAGAGATCGGCGATTTCAGGGGCACGGTAGGCAAGGGTGGTGTGGCAGTCAATGTCCTCCTGTCCTTTCGCAACTTGCTCAGGGGTTGTGCATTGGAGGGCTTCAGTGGAGATACTGCCAAAATCGCACAATTTCCAGCAGTTTCGCCTGTTTGTTGCGAGCATGTTCTCCAGCTTGATATCGCGGTGGGCGACAGGGGGGCTCATTCCATGCAGGGCGGCGAGGGCGCTGCAGCACGACATTATGATGTCGCGCACAGTGGGCATCGGTACGTCACTTTGGTCGTCGTTGTGCTTGCGGACGAGCTGCATGGCAGACCCACCGCACAGCTCCATCGAGATCAGCACAGTGCTTCCCTCGATCTCACCGTCGACCAGCGACACGATGCATGGTTCCCGCACCAGCTTCTTCAGCAATGAGAGCTCCCTCTTCGCTTTCCACAATTCCTCCCGAGGCATCGACGTCCTCTTTACCGCAGCATACCCCCTCCCGTATTCTGCCTTAAATACGGTGCTGAACCTCCCCTCCCCAATTTCCCCAACCAGCTTATACACCTTGTTATTAATTAGCACCTCCTCTTGCTTCCCACCGCTAATACTACTCGCGATTCTACCAAGCATGGCCTGCATTTTGAGTGGTGTGTCGGTGTACCTGTGCATGGGTATGTACATGGTAGGGTGGGGTAAAAAAACAAATCAAAGCCATGTCAAAGTTAGAATTTTGTTTTCTATAAAAAAAAAAAAACCTCACAACTCTTCGAGTGCGGCGAAGCCGTCCTTCACACGCGACAGGATCGACCGCAGCCTTGCGTTCTCCGCTTTCAGCGCGTCATTCTCGGCTTTTAAAAGATCGACCTCGTTAATAGGTTCATGTTCCTCGTTCTGTGCCCCTTCGGTGGTTGAAGCCTTCGAAGCTTGCGGCACGGCTGCGTCCAGCACACAAAGCTCCTCTTCTGTGAGGTTGCTTGCAACTGCAGAAATCTCAACGGCCAGTATGTCGAGAAGGGAGGTGAGGTCGGCTTGCGTCTCAGCAACGAGGAGGCACTGAGCCCGCTTAAGAGTGGAGTATGCTTTGTGGTGCTCCGAGGGTTGCGACAGGAGGTAGGCCTCGCCTATTTTATGGAGAAGGACACCTCCGTTGCCGTCTGTGAGCTCGTTCCGACTGTCGAGGTTCACGATGGCCTGCTCGAGGAAAGGATGGATGTTGCTGAGGGCACCGCTCTCAGCGGGCACGCTCTCTTCAACGTAAATACTGAGAATTGAAGAAACAAGTTCATACAGCGGGGTGCAGTGGATGCCATCCTTGTTGGCTTCCACTTTCAAGGCTGCAGTGAGGTATTTCAAGCTTTCGATCTTCTTGCCCTGCAGCATCTGAACCTTGCCGACCAGTCCTGCAGCCGACCCCGTCAATGGCGAGCTGTCGCCGACCGTCGCCTTGAAGTACTCATACGCAGTTTGGTAATGCCGCTCAGCTTGCTCGAGATCTTCATTCTTAAGATACGCGTCAGCAAGGGAGTCGTGCAGCTTGGCGATCATGACCTTGTCGTCGGGGGCCTCATTGTAGTGCCCTTCCAAGGCTTCTTTTAAGTATTGTATGCCGGCTTGCGTGTCACCAAGGTTTTTTTTGACGAGGCCCAAGGCCCATTTGTCATCTTTGTCGGTTTCACCTTTGAGGGCGATGCCCTTGTTGATGTGGTCCAAGGCCTTCTCGTAGTCCCCTATTGAGTTGTAGGCCGTGGTGAGGTTGGCATGGGTGGCCGCATTGGGTGGTGCTATGGAAGCAAGTTCCTCAAGAAGTTCGGCGCATTCCGGTTGGCGGTTTTGCTTGAAACGCAAAGTGGCAATCTTCTGAAGGATCTTCCACAGGTACGGTCCTTGCGCTGCGCGGCACCAAGGAAGGATTCTGTTCAGCATTTTCTCTGCCTTGTCAAGGCTGTAGTTCTTGATGTAGACCCCTGAGAGGTGCAGGGCCATCGCGACCAATTGGTCCTCCTTCTTCCCCTCTGCCGCCCATGATGTGAATTCTTTTTCTATCTCGCTCACCCTCCTGTCGTTTCCTTCATCTCCATCTGTGAAATCCTCGTCCCAAGGGTCCTTCACCAACAAGTCTGTTGCACGGCTCACTTCTATTATACTTTTCCCTTCTAGATTCTGCAAAGGCTCTATTTCAAAAGGCTGTGTGTTCATCCATCTGAGATGGCTCATTTTTACCCTTTTCACCAACACCCTTCTTAAGTGCATTTCTCTTTTTTTTTTTTTTTTCTTCTCGCTTTTCTTCTTCCCTTTTTTGTTTCTTTTTATTCTCTTTGGATCAGGCAACAAAAAAAAAAAAAAAAAAAAAAAAAGGATTATGGATGAAAGAAAATAACATAATGTAAAAACTAGACATTTTAAGACTTGCGTTTTCGCGCTTACCAGCTTGTCGTGCTGCCTCTTGTCTACAAAAGGAGGGGAAGAAGTAGTTGTTCAACAAAAAAAGGGAAAAATACAAGTAAACCGCAATCGCGTGGAGAAGAGGGGAAATATCTTTTTCTTTTTAGTTTTTTGGTTTAAAATAAAAAGGGTAAAAAAAAAGGGGGGGGTAATATAAGAAGAAAAAAAGAGTACGATTTCTTTTTTTTTCTTCCTTTTTTGCGCCCATTCTTTCCAACTTTCGAGAGAGAGAGAAAAAAAGAACGGGTACCTCTTAAGCAGGACATATATCTTCTACTTAAACTGGTTGTGTAAAACTATTTGTTCCACCCATTTCTTTTTTCTTTTCATTTGGGCCTAAAATCTGGGAGGGAATAACCTGGTTTGCTGCCCCGTTGAAAAAAAAAAATAATAATAAAAATAAAATAGAATTGTTCTGGCGCTTTTGCGCGTACGGATAAAGAAGAGAGGTTGTAGGAATATACTAAATACGTTAGAACAAGGGGTTGCCACCCTCTCTTTCACGGTTACTATATTCTTCCTTCCCTTCTCTACCCCCTTTTCTTTCTTTCTTTCTCGTTTGATCACGCTACTTTAAAAAAAAAAAAAAAATAGATTGTTCTCTGATTACTTTTTGGCAGTAAGCGAGCTACAATGCTTTTTACGATAGCGCTTTTTTTTTTTTTTTTCATTTGTGATTTTTTTCGAAAACAATAAAAGGAAAATGCTGACAAGCATTCCTAAGTGGGACACGGGATATAAGAGATAAAGGAGGCCAGCGTTGGTGGTTCCCTGTACATTCTCTACTGTATTAAAGGGCGCATCTCCCACAATTACTTTACTTACTTTACATATCCAATGCTATCCCACCTTGAAAAAAAAAAAAAAAAGGCGAATGGGGAAATACCAACCAAAACACGCCTCTTCCACACCACACCCACGCCAAGGGGTGACCCAGTAATTTTTCATCAATAAGGCACAGGAACAACGGACGGCATATTCTTGTGAGGCGCAACTCCAAGCTGCATCGAGTCTAAATCGAAGACCTGAAAGTACTTTTTTTTTTTTTTTTTTAAATCCACACCGTGTACACCGATCTAAAGAACGTGTCACCAAAGATGAATACATTTGGCATCAAGCTGTCCTCCTGCACCCCAAGCGTGCAGTCGCTATCGAGGTTGTACACATCCGCAGGGATGGAAAACAGAGACCCCCCTATCCCAACCTGAATCGTCTTCTCAGAACAAACCCCAACCGACGTCGGCCCTAACGCTGAAACGATAGACCGGACATCCTTTGAAGGCCCGAGAATCACCGAAGTTCCGGTGTCAATAATGGCCCTTGTGGTGTCGATGGGAATCTTTTTACCATCGACGAAGATTCCTTGCAACTCGATAATGTAATAAAGGTACGTGCCGCGAAGTTTTTGGAAGGGTGTATAGGTGAGAGGCGGTTTGAAAACATCGTGATCAACAGCACCGAAGGACAGCTCAGAGGCATCTTCACGAAGCGAGACAGAAATGATCTTTTTAGAAATTTCACGAGAATCAAACAATGCTTGCACAAATGTTGTCTGCCGTCCTTCCGATAATCTGCGAAGCCCCAACCCAAGAATACCATCGGCAAACGGTACACCTTCAAAAAATTTGTCAACTGATGTAGCTATGCCCAATGCCAGGCGTATTCTTACAGACGACCCTTCAAGCCCGATCTGATCATATCCTATTTTACCAGAGCAAGACCCTGTACCGTATTTAAGATGGAAATCATTCATCGATGGGAGAAATGTAGAGGACGCATGGCTGTCAAAAGCCTTCATTCTTGAACATCCCATATCCTTGCACTCCTTACCCGAGACCCATGTGTTCGATGAGCCTGTGTCGACGATGAGCTGGTACTCCACTGGAGGGGTTCCTATTTGTAGGTATGCTAGGTATTCTAGGTTGTTGGCGTTGTGCAGGTGTCTCCCGGTGACGTGTGTGGGTGGGGAGAACATGTTTTCTATCCATTCCTCGACGGTCCAGGTTTGTATTATTAGCGTTTTGTTGAGGTTTGGGTTGCTCCATGGGGTGCCGCGTTTTAGCTTTAGTTTTATAGGTTTTGTAGTGGGGTTTGTAGGAGTCCTGTGATCTGTGAGGCCCACCGTCACTAGGGCGATGACCAAGACTGTGCTTACGGCTGCAAACGTATTCATACCCCGGTTCCAAGGTGAAACCGTATGGAGACCGCCCTTATTTCTGATATCGTGAATCGTGAATTCGCTGTTGTACGTACTGTTGTTCAACAGCGTGCCGTATTTCGTTGTTGTTGCCCCACTCGCTGGTGTGGGCACCATTTTTTTTTTTTTTTTTTTTTTTGTGCTGGTTGTCTTAAATAGTATTCTGACGGGGGAAAAAACAAAAATAAAAAAAAAGAAGCAAGGGAATAGGATAAAATTTTTTAAGAACTCAAAAAAAAAAAAAAATAAAAAAATAGAACAGGGAAGGGGAAGATTGGAGGTTTTTTTTTTTCCCCTGTGTACTTAATCCCTCCTCCTTATAAATTTAGATTTTTTTTTTCTTTGGTTTCCTTCTTTTTTTTTTCCTCCTTCCCCCTTCTTTTTCTTGTAAACTTCTTTTTTTTTCCTCCTAATTAACACACTCTCCCCTCTTTTTTTTTAACTTCCGAAACAAAAAGTCTCTGCCGTGTCACCACCACCCCCTTATTTGCGCAGCCAAGTAAAATATTATTTCCTTCTTTTTTGCATCATCTGCTTCTACAGAAGCAGTTGGTCAACACCAACGGCCAGGCGCCAGCGGTAGTTGAGGCAGACAATAACCCCCTCTTTGCTTGTTTTTCTTTTCTTTTTTTTTTTTTTTTTTAAAGACGTATAAAGACATAAAACACAACGTTTGACTGTCACCTCACACAAAAAAAAATCCCCCCTTATTTTTTCTCCCACGGCGTGTAAGGCTAGGAATAAACACAAAAAGAAAAAAAAGGGGGGGGGGACACACACAACAACAACTAAACCCTCTTCTCCTTCTTCGCCCATTCCACGAACTCGTCCATCAACACAGGCCAGCCCTCATCCTCGTTGTAGTTCGAAAGGTCTGGCGCGATAGAAAAAATAAAATCGAACAACGATTTCCAGGCATCTTTGCTGATGGCCTTCTTGTGCACAGTTGTAACGTACTCGTTCCACAGGGCGAGGGGGAAGGACTGGGCATTTTTTTTTTTTTTTTTTTTTTTTAAATTTCCCATACCTTGCAACGGGGAGCGAGCATGACGTTCCAGGACTCCACAGCAGACTCTGCCTGGATAACTCGAGCGTTCTCTTCCCTCGTCCAGTCGAAGGCGAACCAATAGAAATATTTGAAATGCCTTTTGTCGGTCAGCGCTGATTTCCATTTGGAGATCTCAGCCTTTAGTTTTTTAACACTATCGATGCCAAGGGACTTCATCCCGTTTATGAACTCCGACCTGCCAAGCTTGAAAGGCTCCGATGCTTGGATCCTGCACGCCACGAGGAGGAGCGAGTCGTCGTCAATGCTGATTGCTAAATCCTTTTTTTTTTTTTTTGTGTTCTTCTCCCGATAGCTTACCTTGCATAGGGACAGAAGGCCTTCCCCTTGTATGCACTGTTCGTCACTGTCTGAGGCCTGTCTGTGCTTTTCGAACAAAGCCTCGATGTCCTTCATGTTTAATTTTTTGCTGGGGTACTCCTCCAGTTCGTAAGGGTTGCTCGACACCACCTCTTCCCGCTTGATGGCCCGCGACCCTCCTGTCGAGACGCTGTAGAGACGCTTCTTGTTCAACTCCGCTCTGTACCCAACACCTTGGAGCTGTTTTTTTTTTTTTTTTTTTTTTTTTTTTTTTTTTTTTTTCTCTCCTTAAATTCCCTCATACCGTAAACTCTACGGATGAATGGCCTTGCCTGAACGCAGACTCCATTGCACCGTTGGTGGCCTCGTCGGTCTCCACCCACCGGCAGGTCCTTGGGTCCTGCATGTACCATTTTCCTTTTGCCATTGTTCCCCTTTTTTTAAATATTTTCTTTCTTCAAAAAATATCGAGTCTCAAAACACGTGATCATGAATTCATGACACACGCGGCAGTATCCCCGCTGATGGTCAGGTGGCGTGAATGCGGCTGGGGTCGCAAGGGCATTCTGGCACCACTGCCCCGTGGTAGAGAAAAGACCCCCCTGCCCTGTTCCAATACGGGCTGCGGCCTCTAAATGGAATACTCGTAGAATCTGGGAAAGGACACAGGACGGATATGTTGGTTTTTTTTTTTTTTTTTTTTGTTGTAAATCAAAAAATTAGGGGGGTGGGGTGGGGGAAAGTAACAACGTAGAACCGTGAAGGAGAAGGAGGGAGGGGAAGTGGGAGGTGTGGTGTTGTGCGTGGGTGGGTATGTTGGAGGAAAAGAAAGGAAGGAAGGGGGGAAAAAAAAAAGGCTACGCATAACATGGAGTGAGAGAGGGGGGGGGGGGGGGGGGGGGCATGGGGATACCTCCCTTTGTTTCTTCTTTTTTTTCTTTTTGATGTTTTCGTTTTTTCCCTCTTTTTCCTAAAAAAAAAAAAAAAAAAAAAAACGAAAGAAGAAAGAAGGAGGGAAGGAAAGAAAAAACTCAAAGTGCAGGACAAACCCCCTCATGGAGGGCCGCCCTTGAAAAAAAAAAAAGTGGGGGTGGTACGGTGTCTCCTTGTATTCTTTCTTTCAGTCCCCTTTCCATTCCCTGAATAAAAATCAATTTTAGCTTGTTTGCTATAAAAAAAAAAGGGGGATAAAAAAGGATGGCGAAACCCCATCTCAACATTCTTCTAGTTCCAGGGAACATGGGAACAAAAAAAAAAACCCTATCCTGCTTCAAGGGTGTTTTGATTCTCTTCTTTTCACATCGGCAAGCAACTACTCATCGAATTATTCAATTTTCTTTTTTTTTTTTTTTTTTGTCCGGATTTTTTTTCTTCATTTTTTTTTCCCCTTCATTTTGTGACTCCTCCCCGCAACCTTAAAAAAAAGAAAAAAAAAAGAAAAAGAAAAAAAACACAGATACTAACCTGAACTACAAAATATCCCTCCCCCCTCTCCTCCCCTATTTTTTTTTTTTTTTTTTTAAATGAGAGAAAGATCAACGGACATTTTGGTCTCAAACAGAAAAGAAAAAACACTTTTTTTTTTTTTTAAAAAAAAAGGCCCTTCCACCCCCTCTTTTAGATATCTTCAGATTCACATGCCTGTTTTAGGGCCTCTGTCCATTCTCGCATTTCTTCAAAGGTAAGTGCCGCCAGATCATACGCTTTTCCTTTCTTCTGGACATTCAGAATTGGACCGTCCAGGGTGAAAGCCAAGCTATCAGCTCTGCAAGAGACCCGTGCACCACGAAGGTCCAGCTGGCCAAGGGGCTTGCTGCCTTCAGATTCACTGTACGTGATGATGTGGCCCTTCAGTTCAAACCACCGTTTTTCCGTCCCACCTCTGCTAAGGAGGCCTTTTCCCTTCCCACTATCTTTCATAAGGTACCCCTTCTGCGTGATTTTGTCATTCTTATCGCACTGTCGTGAATGTAAAAAAAAATAAAAAAAAAATAGATATTTATTAAAAAATCTTACCTCTGATGCCCGCTCGACGGCTTGCTTCCACTTGTGAAAGTCTTCTTCGCTTTCAGCAGTCATGATGTAATCTTTGCCCTGTTTTTTTTTTTTTTTTTTTTTTTTCGTTTATAAAAAAAAAATACCATCTTTGATGAATTCAAAGGGACACCATTCTCAATTTTGAATGTTAGTTTCATGTTTTCATGGGTGAGGAACCTGGATCCTCTCAGATCCAACACCCCGAGTGCTTCTGGCTTCTTTCCGTCCGTCTTTTCCTGTGTCGGATTTCTTTTTCTTTTTTTTCCACATACGTTTGTCGGGCTGCTCCACCACGTCAGACTCCAGCCTTTCAATGAACACCACCTCTTGTGGTCCTGCGCACCCCGTTTAAGGAGGTAACCTTCCATTTTTTTTTTTTCCTTTTTCCTTTTATCTATTTATATCTTCTTCTTTCCCCTCTTCTCCTGTTGGGTTTGTGTTTAAAATGAAGGCGGGGAAAAAAAAAATATATATGAGTTAAAGGAAGTCTTTGTGAGACGCCCCCTTGTTCTCATGCTCTACCTGCACCTATCCCCCTTCAGCAGCGGTTTCTCCTTCTTCAAAAAAAAAGAAACAAAAAATAAAAAATAAAAACACGTTTTAAAAATAAATACTGTAAAAAAAATAAAGAAGAATTAAAATGGTCCCTCTTGTGTAACATTGTGCTCCCGTTGTTTTCAAAACTTATTCGCTGCATGGAGGTTCTTGCTCCAGTCCGCCAACCCTTCAATACCCTTGTCCTTTGTCACCGAGACGCTTATTTCACTAGCTGACGGGTCCAAGGATGCGGCGCTGTACGGCCATGTTTGGGCAATACTGATTTTAGGGGGCATCCTGAGTAGGGGGTGGTAGTGGCCGACATGGAGGAGAATGACATAAGGACTACAAAAAGAAGGGACAGTGGGAAACTAAGGGAGGGGGAAAATATACAAAAAGAGGGAATGAGTAGACGAGGGGGGGGGGGAGAAAAAAATGTATACATACAGTGCAATATTCACGATTTCAACAAAAAAAAAAAAGAAAAAAGAAAATAAACATATAAAACCACTAAAATTCACGAGACGGGGGCTGCGGGGGACCTGACTTCTTGCGGGTGGAAATGGCTGTTTTTTTTTTTTTTTTTTTTTTTTTTTATAAATATTGTCCCATACCTCCAGCAGGCGTGGACGGCGTGATAGCAGGGGTAACAGTAGAGACCTTGTAATTAGGGCCGATAACCGATTTTGCCAGCTTAGGAGCAATAGACCTTCGGATGCGCAGCTTGCGTTCGGCTTCTTCTTCTATTTGCTTGACACGCCTCTCTTCCATGAGCTCTGCGTACTTAGTTGAACAAATCTCAGCAAGGTAGACGAGGTTGCCGCCGTTGCGTATGACCTCTCTGGTGATGAGGAGATTGCGCCTCGTGCTGTTGTCCATCATGTCGTAACACACAACAAGCTGCTTGACTGCCGTGAGGATGCTCTCCACCTCGTCGTAGGTAGGCTCCTTCGTCTCGTCTAGGATCCACCTCGCGTTGTGGCGCTGCTCGCCATGCGCTGCTACGATATATGCCTTTACGTAGTTGAAACCCGTTTCGAAGCCCTCCATGGGGCACCCGCAGTAGGCCTCTTGCACTTCCCCCACGAACGGATGGTCCAGTCCTAGGTTCACTGCCTTCCCTTTCAGCAGCATCATGACTTCATTGATCTTCTCTAGTCGTGTGTTTGTCCCCGTCCCGCCAATCACTTGCTCGATGTACGCGTCCAACGACCTCTCTGCTGCGTCCCTCACGGCGGTCTTTTCCTTCAGCTCGTCCTCTAGCTCTCTCTTCGTTTCTTGCATCCTTGAAATGGTCTCGTCGAGCGATGCCACCGTCGACCGGACTCCGCCGTGTCGCGCACGCGCCTCGTCCCTCCGTAGCAGCAGCCTGCTCAGTGTTCTCTGCAAAGTGTCTGCAACCTTCTTTGACTCGTGAAGTTCCTCTTCCGCAGACGAGCATGTCATGTTCCTTACCTCCGCGAGCCCTGCGTACTCATGCCGAAGCTTTTCCAGTGCCCTGGTCTGGTCTTCGATGATGTCATCCACAGCCAGGATGGTGTCCTCCAGGTTGCGCAGCCGCCCCTCGCGTTCTGTCAAAAGGGCCACTGTCTCCTTGTAGGTCTGCTGGTTGCCTGAGAGGAGTTCCTCATCGGCTATGCGCCGCTCGAGGCGGTCGACCTGCGACATGAGGGAGTTGTGGCGGCTGGTCAGCTGGCGCTCCTCTGACGCTGTTGCGGCTGCTTCCGCCTCCAGCCTGTTCAGTTCATCTTGCAGCTCCTGCGTCTCCACCTGCTTGATAGCGTCAAGCACTTCAACTTCCTTGAGCTTCGCCTCGGTGGCTTCCACGTACTCAGCGTCCTGCACCACCAGCTGCATCAGCTCTGTCTCGCTCTCCCGAAGGTCCAACATTACTTTGTCGATTTGTGCTAGTTGCTCCAAGTGCAATGCCTCCACATCTTCACATTCTTGCTTAAGTAATTCCAGTGCCCTTTCGTCGCTCACCCCACCGCTCACCCCACCGCTGCTGCTCACACTGGGACCTCTTTCGACCCTCTCCTCCTCTTCTTGCTCAGGGGCTTGTTCAGGGGCCTGCTCTGATATCTCGGGCACATTCTCGCGCTCCTGCTCTAACATTTGAGGTACTGGCTCAGGTTCTTGTTTATGCATTTCGGGTTCCTGTTCATGCACCTCAGGCACTGGCTCGGGTTCTTGCTCCTGTATATGTTCCTCGGGGGCTTGCTCGTGTTCCTGCTTTGGTACCATTTCTTGTTCCGCTTGGGCCTCCTCTCGTACTTGGTCCTCTGGCACATCGTGCTCTTCGTGAGCCACTTCCTCTTCTTCTTGCACCCCTTCTTCCTTACGTTCTTCTGTCTCGTGCACCTCTTCCTTTTCGTCTTCTATGTGCACTGCCTCTTCTTTTATTACCTCTACCTGTTCGGGGACTTCTTCCTCTTGTCCCTCATCTCCCACAGCCGTACCGCCTTCCC
This sequence comes from Diplonema japonicum, assembly GCA_964019335.1. Lineage (NCBI taxonomy): Eukaryota > Euglenozoa > Diplonemea > Diplonemida > Diplonemidae > Diplonema > Diplonema japonicum. Next base: position 196,128 of record OZ025680.1, read on the forward strand.
TCTCCGCAGTCGACATGTGTGCCTGTGGTGTAGGTGCCGTGCTGCAAATATTTGAAAATACATGTGGCCAGAGTAGTGATTCATTCAATAAGCAAGAGAGATGGTAGAGCAGAAAGAGAAAAAGAAGTCGCCCACGACACAGAAAGTGCGTTGTTCAACAAGAGAAATAGTAGAGCAGAAGGAGTGAACGTATGAGCTACAAGAGGTCTTTGTGAGACGCCCGTGAAAAGAAAGAAAAAATCGCCGCGTGGGAAAGAGACAGGAAACAAATGAAAACCAAAAAAAAAAAAAAAAAATAATTCTTTATGACTATATGTCTTTGTTGTTCGCACGAGCAAAAAAAAAAACTCTTTAAAGCTGCGAAAGGTTTTTTTGCCCGGCACAAGTTGCATATAGTTATAAAATCATTTTTTGAAACAAAAACAAAAAGAAGGGTTTTGACGTACCATTTAGTTGTGCGCACAAGTGGTATTATTCCTGTATACCTAGTAATAAAATAACGCATTGTGCTGCTAACAAATTAGTCCGAAGAAAAAAAAAAATGCGTGCAGAACACCTTCAGGGCACATACTCGACAATGTACAAAGGGAGGGCCTGCAAAGGGTGGAAGATGACAAACTCGTTGTTGATGACGCTGAGGCCTTTTGTGGCCCTGTCCTTGAGGCCTTTTACGTAGTAAGAGTCGTGGCTCTTAAGAGTGTCCCATTCTACCTTCTTCAAAGGATCGACGTAAGGAGAGGGATCAACACAGCGAATGATGTCGTGCATGCTGCAACCCGTCTTGAGACGGGCCTCTATAAGGTAAGGGTTCCCCAGATTGACCCTGCACCTCATAAGGGAATACACACCTTTAGCAGGCGTCACGTATCTGTGCGATTTTTCTACCGAGTCTGACAGGTAGATCCCCAGCCCAAACATGTGGCACTTCGCCCACACATGCTTAGCTGTGCAGTGCGTGCAGTCTGCTCCACATAAAGTAGTTGTCAGCCCCTTCCCCCCCGAGACAGGACATTTTTCACTCGCCTTGCAATCCGATGGGCACTGAAGCCCCAACCTCAGCGTGTCGTCCACCACAGAACATGTCGTGCCATGCCACAATTCCTTCTCCACCACAAACCCGTGCTTCTCGTTCAGAAACGCACGGCGTGACTCGTAGTTGCGTTCTTGTGACTTGTTGACAACCCTTTTGATTTGTTTAATGTCCGTGATCCCCGCGGACCGCATCTCCGAAGCCAGCTCCTCGTACTTCGCGCTGCGAAGGGGCACCGCCTCGTACGTGACTCGTGCACCGAAGTTCACAAACGATTTCTTGTTATGTCTGAAACAGCATGCCTCCGTCCAATCACCGTGGCGTATGTTCCACCCCCTGCAGTACTTGCTAGGGCCGAGTAGACGGGGACACGGCTTGCTGCTCATGAAGGGGTTGTTCCGCTGCTGATCATCTACTGTGATGGTGTGCTCCCCGAGGTACAGCCTCGTGTTCAGCTCCGCAAGCTGAAGCTGGTTCACAGGTGCTTCCAACTCCACAAACGCACCTACTCGTGCTGCATTCCTTTCAGGCTTCAACATCTTCACCTGATGGCCCACGAGAAATTCTTTCACGTCACTCTCAACCTCCTCGTCGCTTCCACCCGGCTTGAGCCACCCCAGCCATAGGTGTCTTGTTTCCTGCGCTACCATCCCTGCAATTATCCTCCCCTTCTCTGGAATTTGGCCCCCTCGTTGCTTCATTCCCATCTTCTGCAGGGTGGCAGCTGCGCGCTCTTCGTCGTTCTGAAGTTTTTCCAAGACACACGACAAGGGCGAGGATGCTGTGGTGTGGGTGTACTGGAGCAAGTACACGGGTAGGGCTTGGATATTCCCTTCCCGTTGCTTGACGATGTAGTACTTGTGATCGGGCTGCCACTCGTGGTCGTCGGCCTCTCCCAAGATCAGCTTGCAGAGGAACACGAAGGCACTCCCACGGCAGTAGTAGATGGACACGTTCGGGTCCTTGGCGAAGTACTCTCCTTTGCCGAAGATTTGCTTTGATCGTTTCAAGGGATCGAACCCTGTCTGTGCGATGCTCAGCACGTTGTTCTCTTCAGTTCCGTGGAAGCCGTCGACCATGTCAGGCGCCCGCCCCTTCGCACGTGTCATGTTGTACTCCGTTGCGCGGAAACGCAGCTCGAGACTGTCGTTCCGAAGCTGCCAGGCGTTCACTAGGACGTTGGGCCCTTTTGCGTCGTTCCACTTCTGCTGGAGAAGGTCGAGTTTTGACGGACCCACCTTCACAAGGACCTCGTTTGCGGGTGTCACAGGGAGCTCGGGAAGCAAGTGTTCGCTGCTACAGGTGAGGGACGGGCAGCGACCAATCATGTGCAGCAAGCATACACTTTTGCTGCTCTTCATGAGCTCCGCAATGTCAGCACCTGCACGGGGCATCGGCTTCTTTGAGACGGCGTCCACCATGGCGGCACCCCCCACGCCTTGGATCGTCGTTATGCCGAAGAATCTCCCGTTGTAGTTCGCTTCGAATTCCACGTGTTGCCCAACAGCCAAGCTGCAGGCCTTCCCGTTGAAGGAGGCAGCGTTGCAGCGAATGACACCGTAGAAGACTGCACTGGTGGGGGATAAGAGGCCGGGCTGTGCGAAGATTGGTTGTGTTGGGCTGATGTTGCCAAATTGTTTCTCCTTGCTCCAGTACGTCACCCTGCCAGGTAACAAGCCACTACTGTCGGCTGTAACACGGAGTAAGATGTCGCCCGGTGGAGCCTTCTCAACATCATCAGTGGATATTACTTCATTTCCGTTAACATGTGTTATTGTAAGGCGGGGGAACAAGCCTGCAATTGACGCTGGGCTGCCCACAGCCACAGTCGACACGCGGACTACGTTGCCTTCTTGTGTAAAGGAAGCACCTATAGGCGAACCCGATCTTGCGACAGTCACTGAAAAGTTGCAAGGTTCTAGAAGCACTCCGGGCATTGCAACCTGTTGTAACAATGCGACTGCGGAGGGAAACAGAGGCACAACAACAACAAAACAAAGCATAATAAACTAATGTAAAAAAAGGGGGGGGGGTCATATTATTTATACGAACTCTCTTCCCTTTTTTTTTCTTGCAGGAACGAGTTCAAAGAAAGATCGAGGTGCTTCACGACAAGCTAAGCAATACCCTTTCCCCCTTCCTTCGCTTCATCTTTTCTACATCTATAATAAGGCGATTTTTTTTTAATTTTTTCTTTTTTTTAAAGCTGAAAAAGATAGGGGGGGGGGGGGGGGGAGAGTCATAAAAGCTTTTTATCGAAGTTTTTATGACACCACCTCCATCTCTTTACCCACGTTTGGGTTGTTCGTGTTGAGAAACGCACGCTGCGCAGTGCAGACAGTGATGATAGCCTTTTTTTTTTTTTTTTTTTTTCCCCATTCTATCGCCTCCATACCTCAAGCATCACTTCAACAGTAGTTTCACTGTGGACAGGTTCGGCAAGGTCGATTTCAGTGTCTTTCTCTTCGATTTCCTCCCCCGTGTCGGTTTCTATGTTTCTCCGGTTTTCAGCCAGCCGGCAGGACGGGGGGAGTTTCGTAGTCACAACCGTTTGCTTCAAATGCGGCTGTAAATGTCTGCACGCGACCACATGTGTCTCTAACGAATCATCAGAGGAACACAAAAACCCCGCATAACGCTCCAGCAACGGTATGTCGAAATTCTCAACAGGCGCATGGTAGCCTCTCTCAACAACAAAGCATTCCTTATCAACCTGGTCCTGCACGGCCCGATACCTGTACAGCAAATGCTCGACAGCGATTGATTTGGGTGTGGGATCAAACCCAAGAGAAGCCTCCACATGAGGAAGCAAGACCACCATGTACTTCACGCACAAGTACGAAATGTGTTCAAGGAGCAACCGAAGCTTACAGGAAATCCTGTGTTCCAAATTGAATATATACGTTCTAAGCAACCGGACCCTGGCTTGGTGCTCAAAGGAGTATTCTTGTTGTTTGATCTGAAACCGAAGGAGCAGCCTCATGTAGTTTGCAAACGAGCCTTCTTCTGCATCGAAAAAAACATCTGTACACCGCCGTTCGTTTAGCAACAACCGTGTACAGGTAAGCTGGGTCAAAGGGGTGTGTGGTTCTACTGAGCTCGGCTCGTATTCCACAACTTGTGCGAGAGTTGGATTTGATAAGGTAGCGGATAGTCCTATCTCTAAGGGGTGCTTCATTGGTACACAGTGGGGGAATTCATATATTCCTCCAGATTGCCACCTGTGCTCTGGGAGCCATCTGGATAAGATGCTCTCCACTGACTCCCCCGCGAGGCCGTACATCACCTTGCAGATCATAGCCTTTTCTACGTATTCGTGGGCGCAGCACATTATGACTTCTTTTTTGAGGACGCCGTCCCATCGTTTGCACACCAGGCGTGCCACGCCGGTTTCCTCCCACCCCATCACCCATGACAGGACTTCTCTACATATTTCTAGTGGCACATTTTGCATTGCATGTTCCTTTTTTTTTCTTTTTTTTTTTTTTCTTTTTTTTTTTTTTTGTGAGGAGATGATTTGAAAAAAAAAAAAAAAAAAAAAAAAAAACAAGGAAAAAAAAAAGGTATAAGAAGCAGAAGAATTGAGGGAGGAGGGGGTAAAGTTACTGGTGTCGGGAATACAAACGCATAACAAAGGAACGGCGTTTTTTTTTTTTTTTTTTTTTTTTTTTACTGTTTAACTTTTTTTTTTTGAAAGAGAAAGAGAAAATCAGAAAAAAAAAGGAGGGGGGAGCAGTTTCTATTCCTTGGGTTCCACCACCGCCCCCTCCTTTGAACAAATTGCGTTTCTTTCCACTCCCTGTTTATTTTTTTTTTCTTCTTTTTTTTTTCCTTTAGCAGGTCACTTTACCCCCAGCGAGAAGGGGTAGTTAGATACTGGCCGGCAGGGGAGGCAGGAAGAGAAAAAAAACCTTTTTTTAAAAAAAAAGAAATGAAGTATAAAAAGGGTTTAATAAGGAATTCTTTTTTAAAAAAAAGTATCCTTCCCCTTTTTTCTTCTTTTTCTATTAAATATATCTTTCTCATAAGCTCATACACACTCCTTTTTCACATTTCTTTTTTTTTTCTTTTCTTCTTTTCTGTGTGCGAACAAAAACATAAGCCATTTTGAAATTCTTTTTTTTTGGGGGGGTCGAATGAGGCTGGGGAAACTTTTTTTCAAAAATACACGAAAGAAGAGAAAAAGCCAGAGGAAAAAAAAAGGGGGGGGATGGGGTGGAAATCCTTTAAGCAACACCTCTTAGCCTCACAAAAATACAAAATCGAGGAAAAAAGCTGGCTTAAAAAAAAGGGGGGGTGAAGCAGTTAGCTAATCCACGGATGACTAAGCGGGAGGGGACATGGGTAAGGAATGGGAAGAAAAAAAAAAAACAAAAAAAAACAACAGGGGGGGGGGGGGGGGAAAAGGGCGTGGGATAAAAAAATATGGGAAACCCATTTTTTTTTTCACTCAACCATATTTGTTTTTCATTTTCTTTTTTTTTTCTCTTTTTTTTTGTTCCTCTTTTCCCTTGTCAAAATAAAAAAAAAGAAAACTGTGTCAAAATAAAAAAAAGGGCGGGGGGGAAGGGGATAATGAAAAAAATCGAACAAAACTACAATCCCCCCCCTCCCCTCCCTATAGGTTCACTCACTCTTTTTACAGATGAGGGTTGATGGGGGGCAGCAAGTGGAAAGTTTCAAATAAATCCTTCTCACGGGCACGCATATGCCCACCTACAACATTTTCCGTTACCTTTTTTTTTTTTTTTTTTTTTTTTTTTTTTTTTTTTTTTTTTGCTCCCCCACCCCCAAACACACCTCCCCATCGTCAAAAATTATATCATAGCGTCCATCTTCCTTTCGTTGCTTCACCTTCCCCCCATACCACCCCTCGTCGTCGCCGTAATACACATCAACATCTTGGCCTTCCTTCCAAACCTGCTGCCACACATCACCATCGCTCCATACTATCTGAGACCACTCGTGTCTTGCTACCAAGGCACCCATCAGAGTGATTCTCCCCAATGTCAACATCGTGGACCCGGGGGATTGTTGCGGTGCGTCCTCCAGCTGATACGACTCCTTGTCCCCTGATTCCTTTAAAACAACGGATGCTGTTCGTTCCTAAAGCGAGATTTTTTTTCCCCCCCCCAAAAAAAAATTATACCTCAACTTTCCATGCGTTCTCTGCGCTGTCCTCCCATGTCCCTTGCAGGATGTCTAATTCTTTGTTCTAGAAAAAGAAAAGAAATTTTTTTTTCTTTTTTTTTTTCCCCGTTTGTTTTTGATACCTTAGTGGGTTCGGGGTCGCAGCATGACACCTTGATGCCGTACTGGCCGCCTCCGTGTGTGTTCGCCAAGAAGTCCATCATGAAGGACATTTGTTTCTTCGGCCTTGCAGGGGTCGGAGTTAGATGTTGGTTGTCGAGAGGTTCATCGTCGGGTGTTTCCACACGGGTTGCTTCTATAGGTGAGCGTATAAGGCCCGAGAGGGCGAGAGGGTTGGCAGGCGACACAGGTTCCTTCTCCTTCTCCTTCTCCTTCTGCTCGGGACTCTTATCGGCTTCCTCTTCACGTTCCTTGACGAAGGTAGCGAGATTCGACTCGGAGTGCGCAAGAGGGACGCCTTGAAAGAACGGAAGCGACTCATCCCTACGAAGGGACGCTGACGAATCCACTTTATAAAAGGTAAGCGACTGCCCCCTGCCTAGAGGCGTGCCCGAGGAATCTCCATTAGGGTGTTGGGGCTGCATGGTGGCACATTTTCGCACACTTCGCACTATTGTATTTGCATCAGGAGGAGCCTGTGAAGCAGAACCCTCAGGTGGTGATCTCACCAGTGTCAGCGACATGTTCATAGGTAGGCCGTACACACTGGGCGATGCGTGAAGCATGTTATTAAAGCTCCCGTTGTTGAAACTGCTATTGGTGATGGGGCTTGCATGTGCGTAGTGAGGCGGTGATGGGGACTGCGATGGTGACGTCATCGCTGAATCATAGCTGTTCTCCTTCGTGAGCTTTCTTTCACTATTGCTATTTTTGTACGCCCTGTCTGGGGTGAGGAGATTGTTTTCTTGCGATGTTGCCCGCGGGGTGACCTTCTTCTCTTCTTTTTTGGGGGACTGTGAGGCGGCGGGTTCTTTCTCCTTCTCCTGTTTCTCCTCCTCCTCTTTTTTTTCGTTGGTTTCTTTCTGCTTCTCCGCTTGTGGAGACGGCGGGCGGATGACGTCCTCTTCGCGCTTTTCGTTATATTTCACCGGCGCTTCACTTTGCTGTTTCCCGCCGGTCGACGGACTGCTACCGCAGCATCCCATTTCTTGTTGAAGACTTCCCCCCCCTTTTTTTCCCCTCCCCTTTTGTGTGTTTTGTTTTGTTTTTCTCCCCGTGACTATGGAAAAAAAAAAAAAAAAAAAAAAAAACAGAAAAAAAAAAAAAAACAAAACAAAAAAAAAACAAGATTCCCGTTGCAGTTGGGGAGAAGGGGTGAAAAAAAAAGGGGGGGGGAAAGAAGGAAGTGAATTCCTCGGGCGAGGCAGGGGGAAATAAAAAAAAAAGAAGGAATTTTTGTTTTTGTTTTGTTGAGTGGAGCCAAAAAAATAAAATCCTCTTTTTTCTTTTTGTCTTTACGAACGAACCCTTTTTACCGGGGGGGGGGGGGTTGTGTTTTTTTGTAGAGTCTAATTTGTAGTCTACTTTCTTTTTTTTTGTTTACCCCCTTTCTTTTTTCTTTTTTTTATCCTTTGTATTCCCCACCATAACGTGAGGGGGGAATCGAATAAAAGGTTTAGAAAAAAAAATGAAAAGTACAAACACTACAATGTAACCAACTTCGCAGAAGTACCGCATTTCCGTATGCTCGTGTGACACTCGCCAGGAGGGTGTAGGAGGTGGGGATAAAAAGAAAAAGAAAAAGAAATACCGTGTAAAAAAAAAAAATAATAAGAAGAGGAAAAAAAAAAAAAAAAAAAAAAGAGGAGCAGATTTGCGAGGGGTGGTGGGGGGGACCTTCGTTCACGAATTCTCTTATTTTCTCGCGATTTTTTTTTCTTCTTTTTTTTTTTTTCGACCTTACAATAAATAATAATAAAAAAACACTTGTTTTTTTTTTCCTTTTTTTTTTCCTTCTTCTTTTTTTTTTTTTTGTTCTTCTTTCTCCTCCTTTCATTTGTCTTGTAATTCCTATGCTCGACGGAAATAAAAAAACGAAGAAAATATGAAGAAAAAAAAAGGGGGCAAATCACCTTTTGCGACTGAAGTTCTATGTGAGTTAGGAGGTCTTTGTACCCTCCTGTTTCTCATCATCTCTTTTTTTTTTTTTCCTTCTTTCGTCACCTAGCAGTTAGTGACTGAAGTTTGCCAATAAATAAAATTCGCTATGGGGGGGGGGGGGGGGGTGTGGATGGGGTAGTTGTAAGCAACCATTCCAAACATAGCCAATTTAAAAAGAAAAGAAGTTATTAAGCCCCGCGATCCCGATTAAAAAAAATGTAGGAAGAAAACAAAACAAATAAAAAAAAAGAAAGAAACACTCCAATGTCCATTTTCTTTTTATATAACAACGAGTGCATGGGGGAGAGGGGGCGAAAGGGAAGGGAGAGAATGAGAGGAAGGAAAAAAAGGGGGGGTATGTGGGGTGGGGAGACATTGAAATAAAGTAAATAAAAAGATTATGCGCTCTTTTCTCCCCCCCCCCCCCATTCTTCTTCTTTTTTACCAACGGCCCCTGCGGTTGCCACCACCACGGCCCCCGTAGCCTCGGGACCCCCTTCCACGGGACTGGCCGCGGCCTCCAACATTCCTTTAAAAAGTTCTTTTTTTTTTTTTTTTCTCGTACCTGTGGCCGCGTTGCCTTGTGAAGGAACGTTCGATGGCTGTGACAGCATCGGCACCGAAGGTTTCAATGTCTTGTTTATGGTTGTTTTCGCGCATAACCTTTGTCATCCTGCTGTTAAAAAAATTTTAATAAAAGTTTTTTTTCAGCTGCGCATACCTCTGTGCCTCGCCCTTCTGCCTCTCGGTCGTCTCGCAAGACAGGCTGTCGAAGAAGGACTTCTTCTTGTCGTACCCCACCTCAACCGGGTCCTTCGTCTCCTCCTTCACCTTGCTCATGTCGATCTTTGCGCCCTCGAAGTCGAACTCCTCCTCGATGCCGGACATCTTCCTCTTCTCTTCGGCATTCTTGTCGTCGATCGCCTTGAAGTTCATTCCTGTGTGTGTGGCCAGGGGGTTCTCCCTTGTCCTGCTGTTCGATCGCTGGCGGTTGACGCGGTTCTTCCCGCCGCCGCCACCGCCCTTGTAGCCCCCATCGCCGCCGCTGCCCTTGTACCCACCGTCATGTCTGTCGTTCCTGTAGTCGTTGTACCTTCGGCGGTCTTGCCTGTAGGAGTCAAAGCCGCCCCCGTACCCTCCGTAGCCGCGGTCCCTGTCATGGTGTCCCTTCCCGCCAGAGTAGCGGTCTTGGTGGCGTTCTGTTGACCAGTTGTCGTACATTCCTCGGCCGCCGCTTTCGTTCCTACTTTTTTTAGTTAAAAAAAAAAAAAAAAAAAAAAAAAAAAAAAAACTATGTTTACATACCTCCCGAAGTTTGAGGTGTCCCTCTGGTGACTAGTGTGGTGGCCGCCTGTGAGTGAAATGTATATTGCGAGGCGGGAACATACCCTTACCCCCTTTGCCGCCACGAGCCGCCGGCTGTGCCGTCACCACTGCAGGGTCGATGAATTCAGGCTTCGGCTTCTGCTCGAATACAGTGAGATCCTTGATGTCGGACCCCCGGAAGATGATGAAGTCGTACAGAGCGTCTTGAAGATAAGTCGTTAAAAAAAACTATTTTTTTAAATCATACCAGAGGGTGGGATCTGGTGCTCTGCGGGTCTCCCTTCCGTTCCATGCATTCTCACATTCTTGAGGCTCACCGTGTTGGCAACAGGGTCTATGGAGGACAAGGTACCTTCATATCTGATTTCAGACTTGCTGATCAGCCTGATGCACGAACCTTGGATACGTGCCGAGTCCATGTTGCTTTGCCCTTTTCTTTACCCCCTTTTCTTTTGCAAGATCGCACGCTACGGGGAAAAATTTTTAAAACCATAATAAATCCAAGAGAATAAAAAAAAAAAGAATCAGCAACAGCCGACATAAAAGAACTAAGAAACAATAATCAAAAAAAAAAAAAAAAATTCACTCTTTTTTACCTAGAATAGACGATAAGAACCCACCAGGGGTTTCGGGTTCAGAGCAGGTGAGAACAACCTCTCCTTCAGGGACTTTGTACAACACCCCTTCGCACTCTTCCATGTCGTCTTCTTCCCTCGACCCTTGCGTGCTCGAAGCGGGCTGCCTTGCCACGAAATCAAGGTGTATCTTAGACCCTTTGTGGATTTCGTTCGCCTCATGCGAAGACGCAATAAGACCAACGCAAGAACGCTCGATTTCATGCTTGATGGAACGCGCTCCGTAACGGACATTATAGCCAGATTTTAAAAATTTGACAAGCTCAGTGGACCAGGAGAGGGACATGTTGTGACGGGAGCTTGCGATGTCCTTCCACGTGTTCAGTTCCTTCTCGATTAAGAGCTCGAGCTCCGCGTCCGTGAATGGGAGGAAGAATAGGGTTTCGTTGATCCTCCCAAGGAACTCGTCCCGTTTGAAGGCTTTTTTGAGGATGGGTTGGACGATGGTCTCCCTGAACTTCCTCCCTATATCTGTACGGTGCGTCTGCTTGTCATTGTGGATGGCCTCGTGGCGGAGGCGGATGGCCTCGTCAGCGATTCTCCGTTGTCCTAAGTTTGACGTCATAATGAAGATGGCATCCTTGCATTCTGTGGTGTTGCCTTTACCGTCGGTGATGCGGCCTTCGTCGAAGACTTGCAGCATGACTGTCAACACGTCAGGGTGAGCTTTTTCGACTTCATCGAGGAGTACAACAGCATTGTTTTTTTCCGATAATTTTGTGGTCAACTGCCCGCCTTGTTCGTGCCCAACGTATCCAGGAGGGGACCCGATAAACTTTGCAACTTCATGTGCGTGCTGGTACTCACTCATGTCTATTCTGATGAAACCTGATGTGTCATTATGGAGGTATTTTGCAACTTGTTTTGCAAGCTCGGTTTTTCCGATCCCGCTGGACCCGAGAAACAGGAACACCAATGGTTTGTTGGGGTCGTGCCATGAGTTCTCCTTTCTCCGTATTGCCGATGAAACGGAATGAATAGGCGCGAGCTGTCCCACGATGTTTTCCTTCAAACGTTCTTCTATAGGGTGTTTCTTGCGAGCATCTTTTTCAAGTGCTTCTCTGTGTCGGACAGCGGGTTCGAAGCATTTCTCCATTGCCGCTGCTTCCCGTTCTGATAAAAATTTCACCAAGCTTTTTGGGGTGATGTGTGGAGCCGATGCAATTGTTTCCAAAGATGCGCCGTGCCATATTAGCATTTCAACAGCAGGGACATGCCCGGATAGAATAGCGTAGTGGAGCGGGGTGAAGCCTGTCGTTTCTGATTTTTCAGAAATGTTTTGAAATTGTTTGCGTCGGGTTGCTGCGTTCGCCCGTGTGGCTTCCTCCGGAATCCATTCGTCTCTTGCGTTCACATTGGCACCCTTGTCGATAAGTATTTTTATGAGTTCCGTGTTTCCTTGATGCGCTGCCACCATCAATGGGGACCATCCCAGAACGTGTCGCGCGTTGACATCAAGATCTGTTCTTTGGATGACTATGGTTGACGCTTCGTCGCCTCCTATTCTACAGATGTTGCACAAATCTGTGCCTGTAATAGCTTCGCCTTCGGTGTCTGGAGGGGCTGACAGATTGTTCTTGATGACCTTGTCGATGCCTTCACTGTTGAATTTTATCGGTATGTTGGTTTCTGCGCTGACGTGTTTTCTCATTCCTGCTCCGGCGCACCATCCTGCACCGATGCCAAGCGAAGCTTTGAAAAGGCGCCTTAGGTTGAGTATACTGCGGGTCATATCTAAATATATATAAAAAAAAAAAAAACCTTTTTTTTGATTGTGTTTTGGATGTAAATAAAAAAATAGGGGAAAATGAAACGAAAATATGAAGAAAAAAAAAAAACAAGTTTTTCGAAGGAACAATATTTTCGTTCTTTCTTTCTTTTTTTTTTTTTTTTTTTTTGGAAAACAGTAAAAAAGGGAAAAAAAAAAGCACAAGTAAAAAGAAAAAAAAAAAAAAAAAAAAAAAAAAAACTGTAGAACAAGAGAGGGAATAGCTTTTTTAATTTCTTGCAAATAAGAAAACTGAAATGGGGTGAAAAAAAATGGAGAATACAACATTTTTGGGAAACAGGGAAAACAACAAACAAGTTCTGAAGTCAAGAATCAAGAAATACATTATTGCTTTTATTATACTTTTTTTTTCGGAAAACAGTTTTTCCTTTCTAATCACAAGACTGCAGGTGAGTGAGGAATACAACAGGTAAGGTTGTGAAAGTACATAGCTCCATTTCCTAGTAGTACCTGGAACGGGGGGAGCCGGCAAGGGGAGAGCCGAGGGCCCTAAGCTTCGCGTCAAGGATGGGGCTGGCGGAGCCGAGCCTGGGGGAGGAGGCGGCGATGGAGGCTGCCGCGATGGCGGAGGCCGTTGGGGAGGCGGCGGCGAGGGCCGCGGCGTGGGCCCTCGCCGGGGACAAGGCGTCGACGTAGGCGACCCTGCGGGGGCTGGTGTCGTGGACGAGCCTCGAGACGGAGGCATGGTGGTGGATGTCAGCAGCGTGGACAGCGTCAACGTTGGCTGCCCCGGCAACCGCGTGTGCAGAGGCCTCGGTGGAGGATGCAAGGGCCTCCCTCGCACGGGCAGACGACAGGGCCGAGACCTCGTGTCCGTGCCTCACCCTCTCCACGCTGGCGTGGGTCGTCGCCGCCGCGAGACCGTGCCTCGCCACAGCCTCCCTGCTCGTCGCGCGCACGTGGTTCGCCTCCGACAGGGCGTACGACCTCCCGGCACGCTCCACGCTCGCGTGTGCGATCGCGGCCCCAGCCCTCGCCGACTGCTCGTCCCCGAGCCTCGCCGCGAGGGAGGCACGTGCAACAGAGGCCCCGGCCTGCGCCGCCCCGGCTTCGGCTGCCGCTCCGGCCGCATCCCTGTCCGCAAGGGCGAACCTCGACGCAGCCGACGCCGCAGAGGCCTCCTCTGCAGCCGCCCTCCTCGAAGCAGCCGCCGCGTCCGCCTGGGCGTTCCCGTGCTGCAGGACACGCGTCCTGGCCTGCTGCTCCTGTGCCGCCGCCTGCGCGCGGGCATGCGCCGCCCCGGCCCTCGCGCTGTCGGCGTCCCTCCCAGCCGCTGCGAGGGCGATCGACGCAGCCCTCTCAGCTGCCGCCGCATCCCTCGCCGCCGCAGCAGCAGCAGCAGCCGTTGCCGCCACCTCCGTCCTCCTCCTCTCCGCCTCCGCCGCCGCCGCAGCAGCGTCAGCCGCCTGCACCCTCGCAAGCTGCGCCGTCGTCTGCGCCTCCGCCGCCATCGTCCCCACCACCCTCTCAGAGGTCACGGCGTTCGACGCAGCCGCCCCGGCAGCAGCGGCCCGTGCAGTCTGGGCAGCAGCCGCCGCCGCGCGAGCCGACCTCTCGTGCTCCATCGAGTGTGCCCTCAGAGCCGCCGACGTCGCCAGACCGTCCTTCGCCGCCGCATCCCTCGACGCCACCGACGCAGCCGCCGCCGCCGACCCGAGAGACGCCTCAGCCGCCACAAGCCCGGTCTGCGCCGCCCTGTAGTCTGCTCCCCTCCCGGTGAGGTCGGCCGAAGCCACAGCCGCGTCCCTCGACGCCGCCGCGTGGGCGTAGCTTGCCCCGGTCTCAGCAGCCCCGGCAGCAGCCACAGCCCCAGCGCTCGCCGACACCCTCCCAGCCTGAAGGGCAGCGTCCGCCCTCGAAGCAGCCGCCGTGGCACTGGCGTACGACGCGTTCGACGCCGCTGCTCCTGCACGAAGGTTCGCCCCCACCGCTCCACTGTGCGCCACTGCCTCGTTCACCGCGTGGTGGTGGCTCATCGCAGAGTGCACAGGGTCGGCGTCCACAACGTAGGTCGGGCTCAGGCTCGTCAGACGAGGGCTCAGGCTGGCGTGAAGGCGAGGCGAGTAGTAGGCCATTTTTTTATAAGAGTAAGTGAAAGAGTGAAGAGTAGAAATCTGTTTTTTTTTGTTTGTTGGATGCATTTTTTTTTTTTTTTATTTTTTTTATGAAGGTCAGAACAAAAAAAAATAGAAAATAAAATAGAAAGAAAAACAAGAATTGACAAGGGAACACACATTTTTTATCGAATGTTAACAACACTCGATAACGAGTGACACAGAAATTGGCAGTTGAAACGAGAGGCTAAAAAGACTTCCGACTGGTGAGGAACACAAAAGGAAGCATCAGATAATTCAAGAAAGGGAACGGAGATAATTAAAGGGAGAGAGCAGTGAGAGACAAAAAGAAACCCACGAGGAAGAAAGAAAGAAAAGGAATTCTCTGTGTTGAGAGAAGTTCCAAAAGTAAAAAGGACGGTAAGAATTTCACCTTTCAAATAAATACACACACACACACACACACACACACACACACACACACACACACACACACACACACACATCAAGTCACCACCACATAACATGACATAACATCACTTGTTGAGGAAGGGATGGAATCCCCTCTTCAGGCGTGAGTCCCAACGTGGGAGGTCTTCAGAAGCTTCTTGCAATGGGGCCCGTGGGTCCCAGCCTTCAAGTGGCACAACCCACAGCAGTGCACAGGGCTCACCCCAGTCACCTGGTAGTCGCAGCCGGTACACTTCACAGCAACCTTTTGGCACTTGGGGCCGTGCGTCCCAGCCTTCACAGCACACAACCCACAGCAGTGCTTCTCAACAGCACCCGACAGGGCGTAGAAGCAGCCAGGGCACTTCACCTCCTGCTTCTTGCAGAGGGGGCCGTGCGTCCCAGCCTTCATGTGGCACAACCCACAGCAGTTCGTGGGGTTCACACCAGTCACAGCGAAGTGGCAGCCAGCACACTTGGACATTGGTTTTTTTTTTCTTTTTTTCTTGTAAAGTTCCTTTATTTTTTTCATTCAGTGTTGTTTGTAAAAGCACCTCCCTTTTTGGTGTGTCGATCTGAGTTAATTCTCCGAAGCCTACTCGTGGTACAAGGGGCACGGGTGGCCACTCTCGTCCTCGTCATGCGTCGTGCACAAAAAGTAAACCCGCAAAACCCACACTCGTTGTGCATCACCATAAAAAAGACGAAAAGAACGAACGAATATTGAGAGGAAGGGAGGAAGCAGGGGGAGAGGGGGGGGGGGGGGGGGACAAAAGAATGGACCAACTGATATTCTTCATGTACACCAACCTTCTCTCGATTCTTTATAAGGGTAGACTTGCTGAACAGCAAGAGCCCTTCAACCCCGGACCAGTACCCGGTAGAACAGAGGAAGGGATGTGGTGCGTGGAGAAAACACGAAGAATCGTCAAAATCGCCCGTGAAGGATTTTTTTTTTTTTTGTTTTCTTTTTTTGTTTTCTTTTTGCTTTTTTTTGAAATAAATACTTTTGCATTCTATTTTTGCGATATACTTTATTATTATTTTTTTCTCCGCTATTTTTTTCATACTCTTCTTTTTTTTTTTTCTGGGGATGTTGCAACCCACACCCAAGTTACATAAAGGAAGCACCTACCAGTGATAGACTCCACAGGAAGCGCGTGGTGTGAAAGAGATCAGGGCAGTGGACAGAACTATAAGATATGAAGAAAACAACAGGAAGAAGAGAGCTTTGTAAGAGTCAGGGAAGTTAGAAGGATAAAAGGCTTATAAAGTCGTGTAGAGAACGAAACAAGGAAAAGGAACATTTTCTTTTGTTCTGTGCTACGCCCAGCTCGTTACACTTTCCCCATTTTCCTTTTTTTAAAGTAAAATCTATTTTCTCCTCAATACATATATATATATATATTTTTTCCCATCTGGGTCAGAGATCCCCAAAAGAAAACAGTACTGATAAACAAAATTACTTTCATCTCCAACAACAGCTTGAAGAAAAAGCCTTATTTGAAATGATGTCCACCTGAACAAAACAGAATAAGGGATTTCTCAAACCAAATGGGATGAAAGCTAATACGATATTTTTTCTGTGGCGCAACCGGTGTGGCTGGTCAATTGCGTTCTTGCAAAGGTGGAAGGTCACTTCACAAAAGCGACTGACCCACGAGAAAAAAATTGACAGCCCTGACGTCAAAAAAAAGAGAAACAAGAAGAAAAATACCCCGCTGTTTCATCAGAAGAAAATAAAGACATTTTTCTACATCCGTGAAAAAGCATGGGGAGGGGGGGATAATTAAACAAATCAAAAAAGGGGTAAATCAAAATGGTGCAAGCCCGCACGTCAGTTCTTTGCAAGGTACAACGTAACTGGTGCGCAACGTAAACACCTCACAAAAGCGACTGACCCACGAGAATGAAGTCATAGCAGTGCTCTGACGCCAATAAAAAAAACAAGAATTAGAAGTAGCCCGCCGTTTCATCGGAAGAAAATAAAAGACATTTTCTATGAATATCCGCGAAAAAGCATATGGGGGGGGGGGGGGGGGGTTAACGTTGCTTTCCTTTCTTTTATATTTTAATACTAGCATCCTACACGTTCCTGTTTATCACCACGTGGGGAACGGTACAGATAAACAAGGGGAGGCAAAAAAAAAAAATCTCGCTTTTTCCAATTGCAATCACAACATGACGCAGTTACCTTATTTTGAAAAGACGCCACCAGGCTGCTCCTATGGATCGCAGTGGTGGCTAACAAAGAAAAAGGCTTACTTAATCAAAATTGTAGTGCAAGCGATATGGTTGGTCAATTGTTCTTTGCAAGGTGCGAACGTGCGCAACGTAAACACCTCATAAAAGCGACTGACCCACGAGAATGAAAAAAGAATAAAATAGTCCGCCCGCTCGTTCATCGGACAAGACAATAAAATTCTATGAAAAACGGGGGGGGGGGGGATAGTTTTCCAGTAGTAGTGATTTGGATGTGTTGCGTTGAACTGAGAGGGAAGGGCACCTGCGTGTGACAGGGTCCCAGGGATTTGTACGAATATCGAGACACCCCGTTATTTTTGCACGAAAACCCCAGAGAAGATCGTGCAGAAGGGTGCTCGGAAACAAAAAGAAGAAAATAAAAAAAAACAAAAAATAAATGAGGACAAGAACAGAAGGGAACAAATATAAATAAAAACTAAATTATTTTTCTTTTTCTCTCCTTGTCCCCGCCTAAACAACGGTTGTACTCTCCTCTTTGACGGGTTCGCTATCCGAGAAGGCGGCCTTTGGCTTGCGCAGGAAGAAGTAGTAGACGAGGAAAGCAACGACAGCGACAACAACAAGAGAGCCGAACACGATGCCGACGATGGCGCCCGTCGAGAGCGAGTCGCCCCCGTCGCCCCCCTGCTGGTCCTCCTCCTTCGGAGTAGGAAGCGGTGCCCTCTCGTTGGTCACGGTCACGTCCTGCAGCTCCCCGCCCAGCCGGCCCTCGATCATTGCCTTGTTCGCCTGCAGCCTGTCTCGCACCGCCCCATTGTCCATCTCAGAGGGGACCCTCAGGTCTGCCCTCACCGTGATGCTCTCCGCCGATCCTTGCTGTGTTGTTATTGCTGCACGCCCTGTCGAAGAGGCTCCCTCCCCACAGGTCACGCAGTACCCGCTTGTCGCCCTTTCCAGACACACGTTGAAGCAGCTCGCCCTCCCCCCCAGCAACAGCTCCAGTGCGGGCATGAGGTCCCTGCTCCCCGCCACAGCCTTCCCCATGTCGCTCGAGGCGATGCGGAAGACTGCCTGCACCCCCCTCAGCCCGGTCTCGGGGGAGAGAGTCACCGGCTCCTGCGTGGGAGGGACGGGTTCAGGTTCCAACGTGGGTGCGGCGGTGACCGGGGGATCCCTGCAGAAGTGCCTTGCCGTGAAGCCCGCTCCCTCTGTTCCGAGGTCGGAGGTGAAGTGCAGGTACAGGTCCCCGGTGCTGGCAAGAACAGTCGTCTCGTTCCCCGTCACCTCCCCCAGCCACGCCCCCTCCCGCCCGTAGACCCCCACCTTGTCGAAACCGGGCTCCAACGAGGCCTCCAACGTCACCCTCGACTCGTGTCCAGCAGGGCACCCAAACCTCCAGCAGCGGCTCTTCAAAGGAAGGTAATCCTCCCTCTCCGCCTCATCTCCCGAATCAGCAGCAGCAGCAGCAGCAGCAGGGTACTGTACAGTGCGGGAGTAGCTCTCAAAAGAGTGGTCACAGTTCCTGTCGTTCTTCCCCCACGCGATCGGGTTGCTCGGAACACTCAGCTCGACGCTCCTCTCCGGTACCTCCTCCCCACACAGCCAGCGCAGCTCGAACTTGCTGTCCACCGTCTCGTCAAAGGCCGCCTTCACCACAATGTCGCCCGTGTAGCCAACATGCACCGTCCCCGTCCCTGTGAACCTGTCCAGCGGGGTCCTTCCGTCAGCCTTGTACACCTCCACGTAGTCGTACCCAGCCTCAAGCTCCAGGTTCATCGTCAGCACCTTCACAGGCTTCTCGCAGGTCAGCCGGACACACTTCTCCCTCTGCAAGGTCAAGGATCCGGTGTCGCTGCCGTAGGTGCTGTAGGCAGAGCAGTGCTCCTTCACCGGGATCAAGGACGAGTAGTCGCACGTCCAGGAGAACGACGCGGCCGACCCCAGGGGGAGCGCGGCCTCCAGCGACACCGCCGCCGTTTTCGTCATCCTCACCGTGGGGTTTGCCGGACCAAGAGGCAACCCATCGCCGTCGCTGTTGCTGTTGCTCTTGACAGAGAGGGCCGCCCCAGAAACGTGTGTAAGGGTCAAAGGCACGCTGTAGTCGCAAGTGAGGTCCCAGCAGTGCACAGGGCTGTCCCTCTCCACCTCCACAAGCCCAGGTACCCTGCTTTGAGGAGCGCATTTATAGTTCCAGCTCACCTGTGCCCAGCCACCCCCACTCTTCGTCATCAGCACCGCGTTCCTCGTCACCTCCATGATCTGGTACTGGTAGCCGTTCCCTCCCACGATCCTGTAATTCTCCACCTCGTCCCCTGTGTCCACCTCGAAGCGCCCGTCGCCTTCTCTCAGGTCGTACGCCACATTGATGTACAGTCGCTCCGGCGGATTCAGCGTGATGTACCAGCAGGTTGTCGTCTCGTCCGTCTCGTTCGTGCTGAAGCTTCCGGACCACCCGGAGAGGCGTTGGCAGTCTCCCGTGGGTGGCGACAGGGTTCTCGGAGCATCCGTCTCGGGAACCCCGCACGTCCAGTCCAAGGAGAAGGCCTCCCCGAGCCCGTAGGTCCCGATGTTTCGGATGTTCGAGGTCACCACCACGTCCCCCGTCAGGCTCACCACAATGCTGCGCACAAGGTTCGCCGCGTATCTGTTGCTGTCCACCACCTGCACGTAGTTCCCCTGAGTCCCCTGGGTCCCCCCCAGAGTGAGGTTCAGCGTCACCGTCTGGTCGCATCGGATCGTCCAGCACTCCTTCCCAGTCTCCTCCACGTCTTGGCGGGGATAGGTGAGCACAGCGGCCGTCAGGTCCTGGCACTTGCACGACCAGTTCAGCGTCATTGCCTTCCGCGTCCTCCCCAACACCGCAGAGTTCACGTTCGTCGCGACAACCCTGGTCCTGCAGTCAGCCGTCGCAAGAGGGTTCTCCTCCGTGTCGAGGAGCGGGGTGGAGTAGCCGCACGTCGTTGTGAAACCCCTGAACACAATCTTCTGCGAGGGGAGGGGACACCGGAAGTGCCAGCAGTCCACACCCATCGCATCCTCCCCGTTGATCCGGAACCTGTCGTTCTTTTCGTCGTCGGCGTCGTTGTCGTTGTTGTAGTCGACCGTGGTGCAAGACCCCCACCGCCCGCAGCCCCAGCTCAGGGTCGCGCTCCCGTGGACCACCACCTGCGTTCGGTGTGCGAGGTGCCTGCTCATGAAGGTGTCTTGCCCCCGTACAACCGTCCCCGTCTCCAGGTCCAACAAGGTCACAGAGCCCACGAGGTTCGCCGCAGAGAAGAGGGACTCCCCGTCGCACCCCACCCGGAAGCAGTCGCCGTTCACCACCGAGGTCGGTGTCCTCGCAGGGAGCTCCGGACACGGGTCTGCGGGAAGGCAGTTGAACTCCAATTCGAAGGTGCTGAAGGGGCGTGTCTCGTAGACCACCACAACCTCCAGGTTCCCGTTCGTGCTGACCCTGTCGGAGGAGCCTTCCCCGAACCCCACCCTCTGCAGCAGCATCTGCTGAGCCCCGTCCCTGATCTCGATGCTCTCGTTGTAGGCGATGTGCCACTTCGCGTTCACGACCTCAGACCTCCCCCCGCCCCCGCACTCCAGCAGGTACTTCACAGTCGACCCCGCCGTCGCCTTCCTCGTCACCAGCGCTGTAGAGCTGACCGTCACTGCACGCCCCTCTTCGAACCCGGGGGGGGTAAAGGGAGCAGGTTCCGGGAGGGGGTTGTTTTTGCACGTCCAGCTGAAGCGGAACCCACTCCCCTTCGGGTGGAACCCGGACCTGAAGCGGACCCTCAAGGATCTTCCGAAGGAGCGTGGAGGGGGAGCTGCCTGCCCACTCAGGTGCGTCGCGACCACCCACTCGCCGTCATCCTTCTCCTCTTCCAGGGTCAGCAGGTCGGTGTTGTCCTCGCTCGTCACGTCCAGGTACTGCCACCTCACCTCCATGTGCTGCGTGCTGCAGCTCAGTGTCCAGCACTCGTCTGCGAACGCGGGGTAGCGCCCATTGTCCACCGGGTAGCTCAGCACACCACCACCACCACCACCACCACCACCACCACCACCTTCTTCTTCGGAAGAGGGAGCCACCGCCGTGCACCTTGGCCTCATCATCGGTGTCTTGCACTCCCAAGAGAACTCGAACTGAGCACCAACACTCCTCGTTTGAGAGGACACAATCATCGCAGCACCACCGGGGACGACCAAAGGGTGTCCGGGGGAGGTGTCCCCCTCCCACACCTCCTGCTCCGGTTGGTAGAAGTTGTCCAGACTGTGCAGGTTTGCGAGGTTCATCCCGTCGCTCGGCTCGACAGAACCCATCGTGACGTGGAGCTCCTCCCCGACCGTTGGGCAGAGCATCACCCAGCACTTCGACTCGAATCGAGTGGTCTTGTAGGACACGGTACCTGTTGTCGAGGTGCTAGGGACGACGCTGCCCCCACAGATGCCCGTCCCCAGGAACTGAGCCCCGTCTCCCGGGGTCGTCGACTGGCTCTCGTCGCACCGCATGAACAGCGCCTTGTTCGGGGTTGCCTTCACCAGCACTCCCTCCAGAGCCGACTCCCGCAGCCACACCTTCACGTCCAACGGGGATGCTGCAGGGTTCCCGCTCAAGAAGGCGGCCGCCGCCCCTGCCGCGTAGCCGGCCGCCGCAGAAGACCCAGACTTCGTCACCCCGCCGTCCAGATCGTCTGCAGAGGCCCCCAGAACCCCCTCACCAGGCGCGAAGAGGTCAGCGTACAGCACAGAGCCGGTGGTCTCCCCTTCCTTGTTGTGGGCCCCGACAGTGATCACCTCGTCCACCCTTTTGGAGAGAGTGTTCCCCCTGTTGTTCCCGGAAGAGGTCACCACCGATATCCCGAGCTCAATGAGGGCGCGAACCGCCATGCGCACCGTCTCAGAATCACTGGGGTCGAAGGCCATCACCACGAGGGAGGGGGGCTGTCTCATCATCTTGCTGGTGACAGCAACCTGCGTCAGCGCCTCCACCACCCTGCTGCGCAACACGGTCCCAGAGGAGGAAACCACCTTCGTCGACATCACAGTGGCCCGCCTCGCCACGCCGTAGGTGCTTCCCGCGACAAGGCTCGCGACGTAGGTCCCGTGGCCGTTGTCGTCTCTCTGCAGCTCATCGCTCACCACCCCTTTGTAGTCCAACCCGTTGTAGCAGCGCCCCTTCAGCTCCCTGTGCCCGCACTCCACTCCAGTGTCGAGGACGAACACATAGACCCCTTCTCCCCACTCAGAGTTGTGCTTGAAGGATTGTTGGCTTCTGGTGCTGGTGCTGGTGCTGCTGCTGCTGCTTGCCTCCCAGTCCTGCCTGTGTGTGAGCCTGCTGAGACCCCAGAGCCCTTCCGCCCCAGCAGCCTCCTCGACACAGCCCCCAGGCATCGCGTGCAGCACGTCTTTGTGGACAACATCACGCTCCACAGCCACCCTCCCCTCGAGGAACTGTTCAAGCTGCTCCACCTCCCTCTCGTTCACCCCTTTGCAATGCACCGCACTGAAACCCCCGAACTTGAAGGCCGCGCTGCTGGTCCCACACACACGGCGCACCTCCCGCACGTCCGCCTCCGTGCTGTTCCTGTGCATGGTAACGAGGTATCCCGCGTCGCTCAGCACCCCTGCGCACAGCAAGGGGAGAAGCAAGGCTCCCATTGTTCTTGGTTTCTTTTTTTTTTTTTAAACGAGCAAACTGTTGAAAAGGTAAAAAAACAATGTGAAGAGAGTGCCAAGGAGAGAATAGCAGAAAGAAAAGAGAGAAAGAGAGGGAGAAGCAGCGATCGCTTTTAAGTTCTTAGAAAAACAAAACAAAAGAAAAATGGGTAGATATCTTCTCGAAATTATCGACGAAGAAAATTTAAAAAAAGAAAAAGGAAATGGGTGTTTGAAGTAGTCACCCCTTTCCCCCACACACACACACACCCTCCTTCATGGATCAGTACCCTCGAAAGAGCCACATGAAGGGGTGTTTTTTTGGGAGAAGGGACAACTCTGGCAGAAAACAAACAAAATAGAGAGAGGGAAAAGCATAAGAAACACAAACACAACTTCTTTCAATCAGCAGTAGTGAAGAAGCTTTTTTTTTTTTTTTTTTTTTTTTTTTCCCTTTTCCACCGTGTTCGACAAAGAGAAGAAAAGAATTCCCTGCGATGGGCGAGTGTGTTAGCAACAACGCCCATCCAAAGAAAAAGAAAGGAGGGGAATATATAGGAGAAGACTGGGGTCCCTGATCCGGGAACCCCTCATCCTTTTCTCCCCCTTTTTTTTTTTTTTTTTTTTTTTTTTTTTGCAAAAACACCATTCCCCTTGCTGCTGCTGCTGGGGTGGTGGGAATAAAAAGAAAGAAGAATTGAAGAATTTAAAAAAAAAAAAGAGAGACATTTAAGGGTACCTGCGGTGTGTGGCAGGACGCCTAAAAAAAAAAAAAAAAAAAAAAAACCGTCCTTTTTGAGACACATAGGACGGATAGGTGTTTGCTGCTCCGTGGTAAAAAAAATAGAGAGAGGGGGGTCTCTTTTGCTTTCTCTTCTCTTTTTTTTTCCCCACTCTATCACTCTCTTGTCTCCCTCCTCACAATTCTCATGGGAAGCTCTGCGGTGGTTGCGAAGATGATCCTCCCGCAGAGGGCGAGGCAGTCCCTCCCGTTGCACTGCTGGTGGCAGCCATCGTGCGCGACGTCGAAGCACTCCTCGTCTGCCCCGCAGGTGGTGGGGTGGATCCCACCGCAGGCCTGCCCAGTTGTCTTCGCGCACACCCCGAGGCAGTCCGCTCCCCCGCAGTCCGGGCTGCACTCCTTCCTGTACATGCAGGTCTCCCCAGTCCCGCACTGCAGCCCTGCAACCCCCCCGCACTCCTTCTCCACCTTCACCTCGAAGCACTTCCCCAGGCAGTCCCTCCCGTTGCACCCTGCGTTGCACCCGTCAGCCACAGTGTCCACACACATCTCCTCTCCCTTGCACTTCAGCCCAGCGATCCCCCCGCACGCCCCGTACTTCCTCTTCGCACAGATCCCTCCGCAGTCCGCTCCCCCGCACTCCTTCACACACCCCGTGTTCCGAGGGTCCGGGATGCACTCCAACCCAGAGGGGCAGCCAAGGCCCGCGATCCCCCCACACTGCATCGGTTCCGCCGCTCCAACCACTGTCACCACAGCCATCATCACAGACAACAAAGCAAGAGGAGAGCTCATTTTTCGAGGGAGGGTTTTTTTTTTTTTGTTGAGAATACGGTAAAAAGTAACCTTTTTGATTTTTTTGGTTAATAGTTGTTGTGTTGTCTTGAGGACAGGGAACTAAAAATAAAAAAGAATAGAAGGTAACTTCTGTGTGGCCAAGAAGAAGGAGAAGAGATGGAGGAGGAGAAGGCAGGACAGGAGGAAGAAGAATAAGATACAACCGTAAAACAGCACACAAAGTATTCTATTTCTTTTTATATTTTTCTTCCCTTTTAAATACTAAAGGATCAACTGCAAATGGACCGTTCCCACTGAAGAAGTCACTGTGCTTCCTAATGTGGGGGTGTAGAGTCCCCAGTGTCACACCCCTTTTTACTCTGCTACATGTTTTACGGTTCTTTCCGGCTTTCCCCCCTGTCCCTGCCGACTTGCAACACCTGCACCATTCCATTATATTACTAGCCCAACACAGCAAGCACACGGGTGCTCGAAAAGAGAAAAAAAAGAATATTTTTTGAAAACAAGAGCATAGTAGCACTCTATTTTTTTCCCCCCTCTTTTTTTTTTTCTTTCTTCCCACTTTATTCTTTTCTCGGCCCCTCAAACGAGAGAAAACATGCCACACGTCCCACGAGCAGGGGGAGGGGTGCTATAGCACGGTGGCTATGATGCACTCCTCCCCAACATGTGGTACACAACAGGACCAAAAGAGAAAAAGAAAAAGAGAAAAAGAGGAAAAAAAAAAAAAAAAAAAAAGAAGAAGAGAGAAAAAAATAAGTGAGCACATGTAAGGAGGAAGGAAAATGAAACCAGCGAGGCAACAAGAGGAGGTCCGCTTGTTGGCCCCACCTGAGTCAAGAAAACAATCAGATCGCGAAAACTAAAACACCGCTAAAAACTTTTCAGTCCTCACTCCTCCTTTACCTACAACCAGCAGGCTTCGTCCCTTCCCAGTCCTTGCAAACTGTCTCGAGGAGGTTGTCGCTGTTCCTGAGGACCTTCCCGTTCACTGTGAAGTAGGGGACGTAGTTGAGACCCTTGACCATGACGGTGGCCCTGGCTGCGACAGCCATGAGGGTCTTCCCGGAGGAGCCCGACTGGCAGGAGGTGATGACCGCCGGGTTCAGGTTGTACTGCTGCGCACACTTCTCCATGTGCGCCTTCGACCCCGCACCGGGCTCGTGCGCCTCGTAGCAGTCCACGAAGGGCATGTACTTCCACGGGTCGTTGTTCGTCATGTTCTTCACGCACACCTCCACGAGGTTCCCGTAGCACTCCCCGCTCCCGTGCTGGCAGTTGATCGGCCCCGTGAAGCAGTCCGACGGGATCGGCGGCGTCGCCCCAAGCCCGCACTTCCTCTTCCAGCACGAGTAGTCGTTCTTCGGGTCCGCGCACTCCTTGATCTCCACGAACGCGTTCCCGAACGGCACGTAGTCGAAGTCCATGATCCCCTGGATCCCCTCCGCCGCTAGGGTCTGCTTCACAGGTCCCTTCACGGCCGCCTTGCACCCGGGTCACAGAGACTCCCCGTAGAACATCACCTCCACCTTCTCCTGACCGCTCACCGCAACCGCAAGCAGCAGCACCGAGGCAACAGATCTTCCGAGCATTCTTTTAATTATTTATTTATTTATTTATTCTCTTTTTTTTTTTTTTTTTTTTTTCTTTTTTTTTTTTTTTTTGTCAGAGTTGTTGTTGTTGTTGTTATTGTAAAAAATAAAGGTGAGGAAAAAAATAAGGAAACAAACAAGGAGAGAAAGAATTAGGGTGATCCACCATTTGGTTATGCCCAACCTCAGGCATTCCAACGTATGGGGTTGTAAAGGAGAACCATGGAAGATATTTAAAGAGAACAAACGAGGGGGGAAAAAAGGGGGGGGTGAAGCAAAAAATAGAAAAACAAGGAAAATAAAAGGCTTGTGATGTAGGTTCGTTATATAAAGCAACCCCCCACAAAAAGCCCTTCCTCTTTGATTTTTCTCTTTTTTTTGGGGGGGGGGGGAAAGGGGATCAATCTATAAAATTTTATTTCCTTTTTTTTTTTTCGTGCTCTTGTGTTTCGCAGCAAGCAAAAAGCAAGGCACTACAAAAACACAAAAAATTTTTATGAAAACAAAATACAGATTCTTATGGGAATACGAGAGGAAGAAACAAAACGGGTAAAAAAAAAAAAAAAAAAAAAAAAAAGAAGGACCGCTCTTAAATAAAAGAAGAGCGGGAAGAAAGGTCGTTGGCTTCAATATCACGGAGGCTCTAACAAGCCGCTTTGTGTTGCCAACGAGCTTCCCTTCCCCTCCTTTTGAAAGTAAGTTTATTTTGTCATAACTGCCACAATTCTTCTTTGGCGCAGAATGCTTTATAAACGCCCATGACCGATGTCAATCATGGTGTCATTCAACAAAAAAAAAAAAAAAAAAAAAAGAAAATAATAATAAGAGAAGAAAGGTGGCCAGTGTTGGTGGCGCTTTGCTTTAAAAGAAAAAAAATTAAACAAAAGCAACAACACAAAGTGCACTTTTACCTTTCCGCCAGTAGCTTCCTGGTGGTTTAGTTCAAAAAGAAATTCGCAAAAACTATATGTCAGTTGTTGGTTCGCGCACATATAGTTATAAAAAAGATCATAATAAATAATTAAAAAAAAAAAAAAAAAAAAAAAGGTTGTCTCGATCATAGTGGTGCCACACAGTATGTGACACCCTTGTGAAGCTTCGCCCGAAGCCTCCCAAGTCCCCCTGTGGTCCCGTAGAATGACTGTAAAAGTGGAGGTACAGAATTCCTTTTGAAATAGGGAGAGGGGCTGCAAAAGAATCGAAGAGGTTAATAAAGCTGTTGTTCCAGCCATAAAAAAAGGCGGACGAAAATAAATAAAAAAAGAATAAGGGGGGGTGGGGAGAAAAAATGAGGTGGCTCGCATGGCAACACCTTCATCTTTTCTTCGTAAAAGCTAGAGTAAAAAAGAATCAAGAAGGGAAACAAGATAGTGTCCAGCTACTCACCTGGTAGCGAGAGACAAAACAATACGGGGGAGGAGGAAGGAGGACAGGAAAAAAAAGAGGGAAAAAAAAACACCGACCGAGTAAGATGAGGTCAAGGTGTGTCCCGGCGGCAGTGTGGTTTGTACCGCCATCTTGTGTAAGTTGGGAATTAGAAGTGTTAAAATAGGAAATAGAAATAGAAAAAAAATGAGAGGAAAACGCGTAGATTTTTCACTTTACACTGCCACCGCATCCCCTGGCAGGGCTGACCGTACCGCCAACAGCCTTCGACCAAGCACCCATCAGGTCGTGAGCGGCATTCCAGAAGAAGGCCCCACCGTTGCAGGCATACTCCTGCTTCAAGTCGTTCATAACACTGACCGCCTGCTGTGCATTGCTGTTGGAGTTGGTGCCTCCACAGTCGCTGATGCAGAAGCCGAACACCACCTTCGTGGGATCGCTCCCGAAGCAGTCCTCGACAAGGGTCTTGAAGTGTGCCAGAGCAGAGGAGAAGACCCCCCCGTTGATCCCGTCCGTGTTGGGGCGCGTGATCCCGTTGTAGTACTGCGGCATGACGAAGTCCACAGAGCCTGCCACCTCCCTGATGATGTCGAAGTAGCGGGTTCCCTTCGCAAGGTCGATGTCCACAGGGGAGTGTGTCACGAGGCTCCCGGTGGGGAGGTTCTGCTTCAACCCCACTGTCACTTCCTTCAGGAAGGCTTGTGCTTGTGCCCCCTTTGCGAACGACGACCCGCGCTGCCCGTCCTCGTAGTAGTACTCGTAGTCGAGGTTGATCCCGTCGAAGCCCTGGCTGCTCGCGACCGCCACCAGCTGCCGCACCACGGAGGCCTCCTTTCCGTAGCAGTGTTCCCAGCAGTCGTTCAGCCCGTCCCACGAGCCCCCCATCCCGGCCCCGCCGAAGGACAGCATCACCTTCTTCCCGGCCGCTTTCCACTTCGCCACGAGCTCGGGTTGTGGGGAGTTCCCGCAAACGGGCACAGACCCTGTGATCTTGCACTGCTGGTTGCACTGGTTCCCTCTGGGAGTCCACGTGTAGGTCACTGCGAAGGACACGAGGATGTGTGTGTAGGCCTCCATCTGGGCGTCTGTGGGACATGCTTGCCAGTTCCCGATGTAGGCGATGAGCCTGCTGTCAACAGAGGCGGTGGAGAGAGCGGGGGTCGGGGCCGTGACCGTGGCTGGGGAGGGGTTGGTCGGGACGCCGCCTCCACTATTGCCACCGCATCCCCTGGCAGGGCTGACCGCACCGCCAACAGCCTTCGACCAGGCACCGTTCGTGTCGCGAAGGGAGTTCCAGAAGAAGGCCCCACCGTTGCAGGCATACTCCTGCTTCAAGTCGTTCATAACACTGACCGCCTGCTGTGCATTGCTGTTGGAGTTGGTGTCCCCACAGTCGCCGATGCAGAAGCCGAACACCACCTTCGTGGGATCGTTCCCGAAGCAGTCCTCGACAAGGGTCTTGAAGTGTGCCAGAGCAGAGGAGAAGACCCCCCCGTTGATCCCGTCCGTGTTGGGGCGCGTGATCCCGTTGTAGTACTGCGGCATGACGAAGTCCACAGAGCCCGCCACCTCCTTCATGATGTCGAAGTAGCGGGTCCCCTTCGCAAGGTCGATGTCCACAGGGGAGTGTGTCACGAGGCTCCCGGTGGGGAGGTTCTGCTTCAACCCCACTGTCACTTCCTTCAGGAAGGCTTGTGCTTGTGCCCCCTTTGCGAACGACGACCCGCGCTGCCCGTCCTCGTAGTAGTACCCGTAGTCGAGGTTGATCCCGTCGAAGCCCAGGCTGCTCGCGACCGCCACCAGCTGCCGCACCAGGTGTTCCTCCTTTCCGTAGCAGTGTTCCCAGCAGTCGTTCAGCCCGTCCCACGAGCCCCCCATCCCGGCCCCGCCGAAGGACAGCATCACCTTCTTCCCGGCCGCTTTCCACTTCGCCACGAGCTCGGGGTGTGGGGCGTTTCCGCAAACGGAGACCGGCGTCAAGTCGCACTGCTGGTTGCACTGGTTTTTCATGGGACCCCACGTGTAGGTCACTGCGAAGGACACGAGGATGTGTGTGTAGGCCTCCATCTGGGCGTCTGTGGGACACTCTTGCCAGTTTCCGATGGAGGCAACAAGCCTGCTGTCCCCTGAAGAAGAAGAAGAAGAAGAAGAAGAAGAGGGGGGGGTTGCAGGAACAGAAACAGGAGCGGGTTGAGGAGTAGAGGGTGCAGAGGTTGTCTCGTCGACGACTGTGATGGTCTGGGTTCGGCTGCTGCCTTCAGCTGTGGCTCCGGTGCACTCCGACTTCGGGAAGAAGGGGAGGATGGTCCACACACGGTTGACCGTCCACTGACCGTTCCCGTTCGACCCCTCCACGGGGACAGGGTCGCTGTCCATGTAAAAAACGTCGAACTCTTGGCTGCAGGCAGAGGCCCCCTCTGCCAACCCCAGCACCGTGGGGTCGGTCGACTGCTCCGTGTTCACGCGGGTGTCCGCTGGGAAGGAGGCGAAGACGGGCGAAATCGGCTCAACCGTGATGATCTGGGTCACCTCCTCCGAGACGCCGCCGCAAACGGGGCTGTCGCGGAGCTGCCACGTCACCTCCAAGAAGGAGGACCCGCACACCCTGTTCGGGAACTGCGACTCCGGAAGCACGCGTTGCCTCAGAAGGTTCACCCTCGCCCCCGAGGTGCACGCGGGGTCGACAAACCAAGGCAGGGGCTTCAGGCTCTCCAGGTTCACCGGTTGATCACAGCGGAAGGTGTAGGAGGTGGCTCCCCCGAGAACAGGGCGCTTCCGGAGCACCATCCCCGCCTCGCTGCTCACCTCGCCGTTCAGGAGGGCCTGCTTTTCCAACGCCTTGTCCGCCATCGCCGACACCATCCTGTTTTGCGTGTTCCGCACGCTCGCCTCGTAGCTCGCCTGGCTGCTCAGGTCGTACGGCATGTTCGACAGGGTCACCTCCGCCTCGGAGGCCGACAACCCGCCTCCCGACCCCTTCCCCCCGTAGGTCCTCACCCCGCCGCTGAAACCCCCGGAGGCAGTCGCCGCGTTCGACCCGAACGGCACCATCACCGTCGACTTCGGAAGCGACGGCATCGGGACCTCCATCCCCGAGGCGATGTTCTGCAACCCGGGGTTCTCCTCCTTCGACCCCTCGATGATCGCGTTCTTCTGCGCCATCTCGTCCGTCTTCGTCTTCACATCCGCAGCGGCGAGGGCCACCTCCTCCATGCACCCGGGGTCCGCGTACCTCGGCCCGTGCTTCGTCTTGCAGGTCTTCCCGAAGAAGCAGAACAGGTGGCACCAGCACTCTTTCCACTGCGCCCTCAGATACCTGCAACCGTACTCGTTCCTGCCCCCTGCCCCCACGATCCTGTGGCCCGCCGTGTGGAACAGCCCGCTGATGCTCCCGATGGACTGCGCCGCCCCTTCGAAGTCCCCTCGAAGGAGCCTCTCCCCCGCCCTCACGATGTCCCCGAGGACCGGGATCCCCTTCAGCCACGTCACCGCGTCCCGAAACGCCGCCGCCACGTTGTTCAGGAACTCCTCCACCTTGTCCTTGATGTACCTGAGGGTGGTCTCGAAGATCCTCTTCACCTTGTTCCACAGCACCGTCACCTTCTCCGAGATGTAGTTCCAGGCCTCCGTCGCAGCCTTCGCGATCGCCTTCACCGCCACGTTGATCCCGTCCACGATCTTCTGCCCGAGGTCCCCCAAGGACACCGACACCGAGATGTCGAACTCCGAGTCCTCGAACCTCTTCGCCACAACGGCGTGCCCGCTCACCGTCGTCTCCACCAGCGCCAAATCCAGCGTCACCGCGAAGTCGATCACGTTCCCGTTCACCTCCACCCTCGCCCGCAGGTTGATGAACAGGACCTGGATGTCGCAGGAGAAGATGGCGTACGGGATCGGGCGGTTCAGGTCGTACATGAAGAGGACCTGTCGGATCTTCACGATCTCCAGGAAGTTCATGTCCCGCAGCTCCATCTTGAAGAAGGTGAGGTCCCAGTTCCAGGTCACGTGAACGTGCGAGGACAGCGCCCCGTCGAAGAGGTCGATCCCTGCCCTGAAGGAGAAGATGTCCGCGTTCAGGGTAACGTTCAGGTAGCCGTACGACCTCAGCATAGGGATGTCGAAGGCTCCCCCGATGTCGATCAGGGCCCGCGGCTGCGGCTTCACCTGCAGGTCCACCAGGAACTTCGCCCCGCCCACCGCCACCTTGTTCTCCAAGCGGTTCCCGATGCGGAGCTGGAAGGCCCCGATTTTCAAGTCCACGTGGTCCATCCAGGCGTCGATGTAGAAGCGCGTCTTGCTCACCGCGAGGTCGATCGCGATCTCCCACCCGAGGAAGTTCAAACGCCCCTGCAGAGCGACCCCCGCAGGGATCACCACGTCCCCGCTCCTGAACGACAGCCTCTGCTCCTTGATCGGGCTGAAGGAGAAGAAGGCGAAGCACTCCAAATCCAGCGTCGTCTCGTTCGCGTAGCCGTCCAGCTTCCCCGCACACCTCGTCTTGTAGTCCTTGTCGAAGGGGTAGATCCCCGACTCCGCGAGCTTCCCGGGGATCACCACCTTGTCCAGGGCTGGAACGTAGTCCGACAGCACGTCGATGATCCCGCCGATCGTGAGCTCCGACACCATCGCGATGAAGAAGTTGTCCTCGGGGACCGTCCCGCTCACCCCGACGTAGGTGCGCCCCTCGATGTACGCCCCCGTCTTCGTCGTGCAGCTTCCTTCCTTCCCGAAGCAGACCGCTCCCCCCAGGGTGAACCCGGTCGGGACCGGCGACTTCAAATCCCACTCCACCCCGAGGATGACGTCCCCGATGTGCAGGAAGGGGAGCCCCAGGGCCCGGTACCACCACCCGTCCAGCTTCAGCGACCCCCGCACCAGCTGCGCCGACGGGCTCACCACCAGAGACAGGTCCCCGATCAGGAACAGGAAGCGCCTCTCCTCATAGTCCTCCTTGCAGCGCTCCACGCAGATCTTTAGAGGGATGTTCACCCCGAGCTTCGACAGCGGCAGCCCCCCGAAGTTGTGCTCGTACTGCGCGTAGATGCTCATCCCGAGCGTCCCCTCCACGTTCACGATCGCGAAGTT
This sequence comes from Diplonema japonicum, assembly GCA_964019335.1. NCBI lineage: Eukaryota > Euglenozoa > Diplonemea > Diplonemida > Diplonemidae > Diplonema > Diplonema japonicum. The sequence continues at coordinate 228,117 of OZ025680.1, forward strand.
GCTCTCCGAAGTGTCCGGGTCCGTCCCGATCCGCAGCTCCAGCAAGGCCGACCCGGAGAACTGAAGCTCCGCGCTCGCCGACACTCGGAAGTTCTCCGTCACGTCCCCCACCACCTCCAAGAAGTCCCCTTCCAGGATGTCCGGCAGCTTCGGAGACCCGATCGCGTACAGCTTCACCCCCGAGGTCGTCGCCGCCAGTGCGAGCTTCGTGTCCTGGATCCCGAACGACAGCACGGGAGACAGGGCTGTGTCCAACGCCTGCGCCACCCCTTCGTCGAAGTTGCTCGTCACCAAATAGGCCACGTTCGCCATCGTCAGCTCCTCCACCCACACGCTCGCCTCCACCCCGTCGCACGCGGGGGTCTGCCCGATCCGTCCCACTCCAGACACTGTCGTCGTCGGGGTTGGAGCCGCGCAGTTTCCGAGACAGAAAGGCATCGTCACTTCTCCCTTCTGCAGAATCGGTTTCATGAGCTCCAAGAAGTCTCCGAGGTCTGACGAAGCGTCCAGAAGTTCTCTTGTGCTGTGCTTCGTGGTGGTGGTGGTGGTGGTGGTGTTGACGCCGTCGTTCTTGTTGTCGTCGCCCTTCACAATGCTAGTGTACATGCGTGCCCCCGTAGCAGTGCTCGCAGAAGCGGAGTCCATGGGACAAGCAGAAGGGTCGTATGCCACACTCGCTCCCTTGTTCGAGTCCTCCAGCGTCACCGCCATCCCCAAGCTGAACCCGATCCCTGACCACTTGTTCCCCTTGGCGTCCGTGATGGAGCTCCTCTTCTGGCTCAACCATGATCTCGGGAGCTCCTTGACCGCCTCTTTGATCTTCCCTGCAAGTCCGTCCAGCGCGAAGTCCATGTCCCTGATCGCCTCCCTGTTCTTCTTCTTGAAGATGTGCTTCCCCCACGACTTCAAGCTCACCCCGAATCCTCCGAACAGCACGTTCTCCCACCAGGTGCTCGCCGAGATCACCTCGACACACCTCCAGTGCGGGTGCGTGAACACGATCGTGATCCCGTCGATCCCCACCGTCGACGAGATGATGGCAGGCATGTCGATCCCGACCTCGAAGGCGAACCCGCTGAAGGCCCCTGCGCTCGCGAACCACTCCACCGACAGCGACACCTCGAACAGCGTGTTGGCGAAGAAGCCCTTCTCCCCTGTCTTCTCGCCGGAGCGAGCCTTCTTCTTGGTCCTGCCTCGAAACAGTACTTCCCCTTCCCTCTCCTTCTTCTTCTCCTTCTCCTGCTCCGCAGAAAGAACCTTCCCCCCGTGCCCGAACGAGGTTTCCTTCACGCACACCCCGTTCTCGCACTCTTCGTTCAATCCGCAGTCGTTGTCGCTGGTGCAACCATCAGACTCAACGGCTCGAGGGGTCAACACAGACAGCTCTCTATCGGGAGCAGGAGTGGGAGGGGCGGGAGTAGCAGGAGCAGGAGTGCGAGGGGCAGGGGTGCGAGGAGCAGGAGTACGAGGGGCAGGGGTACGAGGGGCGGGAGTACGAGGGGCAGGGGTGCGAGGGGCGGGAGTGGAAGGAGCAGGGGTCGTCGCGGAGGTGTTCTTGTTCTGCCTCTCGTAGTTGATGCCCGCACCCCATCCAAGACCCAGACCCGAGAAGAGGTTCGCCTTTCCACCTGGGACAGCCTCCAACCCGATGCTCCACCCGAGCCCAACAGAGGGGGTGAACTGGAAGCTCCCCACCTTCAGCCCTTCATACGAGACACTGAAGCCGATCGTCACAGTGAAGAGCGGACACCCGAAGTTCGAGTTTGCCTTCGAGGCGCAGAGGTACCCGATCGCACAGCAGTCCTCCAGGGGCTTCACCACCCTCCGCTTTTGGTGGTTCTGCTGCGCCTCGAGGAGCATCGCCGCCCTGTCCGCAGAGGCGGCGGCGGTCGTCGTTGTCGAGTTGCACTGCCCGGAGAAGGTGCGGATGTAGGGCTTCAAGCTGTTCGCGAGGTCGGGGATGTCGGCCAGGAAGGTCTCCACCGTCGCAGTGTCCTCGAAGAACTCCATCAGCCCGTCCGCCGCCTCCACCGCCTTGTCCTTCAGGGTGTTCAGCTGGTCGAGGGACTGCGTCACCGCCTCTATCGCCTCCTGCACCCCGAGGGCCTCCAGCACTTCTTCCGCCCTGTCAGCAAGGGCGTCCGCCACCGCCCCCCTGAAGGCGTCCACCGTGTCCACCAGCGACGAGGCCAGCGACGTCACCGTCAGCGGCTCAGAGGTCGACGTCGTTGTCGGCGCCGTGTCCTGCGCTGCTCCCACCAGAAGTACCGCGGCTCCCACCGCTAGCAGCATCTGCAAGTTTACCATCTTGTCAACCTTAACAGAAGGGACGGTTGGGGTGCCTTCTTGGTTTCTCTTTTTCTTCTTCTTCTTCTTCTTCTTCTTTTTGTGTGTGTATTAACCTGTAGGTGGTAAACTAGAGGGGGAAATGAAGTTGGGAAAACAGAAAAACAAACAAAAATAGAAAGAGGGGGAGAAACAGCGATCGCAAGTAAAGTCTTAGAAAGCAAACGTTTAAAATGAACAGCTTGTCCCGTTTACCCCTACTGTGAATATGAAAACGGCTTTCTTTGCTTGTGTAAAGCTGCCTCTAATCTTTTTTTACCCTCCCCTTTTTTTTCTTTTGCAAAAATAACAATTCTTTTCAAAGTTTGTTTACTTGTTCCAGCAAAACAAAACAAAAACAAAAAAGAAGAGAAAAAAAAGAAAGAGATTTAAGGGTACCTGCGGTATGTGGCAGGATGCCTTTAAAAAAAAGGCAAAAAAAAAAAGAAGGTGCGGATATCTGTTCCTCGAAATTATCGAAGAAGAGAACGCTTTGAGAAGAAGATGCAAGGACTTGTGTGGTGTCGCCATTGACAGCACACCAAGAAGTTTCTGTGCTTTTTTTTTTTTCTCTTTTCTTTTTTTCTTCTTCTCTTTTTCAAATATTCTCTACTCGTTTCTTTACCTTTCATCGTTTTGCCTAGGGGAATAGGTTCCCTTCATTGAAGCTAGAGAAAAAAAAAAGATATAAAAAGTAGTGAAAAAGCAAAACAAGCCCACGCAGGTTCCTATTCTTTCTTCCTGCCCGTGAACAAGGCACAGACATAAAATGAACATGACCGCATCAGCTTGCGTTGCTCCAGAAGAAGAAGGGGGAGAGGGGGGAGGACAAAGATCTATTTTCCCCCCCAGAAAATTTACTTGGAGAAGTAAAAAAAAAAAATGAGGGGTTTTTAATTCACCCGAGTGGTGAGGTGATTCCAGTGTCGTGGAAGGAGAGGGGGGGGAAAAAAAAGGCCATGTAATTGAATGGCGTGTCGCTCTATTTTTCTTCTTCTTTTCTTTTTTACTTTCTTATGTTTGTTACAAAAAAAAAAAGAAAAGAAGAAGAAAAAACTACGTCATAAAAGCTTATTATCATATGCGGTATTGAATTTTGAAGAAAAAAAAGAAAAAAAAAATTCACTATGATAGGAACGAAGTAGTTAGCAAATGCCCGCAAAAAAAGAAGAAGAAAAAAAGACATCAGCTGCGCCACGGGTAAGACCAATCTTACCTATGGTGCACCCGATACGGTCAGTTATTTGTCAATTGTCACAGGTGTGCAACGAAACACCTCACAAAAAAAAAGCGACTGGTTCACAAGAAAGAAATGGGGGAACAAAAGAAAGACAACCACAGCAGTGCCGCAGTGAACAAAAAAAATAAAATAAAAAAATTTTCTGTGAGCAATAGGGGCTTACAATGAGGATTTCGAATTAATTCATTTAGACACCTAAATCGCGTAGATCCAGAGGAGGTCTTGCAGAAGGGTGCTCGGAGAAACAAAATAAAAAACAGCAAAACAAAAGATAATAGAATAGAAATAAGAAGATGAGAGAGACAGTCAGAACGAAGGTAACAAAACTATACGAATACAATATAATCCTTCACCTCTTCTCTGTCCCCGCCTAAACAACGGTTGTACGCTCCTCTTTGACGGGTTCGCTATCCGAGAAGGCGGCCTTTGGCTTGCGCAGGAAGAAGTAGTAGACGAGGAAAGCAACGACAGCGACAACAACAAGAGAGCCGAACACGATGCCGACGATGGCGCCCGTCGAGAGCGAGTCGCCCCCGTCGCCCCCCTGCTGGTCCTCCTCCTTCGGAGTAGGAAGCGGTGCCCTCTCGTTGGTCACGGTCACGTCCTGCAGCTCCCCGCCCAGCCGGCCCTCGATCATTGCCTTGTTCGCCTGCAGCCTGTCTCGCACCGCCCCATTGTCCATCTCAGAGGGGACCCTCAGGTCTGCCCTCACCGTGATGCTCTCCGCCGATCCTTGCTGTGTTGTTATTGCTGCACGCCCTGTCGAAGAGGCTCCCTCCCCACAGGTCACGCAGTACCCGCTTGTCGCCCTTTCCAGACACACGTTGAAGCAGCTCGCCCTCCCCCCCAGCAACAGCTCCAGTGCGGGCATGAGGTCCCTGCTCCCCGCCACAGCCTTCCCCATGTCGCTCGAGGCGATGCGGAAGACTGCCTGCACCCCCCTCAGCCCGGTCTCGGGGGAGAGAGTCACCGGCTCCTGCGTGGGAGGGACGGGTTCAGGTTCCAACGTGGGTGCGGCGGTGACCGGGGGATCCCTGCAGAAGTGCCTTGCCGTGAAGCCCGCTCCCTCTGTTCCGAGGTCGGAGGTGAAGTGCAGGTACAGGTCCCCGGTGCTGGCAAGAACAGTCGTCTCGTTCCCCGTCACCTCCCCCAGCCACGCCCCCTCCCGCCCGTAGACCCCCACCTTGTCGAAACCGGGCTCCAACGAGGCCTCCAACGTCACCCTCGACTCGTGTCCAGCAGGGCACCCAAACCTCCAGCAGCGGCTCTTCAAAGGAAGGTAATCCTCCCTCTCCGCCTCATCTCCCGAATCAGCAGCAGCAGCAGCAGCAGCAGGGTACTGTACAGTGCGGGAGTAGCTCTCAAAAGAGTGGTCACAGTTCCTGTCGTTCTTCCCCCACGCGATCGGGTTGCTCGGAACACTCAGCTCGACGCTCCTCTCCGGTACCTCCTCCCCACACAGCCAGCGCAGCTCGAACTTGCTGTCCACCGTCTCGTCAAAGGCCGCCTTCACCACAATGTCGCCCGTGTAGCCAACATGCACCGTCCCCGTCCCTGTGAACCTGTCCAGCGGGGTCCTTCCGTCAGCCTTGTACACCTCCACGTAGTCGTACCCAGCCTCAAGCTCCAGGTTCATCGTCAGCACCTTCACAGGCTTCTCGCAGGTCAGCCGGACACACTTCTCCCTCTGCAAGGTCAAGGATCCGGTGTCGCTGCCGTAGGTGCTGTAGGCAGAGCAGTGCTCCTTCACCGGGATCAAGGACGAGTAGTCGCACGTCCAGGAGAACGACGCGGCCGACCCCAGGGGGAGCGCGGCCTCCAGCGACACCGCCGCCGTTTTCGTCATCCTCACCGTGGGGTTTGCCGGACCGAGAGGCAACCCATCGCCGTCGCTGTTGCTGTTGCTCTTGACAGAGAGGGCCGCCCCAGAAACGTGTGTAAGGGTCAAAGGCACGCTGTAGTCGCAAGTGAGGTCCCAGCAGTGCACAGGGCTGTCCCTCTCCACCTCCACAAGCCCAGGTACCCTGCTTTGAGGAGCGCATTTATAGTTCCAGCTCACCTGTGCCCAGCCACCCCCACTCTTCGTCATCAGCACCGCGTTCCTCGTCACCTCCATGATCTGGTACTGGTAGCCGTTCCCTCCCACGATCCTGTAATTCTCCACCTCGTCCCCTGTGTCCACCTCGAAGCGCCCGTCGCCTTCTCTCAGGTCGTACGCCACATTGATGTACAGTCGCTCCGGCGGATTCAGCGTGATGTACCAGCAGGTTGTCGTCTCGTCCGTCTCGTTCGTGCTGAAGCTTCCGGACCACCCGGAGAGGCGTTGGCAGTCTCCCGTGGGTGGCGACAGGGTTCTCGGAGCATCCGTCTCGGGAACCCCGCACGTCCAGTCCAAGGAGAAGGCCTCCCCGAGCCCGTAGGTCCCGATGTTTCGGATGTTCGAGGTCACCACCACGTCCCCCGTCAGGCTCACCACAATGCTGCGCACAAGGTTCGCCGCGTATCTGTTGCTGTCCACCACCTGCACGTAGTTCCCCTGAGTCCCCTGGGTCCCCCCCAGAGTGAGGTTCAGCGTCACCGTCTGGTCGCATCGGATCGTCCAGCACTCCTTCCCAGTCTCCTCCACGTCTTGGCGGGGATAGGTGAGCACAGCGGCCGTCAGGTCCTGGCACTTGCACGACCAGTTCAGCGTCATTGCCTTCCGCGTCCTCCCCAACACCGCAGAGTTCACGTTCGTCGCGACAACCCTGGTCCTGCAGTCAGCCGTCGCAAGAGGGTTCTCCTCCGTGTCGAGGAGCGGGGTGGAGTAGCCGCACGTCGTTGTGAAACCCCTGAACACAATCTTCTGCGAGGGGAGGGGACACCGGAAGTGCCAGCAGTCCACACCCATCGCATCCTCCCCGTTGATCCGGAACCTGTCGTTCTTTTCGTCGTCGGCGTCGTTGTCGTTGTTGTAGTCGACCGTGGTGCAAGACCCCCACCGCCCGCAGCCCCAGCTCAGGGTCGCGCTCCCGTGGACCACCACCTGCGTTCGGTGTGCGAGGTGCCTGCTCATGAAGGTGTCTTGCCCCCGTACAACCGTCCCCGTCTCCAGGTCCAACAAGGTCACAGAGCCCACGAGGTTCGCCGCAGAGAAGAGGGACTCCCCGTCGCACCCCACCCGGAAGCAGTCGCCGTTCACCACCGAGGTCGGTGTCCTCGCAGGGAGCTCCGGACACGGGTCTGCGGGAAGGCAGTTGAACTCCAATTCGAAGGTGCTGAAGGGGCGTGTCTCGTAGACCACCACAACCTCCAGGTTCCCGTTCGTGCTGACCCTGTCGGAGGAGCCTTCCCCGAACCCCACCCTCTGCAGCAGCATCTGCTGAGCCCCGTCCCTGATCTCGATGCTCTCGTTGTAGGCGATGTGCCACTTCGCGTTCACGACCTCAGACCTCCCCCCGCCCCCGCACTCCAGCAGGTACTTCACAGTCGACCCCGCCGTCGCCTTCCTCGTCACCAGCGCTGTAGAGCTGACCGTCACTGCACGCCCCTCTTCGAACCCGGGGGGGGTAAAGGGAGCAGGTTCCGGGAGGGGGTTGTTTTTGCACGTCCAGCTGAAGCGGAACCCACTCCCCTTCGGGTGGAACCCGGACCTGAAGCGGACCCTCAAGGATCTTCCGAAGGAGCGTGGAGGGGGAGCTGCCTGCCCACTCAGGTGCGTCGCGACCACCCACTCGCCGTCATCCTTCTCCTCTTCCAGGGTCAGCAGGTCGGTGTTGTCCTCGCTCGTCACGTCCAGGTACTGCCACCTCACCTCCATGTGCTGCGTGCTGCAGCTCAGTGTCCAGCACTCGTCTGCGAACGCGGGGTAGCGCCCATTGTCCACCGGGTAGCTCAGCACACCACCACCACCACCACCACCACCACCACCACCACCTTCTTCTTCGGAAGAGGGAGCCACCGCCGTGCACCTTGGCCTCATCATCGGTGTCTTGCACTCCCAAGAGAACTCGAACTGAGCACCAACACTCCTCGTTTGAGAGGACACAATCATCGCAGCACCACCGGGGACGACCAAAGGGTGTCCGGGGGAGGTGTCCCCCTCCCACACCTCCTGCTCCGGTTGGTAGAAGTTGTCCAGACTGTGCAGGTTTGCGAGGTTCATCCCGTCGCTCGGCTCGACAGAACCCATCGTGACGTGGAGCTCCTCCCCGACCGTTGGGCAGAGCATCACCCAGCACTTCGACTCGAATCGAGTGGTCTTGTAGGACACGGTACCTGTTGTCGAGGTGCTAGGGACGACGCTGCCCCCACAGATGCCCGTCCCCAGGAACTGAGCCCCGTCTCCCGGGGTCGTCGACTGGCTCTCGTCGCACCGCATGAACAGCGCCTTGTTCGGGGTTGCCTTCACCAGCACTCCCTCCAGAGCCGACTCCCGCAGCCACACCTTCACGTCCAACGGGGATGCTGCAGGGTTCCCGCTCAAGAAGGCGGCCGCCGCCCCTGCCGCGTAGCCGGCCGCCGCAGAAGACCCAGACTTCGTCACCCCGCCGTCCAGATCGTCTGCAGAGGCCCCCAGAACCCCCTCACCAGGCGCGAAGAGGTCAGCGTACAGCACAGAGCCGGTGGTCTCCCCTTCCTTGTTGTGGGCCCCGACAGTGATCACCTCGTCCACCCTTTTGGAGAGAGTGTTCCCCCTGTTGTTCCCGGAAGAGGTCACCACCGATATCCCGAGCTCAATGAGGGCGCGAACCGCCATGCGCACCGTCTCAGAATCACTGGGGTCGAAGGCCATCACCACGAGGGAGGGGGGCTGTCTCATCATCTTGCTGGTGACAGCAACCTGCGTCAGCGCCTCCACCACCCTGCTGCGCAACACGGTCCCAGAGGAGGAAACCACCTTCGTCGACATCACAGTGGCCCGCCTCGCCACGCCGTAGGTGCTTCCCGCGACAAGGCTCGCGACGTAGGTCCCGTGGCCGTTGTCGTCTCTCTGCAGCTCATCGCTCACCACCCCTTTGTAGTCCAACCCGTTGTAGCAGCGCCCCTTCAGCTCCCTGTGCCCGCACTCCACTCCAGTGTCGAGGACGAACACATAGACCCCTTCTCCCCACTCAGAGTTGTGCTTGAAGGATTGTTGGCTTCTGGTGCTGGTGCTGGTGCTGCTGCTGCTGCTTGCCTCCCAGTCCTGCCTGTGTGTGAGCCTGCTGAGACCCCAGAGCCCTTCCGCCCCAGCAGCCTCCTCGACACAGCCCCCAGGCATCGCGTGCAGCACGTCTTTGTGGACAACATCACGCTCCACAGCCACCCTCCCCTCGAGGAACTGTTCAAGCTGCTCCACCTCCCTCTCGTTCACCCCTTTGCAATGCACCGCACTGAAACCCCCGAACTTGAAGGCCGCGCTGCTGGTCCCACACACACGGCGCACCTCCCGCACGTCCGCCTCCGTGCTGTTCCTGTGCATGGTAACGAGGTATCCCGCGTCGCTCAGCACCCCTGCGCACAGCAAGGGGAGAAGCAAGGCTCCCATTGTTCTTGGTTTCTTTTTTTTTTTTTAAACGAGCAAACTGTTGAAAAGGTAAAAAAACAATGTGAAGAGAGTGCCAAGGAGAGAATAGCAGAAAGAAAAGAGAGAAAGAGAGGGAGAAGCAGCGATCGCTTTTAAGTTCTTAGAAAAACAAAACAAAAGAAAAATGGGTAGATATCTTCTCGAAATTATCGACGAAGAAAATTTAAAAAAAGAAAAAGGAAATGGGTGTTTGAAGTAGTCACCCCTTTCCCCCACACACACACACACCCTCCTTCATGGATCAGTACCCTCGAAAGAGCCACATGAAGGGGTGTTTTTTTGGGAGAAGGGACAACTCTGGCAGAAAACAAACAAAATAGAGAGAGGGAAAAGCATAAGAAACACAAACACAACTTCTTTCAATCAGCAGTAGTGAAGAAGCTTTTTTTTTTTTTTTTTTTTTTTTTTCCCTTTTCCACCGTGTTCGACAAAGAGAAGAAAAGAATTCCCTGCGATGGGCGAGTGTGTTAGCAACAACGCCCATCCAAAGAAAAAGAAAGGAGGGGAATATATAGGAGAAGACTGGGGTCCCTGATCCGGGAACCCCTCATCCTTTTCTCCCCCTTTTTTTTTTTTTTTTTTTTTTTTTTTTTGCAAAAACACCATTCCCCTTGCTGCTGCTGCTGGGGTGGTGGGAATAAAAAGAAAGAAGAATTGAAGAATTTAAAAAAAAAAAAGAGAGACATTTAAGGGTACCTGCGGTGTGTGGCAGGACGCCTAAAAAAAAAAAAAAAAAAAAAAAACCGTCCTTTTTGAGACACATAGGACGGATAGGTGTTTGCTGCTCCGTGGTAAAAAAAATAGAGAGAGGGGGGTCTCTTTTGCTTTCTCTTCTCTTTTTTTTTCCCCACTCTATCACTCTCTTGTCTCCCTCCTCACAATTCTCATGGGAAGCTCTGCGGTGGTTGCGAAGATGATCCTCCCGCAGAGGGCGAGGCAGTCCCTCCCGTTGCACTGCTGGTGGCAGCCATCGTGCGCGACGTCGAAGCACTCCTCGTCTGCCCCGCAGGTGGTGGGGTGGATCCCACCGCAGGCCTGCCCAGTTGTCTTCGCGCACACCCCGAGGCAGTCCGCTCCCCCGCAGTCCGGGCTGCACTCCTTCCTGTACATGCAGGTCTCCCCAGTCCCGCACTGCAGCCCTGCAACCCCCCCGCACTCCTTCTCCACCTTCACCTCGAAGCACTTCCCCAGGCAGTCCCTCCCGTTGCACCCTGCGTTGCACCCGTCAGCCACAGTGTCCACACACATCTCCTCTCCCTTGCACTTCAGCCCAGCGATCCCCCCGCACGCCCCGTACTTCCTCTTCGCACAGATCCCTCCGCAGTCCGCTCCCCCGCACTCCTTCACACACCCCGTGTTCCGAGGGTCCGGGATGCACTCCAACCCAGAGGGGCAGCCAAGGCCCGCGATCCCCCCGCACTGCATCGGTTCCGCCGCTCCAACCACTGTCACCACAGCCATCATCACAGACAACAAAGCAAGAGGAGAGCTCATTTTTCGAGGGAGGGTTTTTTTTTTTTTTGTTGAGAATACGGTAAAAAGTAACCTTTTTGATTTTCACTTGTTCCTCCGATATGATAAAAATAAAATTTGAAAGGAGAATATAAATAAAAGGAGGAGGGACAACAACAGGGACATGTCTCACAGTAGACAAATAAAAGGATGGAGAAACAACAAATAACAGGGAGGAACTTGTAGAGGGGTCTTTGTGGGGAGGTAGTTGACAGAAAACTTATCAACACAGAACAAATCGAGTCAACATCGAGAATCTATATACCGGCTTGGGTATGCTTGTAAAGGTTCTGGGTGTTAGGTGATTCTTCTGTCCGACAGCAAATTCTAAATCTGTAACTGCCTGTAACTACCAAAGGGAGTCGATGTACAACAAATTTTTAAAAAGCTAAACAATAAGAAAAGAAACAACATTTTTTCTTCTTTTTATTTCAGTTCATCATTTATTCTTGCAAAATGTATTTAGCAATACAGCTGGCAACAGTTTGACTGGTTGCGTCACGAAGCAAGAAAGCGGATAATTATAAAAACTCGATAAAATCTCGGTGTGTGTGGGAGGGGGGGGGGGGTGTTCACTAATAAGGCACACCCAACTTTTCACCTTTTTCTCACACTAGTTTTTCCGTGTCGGTCCATGAGCTTGTTCTCAGTAGTACCTGGAACGGGGGGAGCCGGCAAGGGGAGAGCCGAGGGCCCTAAGCTTCGCGTCAAGGATGGGGCTGGCGGAGCCGAGCCTGGGGGAGGAGGCGGCGATGGAGGCTGCCGCGATGGCGGAGGCCGTTGGGGAGGCGGCGGCGAGGGCCGCGGCGTGGGCCCTCGCCGGGGACAAGGCGTCGACGTAGGCGACCCTGCGGGGGCTGGTGTCGTGGACGAGCCTCGAGACGGAGGCATGGTGGTGGATGTCAGCAGCGTGGACAGCGTCAACGTTGGCTGCCCCGGCAACCGCGTGTGCAGAGGCCTCGGTGGAGGATGCAAGGGCCTCCCTCGCACGGGCAGACGACAGGGCCGAGACCTCGTGTCCGTGCCTCACCCTCTCCACGCTGGCGTGGGTCGTCGCCGCCGCGAGACCGTGCCTCGCCACAGCCTCCCTGCTCGTCGCGCGCACGTGGTTCGCCTCCGACAGGGCGTACGACCTCCCGGCACGCTCCACGCTCGCGTGTGCGATCGCGGCCCCAGCCCTCGCCGACTGCTCGTCCCCGAGCCTCGCCGCGAGGGAGGCACGTGCAACAGAGGCCCCGGCCTGCGCCGCCCCGGCTTCGGCTGCCGCTCCGGCCGCATCCCTGTCCGCAAGGGCGAACCTCGACGCAGCCGACGCCGCAGAGGCCTCCTCTGCAGCCGCCCTCCTCGAAGCAGCCGCCGCGTCCGCCTGGGCGTTCCCGTGCTGCAGGACACGCGTCCTGGCCTGCTGCTCCTGTGCCGCCGCCTGCGCGCGGGCATGCGCCGCCCCGGCCCTCGCGCTGTCGGCGTCCCTCCCAGCCGCTGCGAGGGCGATCGACGCAGCCCTCTCAGCTGCCGCCGCATCCCTCGCCGCCGCAGCAGCAGCAGCAGCCGTTGCCGCCACCTCCGTCCTCCTCCTCTCCGCCTCCGCCGCCGCCGCAGCAGCGTCAGCCGCCTGCACCCTCGCAAGCTGCGCCGTCGTCTGCGCCTCCGCCGCCATCGTCCCCACCACCCTCTCAGAGGTCACGGCGTTCGACGCAGCCGCCCCGGCAGCAGCGGCCCGTGCAGTCTGGGCAGCAGCCGCCGCCGCGCGAGCCGACCTCTCGTGCTCCATCGAGTGTGCCCTCAGAGCCGCCGACGTCGCCAGACCGTCCTTCGCCGCCGCATCCCTCGACGCCACCGACGCAGCCGCCGCCGCCGACCCGAGAGACGCCTCAGCCGCCACAAGCCCGGTCTGCGCCGCCCTGTAGTCTGCTCCCCTCCCGGTGAGGTCGGCCGAAGCCACAGCCGCGTCCCTCGACGCCGCCGCGTGGGCGTAGCTTGCCCCGGTCTCAGCAGCCCCGGCAGCAGCCACAGCCCCAGCGCTCGCCGACACCCTCCCAGCCTGAAGGGCAGCGTCCGCCCTCGAAGCAGCCGCCGTGGCACTGGCGTACGACGCGTTCGACGCCGCTGCTCCTGCACGAAGGTTCGCCCCCACCGCTCCACTGTGCGCCACTGCCTCGTTCACCGCGTGGTGGTGGCTCATCGCAGAGTGCACAGGGTCGGCGTCCACAACGTAGGTCGGGCTCAGGCTCGTCAGACGAGGGCTCAGGCTGGCGTGAAGGCGAGGCGAGTAGTAGGCCATTTTTTTATAAGAGTAAGTGAAAGAGTGAAGAGTAGAAATCTGTTTTTTTGTAGGTGAGTTACAGTCAGATGAATGAAAAAAGAAAAACTAAACGAGGAAAAAAAAAGAACTGATGTTAAAGGAAAAGAAACAAAAATTCTTCTTCCCATTCTCTTATTATTCTACATAAATAGAAGAAAAAAAAAAGAAGAAAAAAACAAAGGATCGCTCATTGGAGAGCTCGTCTCTTTAGTTTTCCCCACTACTCCCTTCCCCTGATTTTGCTTATCTTCGCATCCCCTCTTTTTTCGTTCTTGTTTCATTCTTCTCCCCCGAACCCGGTCATCAACACAGAGCTTCTTACTCTACAAGTTCTTGATGTCCTGTTTTATTGTAAGGTATCAAAAAAAAGAAAAAAACATACCGCAGGAAGAAGCTCGGGCTTGCGGTGTGCTGCACCCACTGCCTCGCTTACGGAGTTGAAGCCGTGGTGGCGGAGGAGGTGCGAGAGTTCGACATTTGTGCGGTGGGCAACGGTGGGACCTTCATAGGCCATCCTGTATTATTATTGGGCTTATTTAAATTGGGGTTTTTAAACCATCTACCAACGAGCGTCTTTATATAGACGATTTGAAAAAAAAATCTTTGCGCAAAGGGCTTTCAATGCAATACAGCCCGGACACTTCTCGCATCCGGGGTCCTGCGCGGAAAATATGAAAAATATAAACTAAATGCTGCCCTTACTTTGCAAGAAAATGAAAAAATAAAAATAAAAAACGCCAGCCCAAATTTACCCTTAAAAATCACTTCAAAAAAGGGCACCCAGAAAGAGGCCGGAAGAGGACATTATGAGTGATGGTAGCACTGATGGCTCATCCCTATTATGCAATTTTGATACGAACAGTGATTCTGATACGAATTCGACCGATTCCGAGTCACAGCAGGGTGATTGGACGACAAAGCCGGAGCAGTTGGAAGGCATCCGGTTTCGTGAAGATCGGAATCCTTGTGGACCCTGTTTTGACATCAAAGGCTCAACGCCATTCCATATATTCTCCCAAATGCTCGTCCCAAACGTTATTCGGGGCATAACTTCGAACAATGTGGCAAATGCAGCTAAAAAAGGTGTTTCCCTGGATCTCGATGCTGCTTCTCTGCATACCTTCCTAGGTGCCCTTTTGTCGATGGACTTGGATATCAGACCAGCCAGATTATTCTGACTACTGGCGCACTGGCTCCACGCCTCTCAACCACACCCCTGGGTACGCCACCGTCATGTCAAGAGACCGCTTTTTGACTATTCTGGGAAATCTGTGTTTCCACAGCGAAACAAACAAGCGTGCTGACTTCTACCTATCGCGAAGGCCTCCCGGAGATCACGGATGCCCCAAAGAAGCGAGGCCGCAAGCCCAAGGACGCGCACCCTGTGGGGACACCCAGTTCCACCAGCACGTGAGCATCCTTTGCACCACAACGTGGCATGACATCAATCCTGTGCGCCTTCTGTCGACGTTGGATGTTCTGGTGAAGTCAAATTTGGCGTGTCGGCCAAAAGAGAATGAAAGCCGGGCCCTCCAGAAAGGACATCCCGCTCCCCACCAAGTGCATATTTACAACACCGCAATGGGCGGAACCGACGCTGGGTGATGCTGTGACAAAACGCCATAAGCGCACCCTTATGACGTGGCCCCTGAAAGTATTTTCGTACTTGTTAGATAAATCTCTGGCAAATGCCCGGCTTGTTTGGAAGAAGCATTGCCCCCCAACACCCTGAGTATGAACGACAGTGGATTCACGCCTTTCAAAGAGGCAGTCATCGAAGGGCTACCAGGGAGGCCAAACAACAGCTAAAGTCAACTACAGAGCAGGCTGCCCCAATACCATGCCCCGAAACACAGAACGAGTACCCTGAGGCCCCAATGCGACGCGACAGTACCTTCTGGGACCATTTCCCCGCAACGTGCGGTGCAAGCATTGCAAGTCGAAAAGACCCCTATTTCAGTGTTCAGCCTGCTTGGTACAACTTTGCGTGACTCCGTGCTTCAAAGACTACCACCTTGCCGGGGATTCCCCCCAGAAACCCCTCTCGGGGTCAAAAAAGAAGTCACCCAGCCCTGGGGCACGTACGAACCGCGTCAAGAAGGCCTTAAATAGCTTTTTATAGAATTTTACAGTCGATTCTTTTTTGACTTGTTTTTTGTACCCTCTCGAGCACTTCGGGAACGATATTTTTGACAATATTGTGGGGGTGGGCCCTGCTGTGGGCACCCTCTCTCTAGAATTGGGACATCTGGAGGCATTTCCGGGGGCATATAGCCCCAGCGTTGCGCTAGAATAGTTTTTTTTGAAGTTTTGAAAATTTACCCCCTGGTGGGCAAAAATGGTCCGTTAGTAGATGGTTAAAAAAAGAAAATTCGAAAAGCTCACATACATGCTGTATATCTGCACCAACGAGGCTCCAGACACAATCTTGTCGAAAGCGTCCTGGCCGTTCGCAATGCCGCCCACACCGATAAGGGGTATGTTCCCCCCAGTGGCCTTGGACATGTCATACACGACCTTAGTAGACAGCGCACGAACAGGCTGCCCAGAGAGACCGCCCGCTTGCTTCTTGTTCTCCTGATTTTTCAACGTGTCGGGTCGGGAAATGGTAGTGTTGCTGACGATGATGCCATCAACTTTGCTGTCCTTCGCCGCATGAGCAATGTCTTGAAGTTGTGTGGGCGTGATGTCAGGTGCGATCTTGACAAAGAGAGGGGGTTTGTGAGTTAGTTTGTCACGTGTAGAGATAACAGTGGTAAGAAGCCCTTCGAGTACTTCACGACGCTGAAGGTCACGAAGACCCGGGGTGTTCGGGGAGGAGACGTTAATGACAAGGTAGTCAGCATAGGGACCGAGAAGATCGATACACTTGGTGTAGTCGGTGACAGCGTCCGCCTCGGTGGTTATCTTGTTCTTTCCCACGTTAATCCCGAGGGGTTTTGTGTGTCTTTTTGCTGTTTTGACTCTTGGGAGGACAGCTTCCATTCCTTCATTGTTGAACCCGTATCTGTTGATAACCCCAAGGTCCTCTTCAAGCCTGAACATCCTTGGCTTGGGATTTCCGATTTGACCCACGGGGGTCACCGTTCCGATTTCGACGGAACCGAACCCGAGGTTCAGCAGTCCTTCAATGCTTTCTGCGTTCTTGTCGAAACCCGCGGCAAGCCCAACGGGGCTTTCAAAGCCAAGCCCGCAGACCTCCGTGAAGAGGTTAGTTGGTGTCGGCGGTGCGCGTGGAGTTAACTTCCATTTTGCCCCTTCGATTGCTAGGTTATGAGCCAGCTCCGGGTCCAACATCCTCAATCCAGCCGTTAAATTATCCGCTACCCATCCATGGATTGGGAATTTATACTCCGCTGGTGTCAAATACACACCCAGCCCTGCAGCTGCTGCTGCTCCTGCTATTCTGCTTGCCATTTTGTTCTTTGGGAGTTGTCAGAGATGCAATAAGAAGGGGGGGTGAAAAAAAAGCACATGTAAAAGAGAGAGGGATACCCCCACAAAACAATGGAGGAGGAGATAAAAAGAAACAAATAGATTTTTTTTTCTTTTTAATTTTGCCCTTTTTTTTTGCCCCGTTTTTTTGTCAGTTTTGTGTCTTCTCATTCATATGATTACAAGTAGAGGGAAGCAAGTAGACAGCTAGCTGAGACGACGGGGGTAGGTTGTTTTCTTTTCTTTTTTCCCTTTAAAAAAAAAAGGTTTTTTTGTTTGGCACTTCTCCTCCAGGGGTAAAAAATGGAACAATAATATATATATAAAAAAAGACACAAACAGTTAAAAATAAAAAGAAAATGTAACAACAGCAACAAGTAAAGATAACAATTGAATTTCTAATCAGAATTTCACTTTTTCAAAGGATGGTTTCTCTGCAATGTATTTAGCAATACAGCTGGCAACAGTTTGACTGGTTGCGTCACGAAGCAAGAAAGCGGATAAGGAAAAAAGAGTGAGCCATCCCATCATTTCTCTTTCTCCTCTTTTTTCCATGGTCATTGTGACCACCTAACTTTTCATCTTTTTCTTACACTAGTTTTTCCGTGTCGGTCCATGAGCTTGTTCTCAGTAGTACCTGGAACGGGGGGAGCCGGCAAGGGGAGAGCCGAGGGCCCTAAGCTTCGCGTCAAGGATGGGGCTGGCGGAGCCGAGCCTGGGGGAGGAGGCGGCGATGGAGGCTGCCGCGATGGCGGAGGCCGTTGGGGAGGCGGCGGCGAGGGCCGCGGCGTGGGCCCTCGCCGGGGACAAGGCGTCGACGTAGGCGACCCTGCGGGGGCTGGTGTCGTGGACGAGCCTCGAGACGGAGGCATGGTGGTGGATGTCAGCAGCGTGGACAGCGTCAACGTTGGCTGCCCCGGCAACCGCGTGTGCAGAGGCCTCGGTGGAGGATGCAAGGGCCTCCCTCGCACGGGCAGACGACAGGGCCGAGACCTCGTGTCCGTGCCTCACCCTCTCCACGCTGGCGTGGGTCGTCGCCGCCGCGAGACCGTGCCTCGCCACAGCCTCCCTGCTCGTCGCGCGCACGTGGTTCGCCTCCGACAGGGCGTACGACCTCCCGGCACGCTCCACGCTCGCGTGTGCGATCGCGGCCCCAGCCCTCGCCGACTGCTCGTCCCCGAGCCTCGCCGCGAGGGAGGCACGTGCAACAGAGGCCCCGGCCTGCGCCGCCCCGGCTTCGGCTGCCGCTCCGGCCGCATCCCTGTCCGCAAGGGCGAACCTCGACGCAGCCGACGCCGCAGAGGCCTCCTCTGCAGCCGCCCTCCTCGAAGCAGCCGCCGCGTCCGCCTGGGCGTTCCCGTGCTGCAGGACACGCGTCCTGGCCTGCTGCTCCTGTGCCGCCGCCTGCGCGCGGGCATGCGCCGCCCCGGCCCTCGCGCTGTCGGCGTCCCTCCCAGCCGCTGCGAGGGCGATCGACGCAGCCCTCTCAGCTGCCGCCGCATCCCTCGCCGCCGCAGCAGCAGCAGCAGCCGTTGCCGCCACCTCCGTCCTCCTCCTCTCCGCCTCCGCCGCCGCCGCAGCAGCGTCAGCCGCCTGCACCCTCGCAAGCTGCGCCGTCGTCTGCGCCTCCGCCGCCATCGTCCCCACCACCCTCTCAGAGGTCACGGCGTTCGACGCAGCCGCCCCGGCAGCAGCGGCCCGTGCAGTCTGGGCAGCAGCCGCCGCCGCGCGAGCCGACCTCTCGTGCTCCATCGAGTGTGCCCTCAGAGCCGCCGACGTCGCCAGACCGTCCTTCGCCGCCGCATCCCTCGACGCCACCGACGCAGCCGCCGCCGCCGACCCGAGAGACGCCTCAGCCGCCACAAGCCCGGTCTGCGCCGCCCTGTAGTCTGCTCCCCTCCCGGTGAGGTCGGCCGAAGCCACAGCCGCGTCCCTCGACGCCGCCGCGTGGGCGTAGCTTGCCCCGGTCTCAGCAGCCCCGGCAGCAGCCACAGCCCCAGCGCTCGCCGACACCCTCCCAGCCTGAAGGGCAGCGTCCGCCCTCGAAGCAGCCGCCGTGGCACTGGCGTACGACGCGTTCGACGCCGCTGCTCCTGCACGAAGGTTCGCCCCCACCGCTCCACTGTGCGCCACTGCCTCGTTCACCGCGTGGTGGTGGCTCATCGCAGAGTGCACAGGGTCGGCGTCCACAACGTAGGTCGGGCTCAGGCTCGTCAGACGAGGGCTCAGGCTGGCGTGAAGGCGAGGCGAGTAGTAGGCCATTTTTTTATAAGAGTAAGTGAAAGAGTGAAGAGTAGAAATCTGTTTTTTTTTGTTTGTTGGATGCATTTTTTTTTTTTTTTATTTTTTTTATGAAGGTCAGAACAAAAAAAAATAGAAAATAAAATAGAAAGAAAAACAAGAATTGACAAGGGAACACACATTTTTTATCGAATGTTAACAACACTCGATAACGAGTGACACAGAAATTGGCAGTTGAAACGAGAGGCTAAAAAGACTTCCGACTGGTGAGGAACACAAAAGGAAGCATCAGATAATTCAAGAAAGGGAACGGAGATAATTAAAGGGAGAGAGCAGTGAGAGACAAAAAGAAACCCACGAGGAAGAAAGAAAGAAAAGGAATTCTCTGTGTTGAGAGAAGTTCCAAAAGTAAAAAGGACGGTAAGAATTTCACCTTTCAAATAAATACACACACACACACACACACACACACACACACACACACACACACACACACACACACACACACACACACATCAAGTCACCACCACATAACATGACATAACATCACTTGTTGAGGAAGGGATGGAATCCCCTCTTCAGGCGTGAGTCCCAACGTGGGAGGTCTTCAGAAGCTTCTTGCAATGGGGCCCGTGGGTCCCAGCCTTCAAGTGGCACAACCCACAGCAGTGCACAGGGCTCACCCCAGTCACCTGGTAGTCGCAGCCGGTACACTTCACAGCAACCTTTTGGCACTTGGGGCCGTGCGTCCCAGCCTTCACAGCACACAACCCACAGCAGTGCTTCTCAACAGCACCCGACAGGGCGTAGAAGCAGCCAGGGCACTTCACCTCCTGCTTCTTGCAGAGGGGGCCGTGCGTCCCAGCCTTCATGTGGCACAACCCACAGCAGTTCGTGGGGTTCACACCAGTCACAGCGAAGTGGCAGCCAGCACACTTGGACATTGGTTTTTTTTTTCTTTTTTTCTTGTAAAGTTCCTTTATTTTTTTCATTCAGTGTTGTTTGTAAAAGCACCTCCCTTTTTGGTGTGTCGATCTGAGTTAATTCTCCGAAGCCTACTCGTGGTACAAGGGGCACGGGTGGCCACTCTCGTCCTCGTCATGCGTCGTGCAAGTAAAAAGGAAGACGAAAGAACGAACGAATATTGGGAGGAAGGGGGGACAAGAGAATGGACCAACTGATATTCTTCATGTTCACACCAACCTTCTCTCGATTCTTTTTAAGGGTACAAATACAAAAAAAAGGGGGGAACTGCGACTTGCTGAACAACAAGAGCCCTTCAGCCCCGGACCAGTACCCAGTAGAACAGAGGAAGGGATGTGGTGCGTGGAGAAAACACGAATAACGCCAAAATCGCCCGTGAATGATTTTTTTTTTCTTTTCTTTCTTTTTTTTTTCTTTTTTTTTTTTTGAATAAATACCTTTGCATTCTATTTTTGCATTTTATTTTATTTTATTTTATTTTCTTTTTTGTTTTCTCATACTCTTCTTTTTTTTTTTCTTTTTTTTTCTGGGGATGTTGCAGCCCACACCCAAGTTACATAAAGGAAGCACCTACCAGTGATAGACTCCACAGGAAGTGCGTGGTGTGAAAGAGATCAGGGCAGTGGACGGAACTATATAAGATATGAAGAAAACAACAGGAAGAAGAGAGCTTTGTGAAAGTTGTGAAAGTTGGGAGAGTTAGATTCAACTGAAGTTAGAAGATAAACTGGCTGGCGTTGTGTACAAATGGCAGAGACGTAATGAGTGCCTTTGTGTTGCTTGGGAGAGAGAAACAAAGAGATAGAAAAAAAAAGATTCTATTTTTCACCTCTTTCGGGTCAGAGATCCCGATTTTTTTTTTCTTTTTCTTTTTCTTTTTTTTCGCTACGGATCCGTTAAATGAGCGCAAGTGCCCCTACCATGGGAAACGAAAACAAAAATTCCAATTGCAATCACAACATGACACAGTTACCTTATTTTGAAAAGACGCCACCAGGCTGCTCCTATGGATCGCAGTGGTGGCTAACAAAGAAAAAGGTTTACTTAATCAAAATTGTAGTGCAAGCGATATGGTTGGTCAATTGTTCTTTGCAAGGTGCGAACGCAACTGGTGCGCAACGTAAACACCTCACAAAAGCAACTGACCCACGAGAATGAAGTGGGGAAAAAAAAAAAAAATAGCTGTTTCATCGGAAGAAAATAAAAGCATTTCTAGAATATCCGTGAAGAAGCATGGGAGGGGGGGGGTCATTAAACAAATCAGAAAAAGGTAAATCAAACTGGTCCAAGGGTGCAACGAAACTGGCGCGCAAACCAAAAGCGACTGACCCACGAGAATAGGGGCGGGAAGTAGAAAATGGGAAGAAGAAAAAAGAAAAAAGAAGAATAAAGTGGTCCGCAGTTTCATCGGACGAGATAAGAGAATATAATCCATGAAAGGCAAAGGGGGATGATTTCCAGTAGTAGTAGTGATTTGGATATGTTGTGTTGAACTGAGAGGGAAAGAAAGGCAGCTGCGTGTGGCGTCCGGGATTTGTACGAATTCATGTTTGTCGAGACACCCCGTTATTTTGCACGAAAGCTCCAGAGAAGATCTTGCAGAAGGGTGCTCGGAAACAAAAAGAATTAATTTAAACAACAATAATTCACTATGATAGGAACGAAGTGGTTAGCAACGGCCCGAAAGAATAAACAAAAAGATTAAGAACATAAGAAAGAAGAACAAATAAAAATAGAATAATTTAAAACAAATATTTTTTCCCTTGTCCCCGCCTAAACAACGGTTGTACGCTCCTCTTTGACGGGTTCGCTATCCGAGAAGGCGGCCTTTGGCTTGCGCAGGAAGAAGTAGTAGACGAGGAAAGCAACGACAGCGACAACAACAAGAGAGCCGAACACGATGCCGACGATGGCGCCCGTCGAGAGCGAGTCGCCCCCGTCGCCCCCCTGCTGGTCCTCCTCCTTCGGAGTAGGAAGCGGTGCCCTCTCGTTGGTCACGGTCACGTCCTGCAGCTCCCCGCCCAGCCGGCCCTCGATCATTGCCTTGTTCGCCTGCAGCCTGTCTCGCACCGCCCCATTGTCCATCTCAGAGGGGACCCTCAGGTCTGCCCTCACCGTGATGCTCTCCGCCGATCCTTGCTGTGTTGTTATTGCTGCACGCCCTGTCGAAGAGGCTCCCTCCCCACAGGTCACGCAGTACCCGCTTGTCGCCCTTTCCAGACACACGTTGAAGCAGCTCGCCCTCCCCCCCAGCAACAGCTCCAGTGCGGGCATGAGGTCCCTGCTCCCCGCCACAGCCTTCCCCATGTCGCTCGAGGCGATGCGGAAGACTGCCTGCACCCCCCTCAGCCCGGTCTCGGGGGAGAGAGTCACCGGCTCCTGCGTGGGAGGGACGGGTTCAGGTTCCAACGTGGGTGCGGCGGTGACCGGGGGATCCCTGCAGAAGTGCCTTGCCGTGAAGCCCGCTCCCTCTGTTCCGAGGTCGGAGGTGAAGTGCAGGTACAGGTCCCCGGTGCTGGCAAGAACAGTCGTCTCGTTCCCCGTCACCTCCCCCAGCCACGCCCCCTCCCGCCCGTAGACCCCCACCTTGTCGAAACCGGGCTCCAACGAGGCCTCCAACGTCACCCTCGACTCGTGTCCAGCAGGGCACCCAAACCTCCAGCAGCGGCTCTTCAAAGGAAGGTAATCCTCCCTCTCCGCCTCATCTCCCGAATCAGCAGCAGCAGCAGCAGCAGCAGGGTACTGTACAGTGCGGGAGTAGCTCTCAAAAGAGTGGTCACAGTTCCTGTCGTTCTTCCCCCACGCGATCGGGTTGCTCGGAACACTCAGCTCGACGCTCCTCTCCGGTACCTCCTCCCCACACAGCCAGCGCAGCTCGAACTTGCTGTCCACCGTCTCGTCAAAGGCCGCCTTCACCACAATGTCGCCCGTGTAGCCAACATGCACCGTCCCCGTCCCTGTGAACCTGTCCAGCGGGGTCCTTCCGTCAGCCTTGTACACCTCCACGTAGTCGTACCCAGCCTCAAGCTCCAGGTTCATCGTCAGCACCTTCACAGGCTTCTCGCAGGTCAGCCGGACACACTTCTCCCTCTGCAAGGTCAAGGATCCGGTGTCGCTGCCGTAGGTGCTGTAGGCAGAGCAGTGCTCCTTCACCGGGATCAAGGACGAGTAGTCGCACGTCCAGGAGAACGACGCGGCCGACCCCAGGGGGAGCGCGGCCTCCAGCGACACCGCCGCCGTTTTCGTCATCCTCACCGTGGGGTTTGCCGGACCGAGAGGCAACCCATCGCCGTCGCTGTTGCTGTTGCTCTTGACAGAGAGGGCCGCCCCAGAAACGTGTGTAAGGGTCAAAGGCACGCTGTAGTCGCAAGTGAGGTCCCAGCAGTGCACAGGGCTGTCCCTCTCCACCTCCACAAGCCCAGGTACCCTGCTTTGAGGAGCGCATTTATAGTTCCAGCTCACCTGTGCCCAGCCACCCCCACTCTTCGTCATCAGCACCGCGTTCCTCGTCACCTCCATGATCTGGTACTGGTAGCCGTTCCCTCCCACGATCCTGTAATTCTCCACCTCGTCCCCTGTGTCCACCTCGAAGCGCCCGTCGCCTTCTCTCAGGTCGTACGCCACATTGATGTACAGTCGCTCCGGCGGATTCAGCGTGATGTACCAGCAGGTTGTCGTCTCGTCCGTCTCGTTCGTGCTGAAGCTTCCGGACCACCCGGAGAGGCGTTGGCAGTCTCCCGTGGGTGGCGACAGGGTTCTCGGAGCATCCGTCTCGGGAACCCCGCACGTCCAGTCCAAGGAGAAGGCCTCCCCGAGCCCGTAGGTCCCGATGTTTCGGATGTTCGAGGTCACCACCACGTCCCCCGTCAGGCTCACCACAATGCTGCGCACAAGGTTCGCCGCGTATCTGTTGCTGTCCACCACCTGCACGTAGTTCCCCTGAGTCCCCTGGGTCCCCCCCAGAGTGAGGTTCAGCGTCACCGTCTGGTCGCATCGGATCGTCCAGCACTCCTTCCCAGTCTCCTCCACGTCTTGGCGGGGATAGGTGAGCACAGCGGCCGTCAGGTCCTGGCACTTGCACGACCAGTTCAGCGTCATTGCCTTCCGCGTCCTCCCCAACACCGCAGAGTTCACGTTCGTCGCGACAACCCTGGTCCTGCAGTCAGCCGTCGCAAGAGGGTTCTCCTCCGTGTCGAGGAGCGGGGTGGAGTAGCCGCACGTCGTTGTGAAACCCCTGAACACAATCTTCTGCGAGGGGAGGGGACACCGGAAGTGCCAGCAGTCCACACCCATCGCATCCTCCCCGTTGATCCGGAACCTGTCGTTCTTTTCGTCGTTGTCGTTGTTGTAGTCGACCGTGGTGCAAGACCCCCACCGCCCGCAGCCCCAGCTCAGGGTCGCGCTCCCGTGGACCACCACCTGCGTTCGGTGTGCGAGGTGCCTGCTCATGAAGGTGTCTTGCCCCCGTACAACCGTCCCCGTCTCCAGGTCCAACAAGGTCACAGAGCCCACGAGGTTCGCCGCAGAGAAGAGGGACTCCCCGTCGCACCCCACCCGGAAGCAGTCGCCGTTCACCACCGAGGTCGGTGTCCTCGCAGGGAGCTCCGGACACGGGTCTGCGGGAAGGCAGTTGAACTCCAATTCGAAGGTGCTGAAGGGGCGTGTCTCGTAGACCACCACAACCTCCAGGTTCCCGTTCGTGCTGACCCTGTCGGAGGAGCCTTCCCCGAACCCCACCCTCTGCAGCAGCATCTGCTGAGCCCCGTCCCTGATCTCGATGCTCTCGTTGTAGGCGATGTGCCACTTCGCGTTCACGACCTCAGACCTCCCCCCGCCCCCGCACTCCAGCAGGTACTTCACAGTCGACCCCGCCGTCGCCTTCCTCGTCACCAGCGCTGTAGAGCTGACCGTCACTGCACGCCCCTCTTCGAACCCGGGGGGGGTAAAGGGAGCAGGTTCCGGGAGGGGGTTGTTTTTGCACGTCCAGCTGAAGCGGAACCCACTCCCCTTCGGGTGGAACCCGGACCTGAAGCGGACCCTCAAGGATCTTCCGAAGGAGCGTGGAGGGGGAGCTGCCTGCCCACTCAGGTGCGTCGCGACCACCCACTCGCCGTCATCCTTCTCCTCTTCCAGGGTCAGCAGGTCGGTGTTGTCCTCGCTCGTCACGTCCAGGTACTGCCACCTCACCTCCATGTGCTGCGTGCTGCAGCTCAGTGTCCAGCACTCGTCTGCGAACGCGGGGTAGCGCCCATTGTCCACCGGGTAGCTCAGCACACCACCACCACCACCACCACCACCACCACCACCACCTTCTTCTTCGGAAGAGGGAGCCACCGCCGTGCACCTTGGCCTCATCATCGGTGTCTTGCACTCCCAAGAGAACTCGAACTGAGCACCAACACTCCTCGTTTGAGAGGACACAATCATCGCAGCACCACCGGGGACGACCAAAGGGTGTCCGGGGGAGGTGTCCCCCTCCCACACCTCCTGCTCCGGTTGGTAGAAGTTGTCCAGACTGTGCAGGTTTGCGAGGTTCATCCCGTCGCTCGGCTCGACAGAACCCATCGTGACGTGGAGCTCCTCCCCGACCGTTGGGCAGAGCATCACCCAGCACTTCGACTCGAATCGAGTGGTCTTGTAGGACACGGTACCTGTTGTCGAGGTGCTAGGGACGACGCTGCCCCCACAGATGCCCGTCCCCAGGAACTGAGCCCCGTCTCCCGGGGTCGTCGACTGGCTCTCGTCGCACCGCATGAACAGCGCCTTGTTCGGGGTTGCCTTCACCAGCACTCCCTCCAGAGCCGACTCCCGCAGCCACACCTTCACGTCCAACGGGGATGCTGCAGGGTTCCCGCTCAAGAAGGCGGCCGCCGCCCCTGCCGCGTAGCCGGCCGCCGCAGAAGACCCAGACTTCGTCACCCCGCCGTCCAGATCGTCTGCAGAGGCCCCCAGAACCCCCTCACCAGGCGCGAAGAGGTCAGCGTACAGCACAGAGCCGGTGGTCTCCCCTTCCTTGTTGTGGGCCCCGACAGTGATCACCTCGTCCACCCTTTTGGAGAGAGTGTTCCCCCTGTTGTTCCCGGAAGAGGTCACCACCGATATCCCGAGCTCAATGAGGGCGCGAACCGCCATGCGCACCGTCTCAGAATCACTGGGGTCGAAGGCCATCACCACGAGGGAGGGGGGCTGTCTCATCATCTTGCTGGTGACAGCAACCTGCGTCAGCGCCTCCACCACCCTGCTGCGCAACACGGTCCCAGAGGAGGAAACCACCTTCGTCGACATCACAGTGGCCCGCCTCGCCACGCCGTAGGTGCTTCCCGCGACAAGGCTCGCGACGTAGGTCCCGTGGCCGTTGTCGTCTCTCTGCAGCTCATCGCTCACCACCCCTTTGTAGTCCAACCCGTTGTAGCAGCGCCCCTTCAGCTCCCTGTGCCCGCACTCCACTCCAGTGTCGAGGACGAACACATAGACCCCTTCTCCCCACTCAGAGTTGTGCTTGAAGGATTGTTGGCTTCTGGTGCTGGTGCTGGTGCTGCTGCTGCTGCTTGCCTCCCAGTCCTGCCTGTGTGTGAGCCTGCTGAGACCCCAGAGCCCTTCCGCCCCAGCAGCCTCCTCGACACAGCCCCCAGGCATCGCGTGCAGCACGTCTTCGTGGACAACATCACGCTCCACAGCCACCCTCCCCTCGAGGAACTGTTCAAGCTGCTCCACCTCCCTCTCGCTCACCCCTTTGCAATGCACCGCACTGAAACCCCCGAACTTGAAGGCCGCGCTGCTGGTCCCACACACACGGCGCACCTCCCGCACGTCCGCCTCCGTGCTGTTCCTGTGCATGGTAACGAGGTATCCCGCGTCGCTCAGCACCCCTGCGCACAGCAAGGGGAGAAGCAAGGCTCCCATTGTTCTTGGTTTCTTTTTTTTTTTTTTTTTTTTAACGAGTAAACTGTTGAAAAGGTAAAAAAGCAATGTGAAGAGAGTGCCAAGGAGAGAATAGCAGAAAGAAAAGAGAGAAAGAGAGGGAGAAGCAGCGATCGCTTTTAAGTTCTTAGAAAAACAAAACAAAAGAAAAATGGGTAGATATCTTCTCGAAATTATCGACGAAGAAAATTTAAAAAAAGAAAAAGGAAATGGGTGTTTGAAGTAGTCACCCCTTTCCCCCACACACACACACACACACACACACACACACACACACACACACACACACACCCTCCTTCATGGATCAGTACCCTCGAAAGAGCCACATGAAGGGGTGTTTTTTTGGGAGAAGGGACAACTCTGGCAGAAAACAAACAAAATAGAGAGAGGGAAAAGCATAAGAAACACAAACACAACTTCTTTCAATCAGCAGTAGTGAAGAAGCTTTTTTTTTTTTTTTTTTTTTTTTTTTTTCCTTTTCCACCGTGTTCGACAAAGAGAAGAAAAGAATTCCCTGCGATGGGCGAGTGTGTTAGCAACAACGCCCATCCAAAGAAAAAGAAAGGAGGGGAATATATAGGAGAAGACTGGGGTCCCTGATCCGGGAACCCCTCATCCTTTTCTCCCCTTTTTTTTTTTTTTTTTTTTTTTTTTTTTTTGCAAAAACACCATTCCCCTTGCTGCTGCTGCTGGGGTGGTGGGAATAAAAAGAAAGAAGAATTGAAGAATTTAAAAAAAAAAAAGAGAGACATTTAAGGGTACCTGCGGTGTGTGGCAGGACGCCTAAAAAAAAAAAAAAAAAAAAAACCGTCCTTTTTGAGACACATAGGACGGATAGGTGTTTGCTGCTCCGTGGTAAAAAAAATAGAGAGAGGGGGGTCTCTTTTGCTTTCTCTTCTCTTTTTTTTTCCCCACTCTATCACTCTCTTGTCTCCCTCCTCACAATTCTCATGGGAAGCTCTGCGGTGGTTGCGAAGATGATCCTCCCGCAGAGGGCGAGGCAGTCCCTCCCGTTGCACTGCTGGTGGCAGCCATCGTGCGCGACGTCGAAGCACTCCTCGTCTGCCCCGCAGGTGGTGGGGTGGATCCCACCGCAGGCCTGCCCAGTTGTCTTCGCGCACACCCCGAGGCAGTCCGCTCCCCCGCAGTCCGGGCTGCACTCCTTCCTGTACATGCAGGTCTCCCCAGTCCCGCACTGCAGCCCTGCAACCCCCCCGCACTCCTTCTCCACCTTCACCTCGAAGCACTTCCCCAGGCAGTCCCTCCCGTTGCACCCTGCGTTGCACCCGTCAGCCACAGTGTCCACACACATCTCCTCTCCCTTGCACTTCAGCCCAGCGATCCCCCCGCACTCCCCGTACTTCCTCTTCGCACAGATCCCTCCGCAGTCCGCTCCCCCGCACTCCTTCACACACCCCGTGTTCCGAGGGTCCGGGATGCACTCCAACCCAGAGGGGCAGCCAAGGCCCGCGATCCCCCCGCACTGCATCGGTTCCGCCGCTCCAACCACTGCCACCACAGCCATCATCACAGACAACAAAGCAAGAGGAGAGCTCATTTTTCGAGGGAGGGTTTTTCTTTTTTTTGTTGAGAATACGGTAAAAAGTAACCTTTTTGATTTTTTTGGTTAATAGTTGTTGTGTTGTCTTGAGGACAGGGAACTAAAAATAAAAAAGAATAGAAGGTAACTTCTGTGTGGCCAAGAAGAAGGAGAAGAGATGGAGGAGGAGAAGGCAGGACAGGAGGAAGAAGAATAAGATACAACCGTAAAACAGCACACAAAGTATTCTATTTCTTTTTATATTTTTCTTCCCTTTTAAATACTAAAGGATCAACTGCAAATGGACCGTTCCCACTGAAGAAGTCACTGTGCTTCCTAATGTGGGGGTGTAGAGTCCCCAGTGTCACACCCCTTTTTACTCTGCTACATGTTTTACGGTTCTTTCCGGCTTTCCCCCCTGTCCCTGCCGACTTGCAACACCTGCACCATTCCATTATATTACTAGCCCAACACAGCAAGCACACGGGTGCTCGAAAAGAGAAAAAAAAGAATATTTTTTGAAAACAAGAGCATAGTAGCACTCTATTTTTTTCCCCCCTCTTTTTTTTTTTCTTTCTTCCCACTTTATTCTTTTCTCGGCCCCTCAAACGAGAGAAAACATGCCACACGTCCCACGAGCAGGGGGAGGGGTGCTATAGCACGGTGGCTATGATGCACTCCTCCCCAACATGTGGTACACAACAGGACCAAAAGAGAAAAAGAAAAAGAGAAAAAGAGGAAAAAAAAAAAAAAAAAAAAAGAAGAAGAGAGAAAAAAATAAGTGAGCACATGTAAGGAGGAAGGAAAATGAAACCAGCGAGGCAACAAGAGGAGGTCCGCTTGTTGGCCCCACCTGAGTCAAGAAAACAATCAGATCGCGAAAACTAAAACACCGCTAAAAACTTTTCAGTCCTCACTCCTCCTTTACCTACAACCAGCAGGCTTCGTCCCTTCCCAGTCCTTGCAAACTGTCTCGAGGAGGTTGTCGCTGTTCCTGAGGACCTTCCCGTTCACTGTGAAGTAGGGGACGTAGTTGAGACCCTTGACCATGACGGTGGCCCTGGCTGCGACAGCCATGAGGGTCTTCCCGGAGGAGCCCGACTGGCAGGAGGTGATGACCGCCGGGTTCAGGTTGTACTGCTGCGCACACTTCTCCATGTGCGCCTTCGACCCCGCACCGGGCTCGTGCGCCTCGTAGCAGTCCACGAAGGGCATGTACTTCCACGGGTCGTTGTTCGTCATGTTCTTCACGCACACCTCCACGAGGTTCCCGTAGCACTCCCCGCTCCCGTGCTGGCAGTTGATCGGCCCCGTGAAGCAGTCCGACGGGATCGGCGGCGTCGCCCCAAGCCCGCACTTCCTCTTCCAGCACGAGTAGTCGTTCTTCGGGTCCGCGCACTCCTTGATCTCCACGAACGCGTTCCCGAACGGCACGTAGTCGAAGTCCATGATCCCCTGGATCCCCTCCGCCGCTAGGGTCTGCTTCACAGGTCCCTTCACGGCCGCCTTGCACCCGGGTCACAGAGACTCCCCGTAGAACATCACCTCCACCTTCTCCTGACCGCTCACCGCAACCGCAAGCAGCAGCACCGAGGCAACAGATCTTCCGAGCATTCTTTTAATTATTTATTTATTTATTTATTCTCTTTTTTTTTTTTTTTTTTTTTTCTTTTTTTTTTTTTTTTTGTCAGAGTTGTTGTTGTTGTTGTTATTGTAAAAAATAAAGGTGAGGAAAAAAATAAGGAAACAAACAAGGAGAGAAAGAATTAGGGTGATCCACCATTTGGTTATGCCCAACCTCAGGCATTCCAACGTATGGGGTTGTAAAGGAGAACCATGGAAGATATTTAAAGAGAACAAACGAGGGGGGAAAAAAGGGGGGGGTGAAGCAAAAAATAGAAAAACAAGGAAAATAAAAGGCTTGTGATGTAGGTTCGTTATATAAAGCAACCCCCCACAAAAAGCCCTTCCTCTTTGATTTTTCTCTTTTTTTTGGGGGGGGGGAAAGGGGATCAATCTATAAAATTTTATTTCCTTTTTTTTTTTTCGTGCTCTTGTGTTTCGCAGCAAGCAAAAAGCAAGGCACTACAAAAACACAAAAAATTTTTATGAAAACAAAATACAGATTCTTATGGGAATACGAGAGGAAGAAACAAAACGGGTAAAAAAAAAAAAAAAAAAAAAAAAAAGAAGGACCGCTCTTAAATAAAAGAAGAGCGGGAAGAAAGGTCGTTGGCTTCAATATCACGGAGGCTCTAACAAGCCGCTTTGTGTTGCCAACGAGCTTCCCTTCCCCTCCTTTTGAAAGTAAGTTTATTTTGTCATAACTGCCACAATTCTTCTTTGGCGCAGAATGCTTTATAAACGCCCATGACCGATGTCAATCATGGTGTCATTCAACAAAAAAAAAAAAAAAAAAAAAAGAAAATAATAATAAGAGAAGAAAGGTGGCCAGTGTTGGTGGCGCTTTGCTTTAAAAGAAAAAAAATTAAACAAAAGCAACAACACAAAGTGCACTTTTACCTTTCCGCCAGTAGCTTCCTGGTGGTTTAGTTCAAAAAGAAATTCGCAAAAACTATATGTCAGTTGTTGGTTCGCGCACATATAGTTATAAAAAAGATCATAATAAATAATTAAAAAAAAAAAAAAAAAAAAAAAGGTTGTCTCGATCATAGTGGTGCCACACAGTATGTGACACCCTTGTGAAGCTTCGCCCGAAGCCTCCCAAGTCCCCCTGTGGTCCCGTAGAATGACTGTAAAAGTGGAGGTACAGAATTCCTTTTGAAATAGGGAGAGGGGCTGCAAAAGAATCGAAGAGGTTAATAAAGCTGTTGTTCCAGCCATAAAAAAAGGCGGACGAAAATAAATAAAAAAAGAATAAGGGGGGGTGGGGAGAAAAAATGAGGTGGCTCGCATGGCAACACCTTCATCTTTTCTTCGTAAAAGCTAGAGTAAAAAAGAATCAAGAAGGGAAACAAGATAGTGTCCAGCTACTCACCTGGTAGCGAGAGACAAAACAATACGGGGGAGGAGGAAGGAGGACAGGAAAAAAAAGAGGGAAAAAAAAACACCGACCGAGTAAGATGAGGTCAAGGTGTGTCCCGGCGGCAGTGTGGTTTGTACCGCCATCTTGTGTAAGTTGGGAATTAGAAGTGTTAAAATAGGAAATAGAAATAGAAAAAAAATGAGAGGAAAACGCGTAGATTTTTCACTTTACACTGCCACCGCATCCCCTGGCAGGGCTGACCGTACCGCCAACAGCCTTCGACCAAGCACCCATCAGGTCGTGAGCGGCATTCCAGAAGAAGGCCCCACCGTTGCAGGCATACTCCTGCTTCAAGTCGTTCATAACACTGACCGCCTGCTGTGCATTGCTGTTGGAGTTGGTGCCTCCACAGTCGCTGATGCAGAAGCCGAACACCACCTTCGTGGGATCGCTCCCGAAGCAGTCCTCGACAAGGGTCTTGAAGTGTGCCAGAGCAGAGGAGAAGACCCCCCCGTTGATCCCGTCCGTGTTGGGGCGCGTGATCCCGTTGTAGTACTGCGGCATGACGAAGTCCACAGAGCCTGCCACCTCCCTGATGATGTCGAAGTAGCGGGTTCCCTTCGCAAGGTCGATGTCCACAGGGGAGTGTGTCACGAGGCTCCCGGTGGGGAGGTTCTGCTTCAACCCCACTGTCACTTCCTTCAGGAAGGCTTGTGCTTGTGCCCCCTTTGCGAACGACGACCCGCGCTGCCCGTCCTCGTAGTAGTACTCGTAGTCGAGGTTGATCCCGTCGAAGCCCTGGCTGCTCGCGACCGCCACCAGCTGCCGCACCACGGAGGCCTCCTTTCCGTAGCAGTGTTCCCAGCAGTCGTTCAGCCCGTCCCACGAGCCCCCCATCCCGGCCCCGCCGAAGGACAGCATCACCTTCTTCCCGGCCGCTTTCCACTTCGCCACGAGCTCGGGTTGTGGGGAGTTCCCGCAAACGGGCACAGACCCTGTGATCTTGCACTGCTGGTTGCACTGGTTCCCTCTGGGAGTCCACGTGTAGGTCACTGCGAAGGACACGAGGATGTGTGTGTAGGCCTCCATCTGGGCGTCTGTGGGACATGCTTGCCAGTTCCCGATGTAGGCGATGAGCCTGCTGTCAACAGAGGCGGTGGAGAGAGCGGGGGTCGGGGCCGTGACCGTGGCTGGGGAGGGGTTGGTCGGGACGCCGCCTCCACTATTGCCACCGCATCCCCTGGCAGGGCTGACCGCACCGCCAACAGCCTTCGACCAGGCACCGTTCGTGTCGCGAAGGGAGTTCCAGAAGAAGGCCCCACCGTTGCAGGCATACTCCTGCTTCAAGTCGTTCATAACACTGACCGCCTGCTGTGCATTGCTGTTGGAGTTGGTGTCCCCACAGTCGCCGATGCAGAAGCCGAACACCACCTTCGTGGGATCGTTCCCGAAGCAGTCCTCGACAAGGGTCTTGAAGTGTGCCAGAGCAGAGGAGAAGACCCCCCCGTTGATCCCGTCCGTGTTGGGGCGCGTGATCCCGTTGTAGTACTGCGGCATGACGAAGTCCACAGAGCCCGCCACCTCCTTCATGATGTCGAAGTAGCGGGTCCCCTTCGCAAGGTCGATGTCCACAGGGGAGTGTGTCACGAGGCTCCCGGTGGGGAGGTTCTGCTTCAACCCCACTGTCACTTCCTTCAGGAAGGCTTGTGCTTGTGCCCCCTTTGCGAACGACGACCCGCGCTGCCCGTCCTCGTAGTAGTACCCGTAGTCGAGGTTGATCCCGTCGAAGCCCAGGCTGCTCGCGACCGCCACCAGCTGCCGCACCAGGTGTTCCTCCTTTCCGTAGCAGTGTTCCCAGCAGTCGTTCAGCCCGTCCCACGAGCCCCCCATCCCGGCCCCGCCGAAGGACAGCATCACCTTCTTCCCGGCCGCTTTCCACTTCGCCACGAGCTCGGGGTGTGGGGCGTTTCCGCAAACGGAGACCGGCGTCAAGTCGCACTGCTGGTTGCACTGGTTTTTCATGGGACCCCACGTGTAGGTCACTGCGAAGGACACGAGGATGTGTGTGTAGGCCTCCATCTGGGCGTCTGTGGGACACTCTTGCCAGTTTCCGATGGAGGCAACAAGCCTGCTGTCCCCTGAAGAAGAAGAAGAAGAAGAAGAAGAAGAGGGGGGGGTTGCAGGAACAGAAACAGGAGCGGGTTGAGGAGTAGAGGGTGCAGAGGTTGTCTCGTCGACGACTGTGATGGTCTGGGTTCGGCTGCTGCCTTCAGCTGTGGCTCCGGTGCACTCCGACTTCGGGAAGAAGGGGAGGATGGTCCACACACGGTTGACCGTCCACTGACCGTTCCCGTTCGACCCCTCCACGGGGACAGGGTCGCTGTCCATGTAAAAAACGTCGAACTCTTGGCTGCAGGCAGAGGCCCCCTCTGCCAACCCCAGCACCGTGGGGTCGGTCGACTGCTCCGTGTTCACGCGGGTGTCCGCTGGGAAGGAGGCGAAGACGGGCGAAATCGGCTCAACCGTGATGATCTGGGTCACCTCCTCCGAGACGCCGCCGCAAACGGGGCTGTCGCGGAGCTGCCACGTCACCTCCAAGAAGGAGGACCCGCACACCCTGTTCGGGAACTGCGACTCCGGAAGCACGCGTTGCCTCAGAAGGTTCACCCTCGCCCCCGAGGTGCACGCGGGGTCGACAAACCAAGGCAGGGGCTTCAGGCTCTCCAGGTTCACCGGTTGATCACAGCGGAAGGTGTAGGAGGTGGCTCCCCCGAGAACAGGGCGCTTCCGGAGCACCATCCCCGCCTCGCTGCTCACCTCGCCGTTCAGGAGGGCCTGCTTTTCCAACGCCTTGTCCGCCATCGCCGACACCATCCTGTTTTGCGTGTTCCGCACGCTCGCCTCGTAGCTCGCCTGGCTGCTCAGGTCGTACGGCATGTTCGACAGGGTCACCTCCGCCTCGGAGGCCGACAACCCGCCTCCCGACCCCTTCCCCCCGTAGGTCCTCACCCCGCCGCTGAAACCCCCGGAGGCAGTCGCCGCGTTCGACCCGAACGGCACCATCACCGTCGACTTCGGAAGCGACGGCATCGGGACCTCCATCCCCGAGGCGATGTTCTGCAACCCGGGGTTCTCCTCCTTCGACCCCTCGATGATCGCGTTCTTCTGCGCCATCTCGTCCGTCTTCGTCTTCACATCCGCAGCGGCGAGGGCCACCTCCTCCATGCACCCGGGGTCCGCGTACCTCGGCCCGTGCTTCGTCTTGCAGGTCTTCCCGAAGAAGCAGAACAGGTGGCACCAGCACTCTTTCCACTGCGCCCTCAGATACCTGCAACCGTACTCGTTCCTGCCCCCTGCCCCCACGATCCTGTGGCCCGCCGTGTGGAACAGCCCGCTGATGCTCCCGATGGACTGCGCCGCCCCTTCGAAGTCCCCTCGAAGGAGCCTCTCCCCCGCCCTCACGATGTCCCCGAGGACCGGGATCCCCTTCAGCCACGTCACCGCGTCCCGAAACGCCGCCGCCACGTTGTTCAGGAACTCCTCCACCTTGTCCTTGATGTACCTGAGGGTGGTCTCGAAGATCCTCTTCACCTTGTTCCACAGCACCGTCACCTTCTCCGAGATGTAGTTCCAGGCCTCCGTCGCAGCCTTCGCGATCGCCTTCACCGCCACGTTGATCCCGTCCACGATCTTCTGCCCGAGGTCCCCCAAGGACACCGACACCGAGATGTCGAACTCCGAGTCCTCGAACCTCTTCGCCACAACGGCGTGCCCGCTCACCGTCGTCTCCACCAGCGCCAAATCCAGCGTCACCGCGAAGTCGATCACGTTCCCGTTCACCTCCACCCTCGCCCGCAGGTTGATGAACAGGACCTGGATGTCGCAGGAGAAGATGGCGTACGGGATCGGGCGGTTCAGGTCGTACATGAAGAGGACCTGTCGGATCTTCACGATCTCCAGGAAGTTCATGTCCCGCAGCTCCATCTTGAAGAAGGTGAGGTCCCAGTTCCAGGTCACGTGAACGTGCGAGGACAGCGCCCCGTCGAAGAGGTCGATCCCTGCCCTGAAGGAGAAGATGTCCGCGTTCAGGGTAACGTTCAGGTAGCCGTACGACCTCAGCATAGGGATGTCGAAGGCTCCCCCGATGTCGATCAGGGCCCGCGGCTGCGGCTTCACCTGCAGGTCCACCAGGAACTTCGCCCCGCCCACCGCCACCTTGTTCTCCAAGCGGTTCCCGATGCGGAGCTGGAAGGCCCCGATTTTCAAGTCCACGTGGTCCATCCAGGCGTCGATGTAGAAGCGCGTCTTGCTCACCGCGAGGTCGATCGCGATCTCCCACCCGAGGAAGTTCAAACGCCCCTGCAGAGCGACCCCCGCAGGGATCACCACGTCCCCGCTCCTGAACGACAGCCTCTGCTCCTTGATCGGGCTGAAGGAGAAGAAGGCGAAGCACTCCAAATCCAGCGTCGTCTCGTTCGCGTAGCCGTCCAGCTTCCCCGCACACCTCGTCTTGTAGTCCTTGTCGAAGGGGTAGATCCCCGACTCCGCGAGCTTCCCGGGGATCACCACCTTGTCCAGGGCTGGAACGTAGTCCGACAGCACGTCGATGATCCCGCCGATCGTGAGCTCCGACACCATCGCGATGAAGAAGTTGTCCTCGGGGACCGTCCCGCTCACCCCGACGTAGGTGCGCCCCTCGATGTACGCCCCCGTCTTCGTCGTGCAGCTTCCTTCCTTCCCGAAGCAGACCGCTCCCCCCAGGGTGAACCCGGTCGGGACCGGCGACTTCAAATCCCACTCCACCCCGAGGATGACGTCCCCGATGTGCAGGAAGGGGAGCCCCAGGGCCCGGTACCACCACCCGTCCAGCTTCAGCGACCCCCGCACCAGCTGCGCCGACGGGCTCACCACCAGAGACAGGTCCCCGATCAGGAACAGGAAGCGCCTCTCCTCATAGTCCTCCTTGCAGCGCTCCACGCAGATCTTTAGAGGGATGTTCACCCCGAGCTTCGACAGCGGCAGCCCCCCGAAGTTGTGCTCGTACTGCGCGTAGATGCTCATCCCGAGCGTCCCCTCCACGTTCACGATCGCGAAGTTGCTCTCCGAAGTGTCCGGGTCCGTCCCGATCCGCAGCTCCAGCAAGGCCGACCCGGAGAACTGAAGCTCCGCGCTCGCCGACACTCGGAAGTTCTCCGTCACGTCCCCCACCACCTCCAAGAAGTCCCCTTCCAGGATGTCCGGCAGCTTCGGAGACCCGATCGCGTACAGCTTCACCCCCGAGGTCGTCGCCGCCAGTGCGAGCTTCGTGTCCTGGATCCCGAACGACAGCACGGGAGACAGGGCTGTGTCCAACGCCTGCGCCACCCCTTCGTCGAAGTTGCTCGTCACCAAATAGGCCACGTTCGCCATCGTCAGCTCCTCCACCCACACGCTCGCCTCCACCCCGTCGCACGCGGGGGTCTGCCCGATCCGTCCCACTCCAGACACTGTCGTCGTCGGGGTTGGAGCCGCGCAGTTTCCGAGACAGAAAGGCATCGTCACTTCTCCCTTCTGCAGAATCGGTTTCATGAGCTCCAAGAAGTCTCCGAGGTCTGACGAAGCGTCCAGAAGTTCTCTTGTGCTGTGCTTCGTGGTGGTGGTGGTGGTGGTGGTGTTGACGCCGTCGTTCTTGTTGTCGTCGCCCTTCACAATGCTAGTGTACATGCGTGCCCCCGTAGCAGTGCTCGCAGAAGCGGAGTCCATGGGACAAGCAGAAGGGTCGTATGCCACACTCGCTCCCTTGTTCGAGTCCTCCAGCGTCACCGCCATCCCCAAGCTGAACCCGATCCCTGACCACTTGTTCCCCTTGGCGTCCGTGATGGAGCTCCTCTTCTGGCTCAACCATGATCTCGGGAGCTCCTTGACCGCCTCTTTGATCTTCCCTGCAAGTCCGTCCAGCGCGAAGTCCATGTCCCTGATCGCCTCCCTGTTCTTCTTCTTGAAGATGTGCTTCCCCCACGACTTCAAGCTCACCCCGAATCCTCCGAACAGCACGTTCTCCCACCAGGTGCTCGCCGAGATCACCTCGACACACCTCCAGTGCGGGTGCGTGAACACGATCGTGATCCCGTCGATCCCCACCGTCGACGAGATGATGGCAGGCATGTCGATCCCGACCTCGAAGGCGAACCCGCTGAAGGCCCCTGCGCTCGCGAACCACTCCACCGACAGCGACACCTCGAACAGCGTGTTGGCGAAGAAGCCCTTCTCCCCTGTCTTCTCGCCGGAGCGAGCCTTCTTCTTGGTCCTGCCTCGAAACAGTACTTCCCCTTCCCTCTCCTTCTTCTTCTCCTTCTCCTGCTCCGCAGAAAGAACCTTCCCCCCGTGCCCGAACGAGGTTTCCTTCACGCACACCCCGTTCTCGCACTCTTCGTTCAATCCGCAGTCGTTGTCGCTGGTGCAACCATCAGACTCAACGGCTCGAGGGGTCAACACAGACAGCTCTCTATCGGGAGCAGGAGTGGGAGGGGCGGGAGTAGCAGGAGCAGGAGTGCGAGGGGCAGGGGTGCGAGGAGCAGGAGTACGAGGGGCAGGGGTACGAGGGGCGGGAGTACGAGGGGCAGGGGTGCGAGGGGCGGGAGTGGAAGGAGCAGGGGTCGTCGCGGAGGTGTTCTTGTTCTGCCTCTCGTAGTTGATGCCCGCACCCCATCCAAGACCCAGACCCGAGAAGAGGTTCGCCTTTCCACCTGGGACAGCCTCCAACCCGATGCTCCACCCGAGCCCAACAGAGGGGGTGAACTGGAAGCTCCCCACCTTCAGCCCTTCATACGAGACACTGAAGCCGATCGTCACAGTGAAGAGCGGACACCCGAAGTTCGAGTTTGCCTTCGAGGCGCAGAGGTACCCGATCGCACAGCAGTCCTCCAGGGGCTTCACCACCCTCCGCTTTTGGTGGTTCTGCTGCGCCTCGAGGAGCATCGCCGCCCTGTCCGCAGAGGCGGCGGCGGTCGTCGTTGTCGAGTTGCACTGCCCGGAGAAGGTGCGGATGTAGGGCTTCAAGCTGTTCGCGAGGTCGGGGATGTCGGCCAGGAAGGTCTCCACCGTCGCAGTGTCCTCGAAGAACTCCATCAGCCCGTCCGCCGCCTCCACCGCCTTGTCCTTCAGGGTGTTCAGCTGGTCGAGGGACTGCGTCACCGCCTCTATCGCCTCCTGCACCCCGAGGGCCTCCAGCACTTCTTCCGCCCTGTCCGCAAGGGCGTCCGCCACCGCCCCCCTGAAGGCGTCCACCGTGTCCACCAGCGACGAGGCCAGCGACGTCACCGTCAGCGGCTCAGAGGTCGACGTCGTTGTCGGCGCCGTGTCCTGCGCTGCTCCCACCAGAAGTACCGCGGCTCCCACCGCTAGCAGCATCTGCAAGTTTACCATCTTGTCAACCTTAACAGAAGGGACGGTTGGGGTGCCTTCTTGGTTTCTCTTTTTCTTCTTCTTCTTCTTCTTTTTGTGTGTGTATTAACCTGTAGGTGGTAAACTAGAGGGGGAAATGAAGTTGGGAAACGGAAAAAAAAGCAGAGGTAAATAAGATAAGAAAAAGAAAGAGTCGGCTGTTGTTGTTTTGTACAAGCCGATTGAAACCTACTGAAGGTTAACCGACAAGTTCTACCCACTCTTTTCAGCAAAGACAGTTGTCAAAAGCTTTTTAAAAGGGGGAAACAATTGAAATGAAAAGCTAGGTTTTCAAAAATTAAATAAGACTAAGTTTGAATCTCATTGACATTTGGGTGTCGAGTCAAAGAGAGCAAGGTGTGTGTTCCAATTCATTTTTTATCTCAAAGAAGAAAAAAGGGAAAGTGACCCAACGATCCCATGACCGTAAGGACAACTCATCAGTATGGATAAGTTTCATAAAATTTATTCAGCGGGAGGTAAACATATACGTATTCAGAGAACACAAAGCCCTGGTGTCCATTCAGCTCAGCGTTATTGAACAAAGACTGGCTTTGTGTGTTGGTGTTTTTGATTTTTTTCTTTGTGTACTTGCTTCTGGAGTAGAATTATTTCATTTTCAGCCAATCCTTTCGCCACCCCAGTAGTTGGCCCCGGGCTTCACACACTGTGCGTACCACCTGCTCTGCTTGTAGCACCCCGCACCGGTAACACAGCAGCTCGGCGCCTGTAAACAGTTGCCCCACAGGGGAACAACAAAGGAGCAGCTGCCAGGGGAAGGTGGCGGTGTGGCAGGAGGAGTCGGTGTGGAAGGTTGCGGTGTGGGGACAGGGGTCGGTGGCGAAGGGGTGGGAACGGGTGTTGGGGGCGAGGGTGTGGGAACAGGTGTAGGAAGGGGTGTCGGAGGGGGCGTAGGAGGGTGGGGGGTCAGGTTTGCAGGTCTGCAATGCGCGAACCACTTGTTCACCTGGTGGCACTTGGCCCCAGGCGCACAGCAGTGCTGTTCGTTGAGGCATGTCGCCCACAGTGGGATCACACGCGAGCACGAGGCGGGAGGGACAGGGACAGGCGGTACCGGAACAGGAGGGACAGGCGGGACGGGGTTGCCACCACCACCGCCGCGGAAGTCCAAGTCAATAGCGTTGTAGAAGGTGTTGGCCGTGTCACCGACGTCCCAGACGGCGAGGACGACGTGGTAGCCCGCCTTGGAGGGGAGGGTGCAGGAGTGCGTCGTCAAAGTCTGCGGCTGCATCATGTTCCCCATCACGGAGCAGAAGGGGGTCCCCTCGAAGCTGCTCCTCGCAAGCGGCGCATTCTCGTCCCACCCGTCCTTCGTGATGTAGTACCTCCAGTCCAGGGTCGCGTGGTTCGCCTCGAACCACCAAGTGAAGTCTGTTTGCCCAGCAGACGCTGCTGTCCTCGCCCACCTCGTCGACGTCTGCTCGTTCAGCGGTGTCCATCTGTTGCTCCCCGCTGCAGCCAGTGTCCCGTCAGGGGGGCCGCTCACAGGGTACCTGTCCGGGCCCTCCACGCTCTGAGGCTCATACTGCACCGCACCGCAGTTCTGGTTCTCCCCCCCGGTCCTGCACATGTAGTTCCTCGAAGGAGGGACCTTCACGTACCCGTGGCCCTCTACACCCGCTGCTGCAAGCAGCACGGGGAGTGCTAGGCGGTGCAACATGTTGGTGAGTGGTAAGTCAGAAGGACTGTGGGTTTAAATATTTTATTTCACTCTTCAGAAATTACTTCACGCACTGGGGGGGCCATTACTTCACGCTAAATCTCATTACTTCACGGTGAAATAATGGCCTGTTTTCCGTGAAGTAATAGGGGGTTTCCGTTAAATAATATGCCTCGGTAGGCCAATTTTTGCCTCGGTTCGGTTCCCAGTGGGGCTACTTTTTCTCTCAGTTTGCTATTTCCCCCCAGGTTCAGCTCAATTGGCCAACTTTTGCCTCGGCTCAGTTCCAAGTTGGACTACTTTTTCCTCCCAATTTGCCCACTTTTGGCTAGGCCTTATTCCCAGTTTCTGTGGGTAACTCTTCTGTGGGTAAGGGTAACTTAGTCAGCTTACCCAAGCCCCCCAAAAGACTTCAAAATACCGAAGCAGCAGAAAAAAAGGAGCCAGCGGCCGCGCTAGGTATGGGAAGGCCTGATTAGAGATGGTGACAGTGGCAATGCCAGCGACAGCGGCAGCTCTTAGTCAACAAAAGGAGGAAAAACAACTTGTATTGTAACCTTTGTAACCCCTCTCTTGTTGTACCCCCTTGTCACCCTGTTGTGCCCCTCGTGGTGAAGTAATTTCAGAGTGTCGTGAAATAAAACCACTTACCTACCGCCAAGTAATGCTTTACCGACCTCTCGAGGTAACGGTAAAGTCATTACTTGTTGGCAGTAAATAGCTATTATTTTCACTCTTCGTCATTTTCTTCACTCACTAGAGGTCATTATTTAACGCGAAATGGGCATTATTTAGTTATTATTTAATTCGAGCCGGGTTTTCAAGGGTGGGAGTGAAAATAATATTTCACTTTATATCACGCTCAACATTATATTCACTCCCAGCTTATAGAGAAATAAGGCCCAGGAGTGACATAATGTACAGGAGTGATATAATGTTACATTATGTCACTCCTGCACCTATTTTAAGCCAAACTCCCTAGAAACACAGAAAACTATGGGAAGAAAGCCTAAGGCGATGGGGAGGATTACACGTCTCGGGGGTGCTAGTCAGTCTGCTCAACCCATCCCAGAATCAAGATTCTGCAGTGGGCCCCTGCATCCACCATACATGCAACCTCAGATGGTTCCGGCGGTAGCGATGCACACAGGATAAGCCTCGACATCAACATTAATGTTAAGACCAACGAGAATTGGTAACTTGAAATCCCCTTGTAGCTTGTAATACCCAACCTTTTTTGCTGCCTCTCAGTTTTGATTTCTTCTTGCAACCTGTGCCCTGCGCCTGTAACCTCCCACCCTTTCAAACCCGGCTCTTATTAAATAAAACAACATATTAAATGAAAATAAGTGCATTATTTCACTTGTGGTGGCGGGTTTAACTCGAAATTATTACTACACTCACTATGCTCGTGAAGTAATTCGGATCTTACTACACTCGCTTCGCTCGTGAAGTAAGATCCTCTCTCGTTAAACCCCCTGCCACCACGCGTGAAATAATGCAATCTTATTTTCATTTAATAAATAGTTAAAAAATAATGAGATTTTGCAGTTAAATAATGGCCCTTCAGAGTGAAAAAATGGGTCTCGCCGTGGAAAAAAAATGCACCCAACCCCTTGAAAAATCTTTTTGGGGTGGGGGGTATCATCTGAGGCCATTCCAGCCCTTAAAAGTGGGAATAAGTGCCTTACTTCCCCTTTAAATGCCACGGCGAAATAGCTACCCTGTATTACCTTAGGAAAATCCCAAAAAGCTGACCTGCGTGAAAAAAAAACAGCAGTGAAAGCAGTGAAGAGTGAGTGACTCAAATGACGAAAAGTGAAATAAAACGACTTACTTGCCGCCAAATGAGCCATTATTTAACACTCGTTACTGTTTTTTTTTGATCGAGGGCCCGCAGGGAACTCGATGGTTGAAAACGCGACACACCGAGAAGATGAACAACGTATTCGGCATGCATGGCGGTGGGCAAAGCGGAGAGAATACAACCATCCCAAAATACCCCAACTCCTCTCTTGACTCCGATCGAGCTACTCGTGTACAAGGGCCGCGGGTGGCCGCCCCCCGTCCTCGTCATGCGTCGTGCTATGAAAAAAAATAATAAAGGGAAAAGTTTGTGTGGAAAGGGAAGGAGAAAGGGGGGGGAAAAGAAGAAAAGAAAAAAGGAAAAGAAGGCCCTTCAATGGTGCTTGTTTTTTTTTTTTTTTTGAGATCTCGAAAAAAAAGGGGGGAAAAGAAAGGAATAAAAAAAAAAAAAGCGGGCCAAAATTCCCAGCCGTGGGGAATTTGGATAAACATGCTGGAGGGCACCACTAACCTTCTTGAGAGCTGAGGATGGAGGAAAAAAAAGGGGGGGGGAAAAGAGTAAATGAGAACCATGATCTTTTAATTGTTATTGAAACTCAGGAAGAACAAGGGGGGGGGGGGGGGGGGGAAGCTTCCTTACCCCCAAACTATAACCCTTCGGGGTTCCAAGTTTGAAGTCACTATTTCCCTCAATTTTGGAAAAAAGAAAAAAAAAAATCGTTGTCGCCAAATTGGAAACCCGAAGCGCAGCAGAAAAGAACACAGAAAAGAAAGAAAATCATAGAAAGGGAATGGGGAAGAAAGGGACTTGACGAAAGAAGGGAGTCGGAAAAATGGGCATTGAATAAATAAACGTTTTCTTTGTTCTTTTTTTTTTTTTTTTTTTTTTTTTTT
Organism: Diplonema japonicum; assembly: GCA_964019335.1. Lineage (NCBI taxonomy): Eukaryota > Euglenozoa > Diplonemea > Diplonemida > Diplonemidae > Diplonema > Diplonema japonicum. The sequence goes on from OZ025680.1 coordinate 270,954, forward strand.
CAAATTACTTTATTCCAAGAAAAACTCATCTCAAAACAAGAAATCACAGTTTTTGAAGAAAGAAAAACTGGGGATTCTCTTTAGGATGAAGGGAAAAAAAAAAAAAAAAAAAAATGGGGGGAAAAAAACAGGGTTGTTATTTCAACCGCAACATGTTTCCCCCCTGCCTTCATATCATCTATGAAGCAAAGTACCCCCCCACTACCATAGGTAAGAAACCACCCCCCCCGAAACCTACTCCAAAAGGTATTTTTTTCCCCCCCGCTACCTCCGAAAAAGAAAAACATGCCCCCCCGCTACCTTGAAAAAAAAGAGAACAAAAAAAAAAAAAAAAAAAAAAACAAAAAAAAGCACACAGAACAGTCAGCAGACTTTTTTTTTTTTTTTTTTTTTTTTTTCCCTTTTATTTTTTTTTACTCCTCAACACGGATCTTAGCGAGCATGGCCTTGTACTTGTCGCTGGTGATCTTGAGCTTCTCATTACCCTTTTTTTTTTTTTTTTTTTTTTTTTTTGTATCGCTTCCAATACATACCGCTTCCTTCAACTTCCTCCACTCCTCGGCCTTGGCAAGGTGCTTGGCCTTGACCTCCTCGTTAGCTGCTTCGTTGGAAAGATCGAGCTCATCTGCCTCAGCAGTCATGGCGTCACTGATACCGGTCAGGATGGGGTTGGACTCGTCAAGCTGGTTGGTAAGTGCCTCAACGATCTTGGTCTGCTTGGCAGCAGCCTTAGCGTCGCCCGTCTTGGTGGCGTCCTCCACGCCAAGCATGGCCTTGGATACCTCAATGGAGAGGAACAGAGTCAGGAAGTTCCTGATACCGAACCCACCACACCCAGGCCTGATCTTCAACGGCTTGCCCTCCGCCCCGCACACCGACGCAGAGCACACCCTCTGGATGAACTCAAAGAACGGCGCCTCCTCACCAGCCTTCTTCTGCAGAATGTTGCAAGTGAAGATCTGGTACAGAATGTCTTGACCCTGTGTTTTTTTTTAGTGTGGCAATTAAAAAAAGGTGGGCATACCTGAATGTCCACCAGCACCTTGTTCGTCACGATCTTGAGGTACGTCCCCTCGTCGATGTGGTCCTTCAGCAGGCTGTACATGTTGTTGTACCTGGCACGCTTCACGACCTGCACGACTGTCGCCATGTTGGAGGCGAACTCCTCCTTCAGGTCAGACGCCACATTCAGTGCCTTGATCTGCTCGTCGGTGATGTCCAGTTCCACCACACCTGTGGGGCTCGAAAGCTTGGCCTCCTGCATGGCGGCGCACACGGCGGCAGCGAGCTTCTCGGGCACACCCGCCCTGACGAGGTTCTGCTCAGCCAGCCTCCCGTAGTACGACCTGGGGATGTTCAGGAAGGTGAAGCCCTTCCCGGTGATCTTCCTGTAGTTGTTCACACGCTCGATGAACATGGTCAGGTCGGCCACCCTGCAGGCCAGGTGCTGCACACCCTGACCCATCTCCTTGATGAACCCGTGCACGTGCCCCACCTCACTGAGCGCGTTATTGATCGGGAGATACACCTGGGACTGGTCCTCGAAGACAGTCTGGAGGTCGGTGGTGTTGAGGTTGCTAGTGTTCCCTGTCACAGTGGACTCAATGATGGCTTCGCCGGCGGCAACGACCCCAGCGTTGAAGTCGACCTTCGGGGTGAACCCAAGCACGTCCTCAAGGGTGTTGAGGAAGGACTTCCTGTCGACGACGTTGCTGACCCAGTGGTCGGCGTACGAGGCAATCGAGGTACCGTCGTACTTGGCGGGGACGTCCTCAAGACCGGGGAGCACACCCTGGGGGTTGCCGAAGCCGGCCTTGTGGGCGAAAGAACCGGTCCTCGAGGAGAACCTGATGAAGGTACCCTTGTCGGCCTCGCCGCTCACAAGGTAGTAGGCGTACACGTCGAAGGACACGAAGGAGCCGAAGTCCACCATCTTGGTCTCACCGTTCCTGGTGACCTTCCTGGTGTCCTCGTACCTGTTGAGGCCCTTGTGGGCGAGGAGTTTGGGGTGCTTGGTCTCGTAGTTCTTGAAGACGCTCTCGATCTCGCTGGCGTCGAGTTCGAAGCCGAGGGCTGCGACACCGTCCCTGCCCACGTGGCAGTCGCGGAAGGTGTCGATGTTGGAGGCAAGGAAGTGCTGGTAGGGCTCATCAGCGTCGCTGTCGCCGGTCTTAGTGGTCACAACGCACTTCTGGCCGCAGGGGTCGTTGGAGCAGACGAGGAGGGACCTGGTCGAAGGGCCCACGTACTCAGCGGTGACCCTCCACCCGGCACCGACGATGAGCTGCTCCACGACATCCTGCCCGCTGCCCTTGAACTCATCAGGGTCCTTCACGTCATTCGAGATCGTCTTCCAGACCTCCCTCCCCTCCCTCACCCTCTCAGGAAGGGCGTCGGCGTTGAGGAACCTCATACCACCCGAGAAGGGGTCGTAGCTGCCCTTGTTCGCCAGGCTGCAAAGATCCTCCTCAAGCTGCTTGTACTCGCTGAGAGGCTTCAGCGAGGACTGGTACATGTGCGTGTGGTGGAAACGGCAATTGCTCATTTTGACTAAAAACTAAACTTAAACTTTAAAAAAAAACTGGAAGAAGGGGGTGGCCCTTTTTTTAAAACTCTTTTTTTTCCTATGATGGTTATATTCCTCTAGAATAGAAAAAGTACTACAAAAAAAAAAAAAAAAAAAAAAAAAAAAACTCTCAAACCGAGAACTGCTCCACAATTCTGTCCACGACCGTAGGGTCCTCTAAAGGCGGCCCGCAAATGTAAATAGAGGTAGGGAACGTTGCAGTGACGATCTTCCCAGTAGGGGAAATGTACTTGTGCCCGTTTGCGGGCAGGTGTATTGTAGATTGGATGTAAGGATCGAGAGGTTGGTAAGGCGAATACTTTTGAATTTTTTTATGCGGAGAAAAGGGCGTATCAACAGCATGAGACCGACCGACCACCACCACACGAAGGGATGGATTGTCTCGAAGCCAGGAAGCTGCCAGGCAACTTGCCTTGTTGAGGTGATACAATGTAAAGGGCGGGTTGAGAACCCAACCCGATGCCAAGCTTGGGCTGACATTAAAAACGTTCCCCCGTGAGTTGAAAGCTTTGTCCACATCAGGAAAAAGTGAACAATACGCCCCACCGTAGGGAAGCAGGTGGGAGTTGAAAGGACTTGCAAATCCTTCACCGTTGCACAACAGTTCCAGGCGCAGTATTTCGTAAACCTCAGGAGGGATGCTCCATTGTTGGGACGATGCTAAAGCCGCTTTGTATCTTAACACCACAGACATGACAGGTGCAACCCCGCACATAGAGGTGAGTAGCTTGATCCTTCCTGAGTAAGGAACGGTTAACTTACTCATCTTAATAGTGTCATTCGTTGTGTGTATCGGTATCGTGGACCACGCTGCGCGTTTGTGTCTTGATCTCGCTCCGTTCACTTCGGTCATGATTTTTAAAACTCTTTCGGATGATCTTTCCGTGCCGATGCGGTCCAGGTCCCCCTTTAGTTTGGCGACGAACTTGTCTCCAACATCTTTGCTCTTCGAGTACATTTTCGGCCACTCGCCACCAGCATCATAGTTCGCTAGACAAAACACCTCCACCGCCTTTCGCACCCCACCTTGCTGCTTAGCTTGAACACCTTCGTTCGCAATACCCAACACCCTCCGTGTCAACCGCCATTGGAAATACTCTAATGTTGCAACCCTCTCCATTGGTTTGCCTTGGGCTTGATAAGATCAAAAGCCGAGAATCAGGTTTTCCTCTTTTTTAAGGGGAAAAAAAAAAAAAAAAAAAGAAAGAAAAATAAACGGTTATGGGAAGGGAGAGATTTTTTTTTTTTTTTTTTTTTTTTCCATTTTCCTTTTTTTTTTTAATGCCGCTCATGGTAAAAACTCTCTTCCAAACTTGTAGGATATCGAGGACTGTGCTTGGTTTGGGTAGTGAGCCCAGTGAGCACGGCGTTGGTCGGGGTAGTCTGTATGTTATCATCCCCATCCCACAAACACAACTCATACCATACAGTAACCACCAGAGGCCTTGGTGACGTTGTCTAAATCATCTAAAAACCAAGCATTCGAGGCCCGCAGCCAGTTGATCTTGGAAATGGCGCCGTCGAGACAGGTTGCGTGGAAGATATACCAATCGAATTTGTCTCTATTCCGCTGTTGAGGTTTCCATTTAAACGTACGTTGCCCCGTGTCGGAACGATGCTCGGAACTGGGGACTTTGTAGTTGCACTTCATGTTGTAAAGCCACTTGTCGAGGCAGGTATTCGATGTGCCGTGGGTGTGATCGTATTTTAAAGAGAGTTTCAACGCGTTTTGATCCGATATGGATGGAGGGGGGAACATCAATATCGACTCGAACAGCCTTGCAGCGTTGCCGTCGGTTCTCAGCAGGTAGAACCCGGTGTTCACGCTGAACCTGTTTGGAGTGTCGCATTGGTGCGAGAAATCCACGTTTTTTTTCAACACATCCGGCAACGGGTTGTTCCAAAACGACATATCCATATCGACCATTAAGAAATTGTACCCAAGCGACAGAACCTTCAAAGCCAGCCTTGGTTTGATCCAAGACAGTTCCTCGGTGACTTTTCGGTTGAATCCTTTTTTAAACCCGGAGCCGCCTTCTTTCATATCGTCCTCGGATTCTGCGTATTTGACGGCGTTGAAGCAAGGCAGCCTGTTTGCAATGCAAAGCTGTAAGGAAGCACAATCAAGTGTTGCGACAATATAATTCCGCATCGCTGCGTTCGCCACCATCGAGTGGACTATGTTGTGCAAATGGTCCACCCAGAATGAATTGAATATGAACACGGACACAACGTTGTTACCGTCGGCTTGTGTTTTCAAAAGTTTTGGTAGGTTCGCGTGTAAGCCTTCGTATGGAAAGGTAACGTCTTCCTTCGGGGCAAGCCAAGGGGCGGAGTGTGCTTCAATGCATTTACGTGCTTGTTTTTGATTCGTTTTGCGGTAGATTTCAAAATCGAATTTTATCCGGTTGTTGGGTTTTGTTGTGTTTTTCGAAAGGCGTTTCGGGAACGCGTCCTGCGAAGGGAGCGGTGTTAGATCGTCCTTGCAATGCCGGCAGAGGCAGAAATGAATCGGAACAAAGGCAGCCGGTTCCGCCCCGCCTCGGCATAGGTACTTCGCCATGTGTAGCCGTTCCCACATGCAGACGACAAGCGCAGTTTTGTCAGCCAACATTGCGTTGTACGTTACCCCGTTTACAGTAAACGTTTTTGTCCACACCGCTTTGTACTTTTCAATGTAATAGCTGTTGTCCCTCCCTCTTGAGGACGCTTCGACGGTCTCGCCCCTTACGTTTTTCCCTGGTTTCTGCGGCGGCATGAATTTCTCGGATACCCACACCACCACCACCGACCCGGATCTTGTTCTCCTCGCGACGTCTTCTGCCTCGTCCTTCAAAGCATTGTACACTGCTGGCAATGCTGTGGGGGCTCGTACTGCTTCCCTAGTTAGATCGTTGTAGCATCCCAAAAAATTATTTTGCACGGTTTTTCCCATTTTTTTCAGTGGTGTTGTGTCGTGTGTCGGCCATTGGATCGGGTTGGATTCAGTGTGTTTCGTGCCCAGTTCGCAAACTTCTGGGAGGACCGACACCTCCGTGGGGGTGGGTGTCTGGTGGTCCAAAACTGATTGTACTGAAGTATGTTCCACGGATGCGGAGGATATTCCCCTTATTTGGCTCAGTTGTGAATGCTGCAGCCATACTCCTGCCGTCACCAATAACCCTGCTGCTGCTAGGATCACTGTTTTTACCTTGCTCGCACCCACGGCGCCTCCCTTTCGCTTCCTTTGTATTGGTGTCATTTTCGCATTTTTTTTTTGTTTTTATTGTTATTATTTATTTTTTTTTTTTAAATTAAAATGCTCTAAATGTAGGGTGAGTGAGGGTGGCGAAAAAAAAAAAAAAAGAAACAAAAGTAATAATAATAATAATAATCGAGATAGGGAGAGGGCGGACAATGCCTCTTTTTTTTTTTTGTTGTTGCAAAACAGGGGCTAGCAAGCAGGAAGAAAGGTAAGGGAAATAATAAAAAAAAAAGAGAAAAAAAGAATGAAAACAAAGATCTAACAAATAGAGGTAGAGTAAAAATGAAAAGAGAGAGGGAAATTAACAAAGATGAGAAAAAAAAACCACCCCCCCTAACCCGAGAAGAAAGAAATAACATTAACAAAAACTCACAAGAAAATACTTTCCAAAAAAAAAGAAAAAAAAAAAGAAAAAAAAAAAAAACAATTATCGAAGTTTTCTCTCCTTTTCTTTATTTTTTTTTTTCTTTCGTGGTTAATTTTTCTTTTTCCTTCTTATAAGCCAATTGGGCATTCATTTCAAGTCGGAGAAATGAGAGGGAACGTAAGTAAAAGAAACAAAAACGACATAAAATAAAATAAAATAAAATAAAAAAAAACTCTCCTTCACAGGGAGAAAGAGCTGTGATTAGGATGACATTTTTTTTTTCCTTTAAATTCATCATTTTTTCATTCTTTCTTCGTTTCACGCGCACCCCAACAACCGCCTACGTTGCTCGAGGAGTTCCTCCAGGGCTTGGGCCTCTGCTTCAGCACCTTCCAAACGGTACACGGTGACCTCTTCCTCTTCGTCAATGTGCTCAGCAGCAGAGTACTCGACGCCCTCCCCTGAGGCGGGAGGAGGGGCATTCTCGTCTACATCTGCTACTCGAGCTCGCTTGATCTTCTTCTGTACCCATTTCTCGCTAGATTTCACGTTCTCCTCCGCCTTGGCGATCTCAACATCTAGCTCAGCAACCATCCTCTGCACAGCCCGTGCTGTGGCGTCAAGCCTCGAATTGCTCGTCACCACAGCCCTGCAGCTCTCCCCGAACCTCAGTGTGTTCACTGTCTCAAGTGCATCCACTGCGCAAGGTGACCCTGTGATCAGTACCGAAGCAGATGCGTTCCCCCCTATGACAGGTGCCAACAGGTGTGTCAGCTTGCTGTCCTGAAAGGGTACGTGTACCTTCTCCCCGCACTGCCTTGCATGCAAGGCCCGCACGCACTGCTTCAACGCCAGCAGGCCTTTGTTGATGTGAATCGCCTCCTGCAGCCTCTCCCTCTTCTGGTAGTATTCGTTCCAGTTGGCACCCTCTTCCCCGTCGGTCCTCCCTGGCAGCTGGATGCCTTCGTGCACACCGGACTTTCTAATGTCCTCGCTCCCGCCTAAGTCGGCCAGGATCAGCATGGAGCTCACCACAGCCCCCGTCACAAGGTGGGTCTGCTTCAGTGTTAGGATGACCAGTGCGTGCGCTCGTGTCGACTTGTCGTTCATCTTGGTGCACGCACGTCGCTTCTGTTGGTCGCCTGTTTCGAGCAGTTCCTCAAGATGCTTGAGGGACTCGACGGTGTGCTGGGCACGTCCTTCGAGGACCCATCGCTGTGCGGCGGTTTTGCTCCGCGAGAGGGGCGCACTCCCGTTCAGCAGGTCGGTGAGCTCATCACCGAAGATCTCGACATACGAGACGGCGAGGTCCGCGTCGATGATGTGGGAGCGGGTATCGGTCGCCTTCATCACCTCCTCACAAGCAAGGGGGACAATGCCCTTGTTGGGACCCTCGCCGAACATGGTGTATGTCTTCCCGCTGCCCGTCTGCCCGAAGACGATGCAGCACGCGTCGTTCCCGTTGATGAAGTCACGCACGGGTGCCGATGCGGCTGCGATGTAGACTTCTTGCTGGGTCCCGTTGTTGAAGGCAGCGTCGTAGTCAAAGACACGCATTCCGGTACCGGGCGCCAAGGCGAGAACAGAGGTGTCGGTGATGTTGAGGATGGAGGCAGGCTGCTCGAAGGTCGTTTGGTTTTGAGCTTCGATTTGAACAGTTGTTTCCTTTGAGCTGAAGACGTCTTTGAAGGGGTCGCAGGATTCACGCCCGCTCTCCTTCATGAGGATCTTCGCGGCCTCGGAGGTGGTTGTGCAGTTTTGGGCTTTTTTGATGCCCTCGAGGCGCTGGTGCAGAGGGAGCACCACGCGCTTCCCTGCCACAGTCCGCTTTCTGTCTGCTCCAATGTCGTCAGGACGGAAGCGGCATGTTACAGAGATGTTGAAGGTTTCCCCTGCACGGCCTGAGTCGTCGTCGGCTGCTGCTGCTGCTGCTGTGGTGGTGGTGGTGGTGGTGGTGGCGTCCGCTTGCCAAAGGTCACGGTACCTCCAGGTTCGCATGAATTCCTCTTTTCTAGTCCCCCTGCGCATCTTCATAGCATGGGGTGAAACGTAAATATTGTACTTGTTACACAATTGTTTATCAAGCATTGTCCACCCGTGGCTTTCCTCTGTTCTCAGGAGCTCGAACCATGACTTGTTGAGGCTCAGCATGTTCACGGCTTCCTGGATATCGCAGTACTGCAGCAACTCCGATACATTCTCTGCAAGAGCCGCAGAAGTGATCGTGACGATTTCTCTCATTTTCTTTTCTTGGGTTGGTTTTTTTTTTTTTTTTTTTTTAAAGATTACCTTTTTTTGTTTGATAGAGTGAGAAGAAAAACGGGGGAAACAAAAAAAAAAGAAGATACGTATAGTCTACAAAGGAGAAACTGAAGAGGGGGGGGGAGGGGGGAAGAACAGTAGCTAGAGCTGCACAAGAAATAAAAAGGGAATGAAAAGGAGATAAAATAAAAAAGGGGGAAATATAATAATCTTTTGAAAGCTATTTTTTTTTTTCTTCTTCTTTTTTTATATTGTAATCAGAAAAATTATCTTTTTTCTCTTGCTTGACACAAAATGCTTTGTGCCCCAAGAAAAAAAAAAAAAAAAAAAACGAAAACAAATGGGGCTTTGATTGCAACACTAGGTGGCGTTAAGCGTGCAATGAAGCACGAACTACCTACTTGATTACAGGGGCGCTCCTCGGCCGAGCAGTAGCTTCTTCTGCGTTCCGCGTCGTGTCCTTAATGCGTGCGGTGTGCTCAACCCTAGCCGGGGCGTCCCGGGTAACCAAGATTCTGCGCTCGTGCAGTTTGCTGCCTGTTCGTCACCCTGAGCATCTGCGTTACGTTCTTCCACTCGGGCGCCACCGGTGATGACCGACGAGGAGGTCAACAGCGAACAACGCATCTGATGTACTTCTTATATTTCCATGTTATCCCCACCACCCAACAAATCCGATAGAAGTTCAGTGTGCGGGACTCCCTGTTCGTACTAGAAAAAAGAAAGTGGGATACCTTGGCCTTTTAAAACAATTATTATTATTCAACCCATATTTTACAAAAAAAAAAAAAAAAAAAGGTTGTAAGAAGAAAAAAAGTTGGGGGGAAAAGGGTGACTTCGTTCATTCCAGTCCCCTGACACACAAAAAAAAAAAGTAGAGGGAGAGGGAGAAAAAAAAATTTGTCGACAAAAAAAAAAACCCCCCTCCATAGGTGAATTGACTACAGGTGGGGAGGGGGGGGGTTTTTACAATAATAAAGAAAAAAAGAAAAGCGGTTAACAATCTAGGGAAAAAAAAAAAAAAAAAAAAAAAAAAAACTTCATCAACACCTCGCCTTTCGCTTCGTCAACCTACTGAATACATCACCATGCTGCTGGTTCAGATGGTCAGAATTTGTAAAATCGTGCGGCGTTAGCTTCGGCTTGAATGTGCACGAAGTACTGTTGCCATGCCCTATATACCCGGGAACTCTTTTGTTCAAAGGCCGCGCAAAGCGATCGTCTCTCTTCTTGCCAACACCCGCAGAGCGTGCCCTCTTAGGCGCTTCGTACAAAGGAACCTCGTGAAGCGCGAGCAATTCCTTTTGTTTCCTGGCGAGGCCCGCCTTGCTAGGGAACAACCTGCTGACCACCGCATCAACGTTCACATCTTTCGGTGGCTCCATGGCTTCCCTGTCAAGATTACGCGCAAGCTCATCGACAGCGTGTTCAGTACCACATATAATTTCAGCCTCCTTACGGAGCTTCTTGGGTGCGACCCATTCTTGCTCTCTAGCAAGCCTCCATTTTCTATCAGTTGTACACTGCCGTCTACCGGTGTTGAGACTACGGCATCGTGGCCGGACTGTGGGAACAGGGTTTGTACGAGGTGGGGTTGCTACGTGAATGCGTCGTTCTGTTTCAGCCTCTTCTTCCTCCTCTGCATCTGAGTAGTCATACGCTGCCACTCTTGTCGTGATAGGTTTTGGTACCGGTGATGAAACTGGAGAGAATTCTAATATGTTGCTTAGATCGACATCAGAGGATTTGAGTTCTTTCAGGTCCTCGAAGACTATGGAGTCGTAGTCGGGTTCGGGTTCGGGTAAGGGTGGGAGGGGGATCTTCGTTCTTGGGAGGAACAGAGTCTCCGCAGACTGAATCCTCTTGTCGGGTGTTGGGTCCTCCAGGATTGGTTCCAGTGAGGATTCGGAGCTCCCTGCGTTGGTGTACTCTTCAGACGATAGTTCCTCGACCTGTGTTGTGCCCTCGGATGACAGGTCTCGTTCCTTGCTTGTTGTCTTTTGCACCATTGGTAACGGAACTTCTTCCGCTCTTGCCGCACGTGGCCCCACGCGTATTTTAAAGGCCGCACCGTTCAGTATGCTCATATCGATGCTTTCCATGGTTTTTACTATTTTTTTTTTTTTAAATCCCTTTTTCATAGTATCCAGGGTTAACCGATCACCCGCGGGTTTTTAATTAATCGGGTTTTAAATTGACGTCAAATGAAAGGCGAGCATGCAACCATGCTTAAAACCCTTATATTCGTATCCCGGGCCCCCCAGATACACAAAGCCGACCCCAGGGAGCATCAAAACGACTTAGAAAAGGATTATTTTCTCGAAAAGCTGTTTTTTCGCTTTTTTTGACGGGTTTTTAATTAAAAGCGAAAAAACAAAAAAAATCGAAAATCAAAAATTAAAACAGGAGGAGAGCATGCAATCATGCTTAAAACCCTTCGTTTCATCCCCCGGGCCCCCCAGATACACAAAGCCGACCCCAGGGAGCATCAAAATGACATAGAAAAGGATTATTTTCCCGAAAAGCTGGTGCTTCCCTGTTTCAGGCAGGATCCTAATTGGGAGCGAAATCAAAAGTCAATAATTAAAACGGGAGGAGAGCACGCAACCATGCATATGATAACCCTTTTATTCGTCCCCCGGGCCCCCCAGATACACAAAGCCGACCCCAGGGAGCATCAAAACGACTTAGAAAAGGATTATTTTCCCGAAAAGCTGTTTTTTCGCTTTTTTTGGCGGGTTTTCTTCTTTTTTCTGTTTAAATAGGAGCGAAATCAAAAATCAATAATTAGAACGGGAGGAGAGCATGCAACCATACTTATAACCCTTCTATTCGTCTCTCGGACCTCCCAGGTACACAACGCCTGCATCGAAACAACTTAGAAAAGGATTATTTTCCCGAAAATCGGCATTCTCCCTGTTTTTGGCGGGTTTTTAACTGGGCACGAAAGTCAATAATGAAAAACATTGAAACTTGAACGGGAAGTAGCAACGCACAAAGTAAGGGGGCGCCTTGAAAAGCTCCATGGGACACACGGAAGCGTGCCCGTTGAGGCAGGATGTTCACCCACAGAGAACTGAATGCACGCACACAGCGATGAACGCACAATTTCTTACCTCCCTGCTTGCAACCCGGCGTGCCTGAGAACGTGGTGCCTGTCAGACGAAGACAGAGCACCACCGATGTCCTGGTTCAGGTACAAGAACAACAGCTGCCTTCGTACGTCTGGTGTGAGGCGGAATAGCAGACTTGCAAACAGAGCACCATATTACATGGGTGCCCCCCCGCAAGAGACCCCTGGACGGTTCCGAAAGAGTTTCGACAGACACCACGGAGAAGAATCTGTCGATGGCGGGGTTTCGGGTCACAAGGTTAGTGAAAACGATGTGCTCCGGCGTATCTTCCGCAGGTACGGTTTTGGGAGGTGCGTCTTGGAGTGTAGGCTGGCTTAGCACCCTCAACTGAGCCGCTGAGTTCTTCACCTCCACCGTTTGTGAAGGGGTGCGCGCCCCCGCTTCTTGACTTCCGGGCTTGCGTTATCGGTGTCCTCCCCACCGTTCTTAGCCTTGTCAGCAGCGATCCTGCTAGCAAGTGTGCCCTTGGTGCCGTAGGAGCTTAATTTCCTCCTTTTGGCATGGGCCACCAGTTGTTTAAAAAAGTATTTTGGGTTTTGATGGCTGGAATGGGCTCAGATCGTCAAAATAGGGTTTTTAGAAAAAAGAATTTTTGAGCATGGTCTTGGTATTTTTTGCCAGAAATATGGGTTTTGGATCGATCAAACCGATCATAAATCCTGTTGTTTTTAACTTGGACCTCCCTGACCCAGGAGAATCACAGGTCTGAAAACCAGTTTTTTCAAAACTGCATTTAAGGCCTTAAATAAGGCTCTATTTTGGGTTTTAATGGCTGGAATGGGCTCAGATCGTCAAAATAGGGTTTTTGAAAAAAAAAATTTGAGAATGGTCTTGGTATTTTTTGCCAGAAATATGGGTTTTGGATCGATCAAACCGATCCGAAATTAGAAAAAAACCGATCATAAACCGATCAGACCGATCCGAAATTAAAAAAAAACCGATCAAACCGATCCGAAATTAGAAAAAAACCGATCATTAACCCGACTGTGATCGAAAATCTAAAATTGCTCGGGTCGGGTTTCAAAACCCGAAGGTGATCTGTTAATCCTGGACACTATGTTTTTTGGAAAAAAAAAAAGTGGGAAAAAGAAGAAACAGAAAAAAAAAACTAGTAACTAGCGAATCGGACTTCTTCTTCTAAAGTTTCTTTTTAATAAAACAAAAAAAAAAAAAGCCAAATAACACCTTTCATGGGCGAGTGAGGAGGGGGATACGGTGTGTTGAGGAGAAAAAAAAACTTTCTTTTTTGGATAATTTGTATTCTCCTGTCCCGTTACACCGAAGAACCGCACGAGCGCGCAAAAAAAAAAAAAAAAGCTGCACGCTGGGTTCCTTTTCATTCTTTAAAGACCCTTTTTTTTTTTTTTTTTTTTTTTTTTTTAAATCGCCTAACAGCAGGCTTTCATTCTACACCCTTTAGCTCAGCCACACGCACTCCCCCTTTCCGACATTATAAGGGGGGAAAGAAAAAAAAAGAGAAAAAAAAAAAAAAAAAGAGAGAGGGCAAAAGCATAGGGGCTTTTCTTATTCTTCTTCCCAAGGGAAAAAAAAAAAAAAAATGGGAAGAAAAATGGGGGAAAAAATACCCCCCTGCGCCCGAGGTAGAATAGAGGGAGTAGGGGTATGGAAAAAAAAAAAGAAGACACACACACACACACACCAGCAAGGCAACCTTTTTTAAAAAAAGAAAACCTGGATCAAATACCTATCGAGCATGAATGCTCTAGACAGGTGATCACAAAAGAAAGTTACGAGAGGAGGAAGGGAACGAGATATAACAAAAGAAAAAAAGAGAAAAAGGAGAAAATAAAATAAGAAAGGGCACACGGTTTTTCTTTCTTATTCTTTTCCTTCTCCCCTTCCCCAAATTTGAGATATCTGGGCTCTTCGGAATCTTCTCTCTTTTTGTTCTTTCTAAAAGAATTCCCCTTTCTCTGCTTTTTCCCGGGAAAAGCAAAAAAGAGTCGGTTGATTGTTGTTTGTGCACAGCCGGCAAATTAAAACAACAGGTCCACCCTTTTTAAAAAAAAAGAAAAACACGAAAATAAAAAAAAAAAAAAAAAAAAAAAAAAAAAACATTCTTATTCCACAAATAACCTGGTATTCGAAATATCAGTGGTTAAAATGGCGACGGCACCGAGTTCGGCAAGCTTGTCCATCATCTTTTTTTTTTTTTTTTTTTTTTTTTTTTTTTTTTTAATATTTCCACAAATACCTCGTGAGTCTGCGCAGATTTAACCATAGCTTGCACGGCGACCCACTCAGGGTCGACAAGAGCGGTCACAGTGGGGGCGGTCTGACCGGGGGTCAGAGCGCTTGCTTCTTCAAGGCAGGATTTTTTAATGTTGTAAGTGAGCATTTTGTACTGCTTGGCAGCGATGACACCCTGGACACGGCGGTTAAGCTTCTTGACCATCTTAGGGAAAGATGTTTTTGCGTTGCTGACGAGGACGGCCTCTGTCTGCATCAAGGTGTCGACCACACACAGGTTGTGAGCGACCATCGTGTCCCCAGATTCCACAAGATCAACAATGGCATCAGCAAGACCAAGCCCGCATGCCACTTCGACAGACCCTGACAGGTATGTAACTTTTGTCTCTGTCACACCGCCCTTCTCTTTGAAGTACTTCCTAGTGAGGTTCGGGAAGGATGTTGAAATCTTCGCCCCGACAAGATCCTCACCGCCTTTGTACTCCTTCGACACAGGGGCCTGCAAGCATAGTTTGCACTTCCCAAAACCAAGCTTTGCCCCAACCTCAAGGTCGACATCTTTCTCCGCGATCATGTCCTCGCCGGTGATGCCCAGATCCACGTGGGAGTTCGCCACGTACCTAGGGATGTCCGCTGCCGGTAGGAATACCAGTGCAACAGGAAGGTTTGTACAGAATGCGATGTCGAGCCTCGGCTTTCTCCTGTACTTCAACCCTATCCTCTCCAACAGCTCCAAGCACTGCTCATTGAGCCTCCCCTTCTTCGGAACCGCAAACAACAGCTTGTCTCTCAGCTCGAACGTCGCCGCATCAGGGTGCAGCCCCGACAGGTTCTGCGAGCTGGGCCTCCTCTCACCGCTGGGGGTACCTGCCTCAGACATTTTTTTTTCTTTTTTTTTTTTTTTCGAGGACCTTTTTTTTTTTTTTGAGGGGTCGGAGGGGGAAAGGACTCTCTTTAAAAAAAAGAGGAAAAAAAAAATAATAAAAAAAGAGAATACAAAAAAGAAAGAAAGAAAGAAAGAAGGAAGAAGAAAAAAAAGAAAAAAAAAAGGTACATAATAATAATAATAATAATAATAAACATGGGTAAAAAAAGTACAAAAAAAGAAGAAGAAATAGTCTTCACGGTGTGCTAATCAACCGCTGCCAGTGTTGCTCCCACTGGTTCTCCGCCAAGCTTCCTGTCTCCTCGCTGCGGACATGCTCCAATGCGACTGCTCCGCGGGCGGCGGCTTCCTTTGTGCGCTGCCGCTCTAATGCGTGCTTGAGGGTTGCCTCGAGGGAGGGATCGAACCCCTTTGGCGCGGCAGGCGTCATCTTAGAATCGTCGGGGCTGCCTGCAGGTGTTACAATGTGGGGGTTTCTTTCAGGAACAGCTGCAGGTTGTACTGATGCAGGTTTTTCTTCTTGCCGCTTTGCTTCTTGTTCGATTTCTTTTTTCTGTGCTGTGAGGACTTTCTCAATGATTTTTTTGAACCCTGCAAGCCCGAGCTTATGCGCAAGGCTGTATACCTCTGCCACCACAGGATCACCTTTCTTCACGAAAAATTTTTCCCCACGGAGATACTTTAACACGAAACTGAATGGCGCCCCAGCATAGTCTAGGAAAAATCTTCCATCAGCATCCAAAGGAATCTCAGAGGGCGTTCTGAAAAGAGCTGCAAGTTCTGAATCGGGATCGGCGAGAAGGGTTTCAAGGGAAGTAGTGTAATGCGTCCCGCCTACGTTGAGTTCTGCCACGTTGCCGGTCAAAGGTGAGACAAACCCAGTGCCGCGGTGTAGGCGGTCTCGTAGAGCTTTCTTCTCGACTTCAAACAGGCGTCTTTCCTCCTCCAGTTGCCTTCTTTCTTCTTGCAGTTGTGCCTTAGATAGTTCAAGTGCGTTGACCTCAGCGGCGATCGTCTCGCGTATGGCCTCTACGTGATGGAAAACTTCGCTAATGGACTCCATTGTTCCCTCTTTTTTTTTTTTCCACCCCCTTGCCCCCCACCCGCTCCGCCTGTCGGTGAATTTATTGAAATGCGATGACTTTTTAGAGGGGGGGGGGAAAATTGTAATCACACAAAAAAAAACTTCAGCGTATATGGCACCAATCCAGTTAATTCTAAACAAAAAAAAATGCGACGCGGAACGGAAACTTGTGATTTTTCCTCCTCTTTTTATTTTCCCTTTCTTCTCACGATGAGCCCCCAACTGCACACGACAATTTATCTTCCTGTGGTGGCTGGGCGTGGTGTCAGATTTATTGTTTCCCGCAATTTCTTTTTTTTTATAAAAAAAAAAAGAAGGAAACGAAAAAAAAAAAGGGGAGAGGACTAGCTATTTATTACCAACAAAAAAATAAAAAAAAATGATAATTGGCTCATTTTGCGGTACCCTTTTTTTTTTTTTTTTTTTTTTTTTTTATATTTCGTTCCCCCACTGCTGCTCCGGCCGTTTTCAAGACCGTGGTCAGTACTTTTAGAGGGCACGTAGGGCAAAACTCAAAAAAAAAACCCCCCTTCTACGGTTTCACTTTGCTTTAAACATTTTTATATTCTTTGGTGGTGGGGATAACATGGAAATATAAAGAAGTACATCAGATGTGTTGTTCGCTGTTGACCTCCCCGTCGGTCATCACCGGTAGCGCCCAAGTGGAAGAAGCAGATGCTCTGGGTGGCGAACAGGCAGCAAACTACACGGGCTCAGAATCTTGGTTACCCGGGGCGCCCCGGTTGGGGTTGAGCTGCACACCGCACGCATTAAGGACACGACGCGGAACGCAGAAGCTACAGCTAGGCCGAGGTGCGCCCCCTGTAATCAAGTAAATGGTGCTTGTGCAGGGTGCCCCCACCGGCTTCCTTTAAATCATCGAGTTCTTTTTTTTTTTCTTTCTTTCTTTCTTCTTGTCTTCTGGAAAGGAGAACAAAAATTCATTCAAAAAAAAAAAAAAAATCGTTTTATGCAACTGTAAGCTTCACAAGTCCATAATAAGTGCTGTTCGACGTCACAGCGGTAAAGTAGTCCTCCCACGACGCATTCCATGAACGGTGAAACTTTTTTTTTTTTTTTATTTTTTTTTTTTTTTTTTTTGAAACGATACCTTTGTCGGGTTGACACCCGTGACCGTGACCCCGAAGCTGTCTGCTTCGGTGATGATTCCACACAAAATGGAATGATCCTTGATTCGCAACGCGAGGTTCGAGGGGACTATCGAGAGAAACAACAGCTTCGAGCTCAGCTTTGTGTCCAAATCGCTCAAAACCTCTTTCAGCTCCTCGACTGTACTGAAACTAAGAAGCTCATGCGTCAACGGCACAGAGAACGTCTTCGCCGCAACATCTATAACAGTAAACAGCTTTTCAAGCACAAGCTTAGAAGACAACGACGAAAGCGTGACCACCTCACTAGACACGCTCCGGTAGTACGCGTAGAATACGTCCTCCGGCGAGATCCTCTGGAACAGCTCGGACACAGCGAATGCAACTGCGACAATATGCGGGGAGACAGGGGGTTTGAAAGGGTGCGAGATGGCTGCCCTTGTCAACACGTACCGCCACCCGGTTTCGGGTACACCCTTTGAAACTATGAGGTACCCCCTTGCCCTTTGAGATATCTGGTCCATACGCTTACAAAGCCCGTACAACACCCCAAGGGGTATCTCGAACACTCGTTTCATTTTCAAAGGACACGCTGATAAAACCGTGACCAGTGTGGTCTCATCGTCGTACTCCTGCAGGATTCCGTAGCTTCCGTTGTTGGCCCCGTTGTACCATTCCTCTGTTTCTGTTAATGCCGCACCTGAGAAGTTAAACACGAGCAACGACTGGTCCGGGTGCTTCATCACATCGATGACATCTGATCTAAACCCGTCAAGGTCTATCTTCTCAACACCGCTTGCGTCTTGTTCTACATGTTTCGACTTGACTGTCAACGGGTAGTTCTTCCCTGCAATGCAGTTCTGCAACACCCTCTCGAAGTCCCCCAAGGTCAAGTGATCCGACAGTAAAAACGACAGTGGGAAACCTCCTTTATACACAACCTCCTCAATGTCAGTCGGGTGTCCTGACAACGTCAGGGCAATCGCGATAACCGTCACACAGTACACCTTAGCAGGGAACTCGATGGGTGTGAAGGACAGTGGTGGAGGAAGCTTGAACTCTCCTGTTTTCATGATGGCTTCGGCGTGAGTGCCTGCATTGTTGTCAGAAAGGCGGTCGGGTGTAGGGGTTAGTAGAATGTATCCGAAGTTGATCATTGATTCCCAGAGCCTCTCTAGAGGGGCGTGCCAGACTTTTTTGAATTTTTTGGGTGAGACGTCTGCGATGGAGACAACGTCCGTCTCGGGGTTGAAGCCTACTAAGATGCCGAAGTGCGAGACTTTTCCGTCGGACTCCAGCCCCACCACATTGTGGGATTTGTTCACATGGAAGTTCAGAATCATGACCTCTTTGCCCTTCCCGTTGAGGACGATCTCAACCTGTTCACGCAGCTCGTCGCAGTCGTAGTTAGGCATACCGTCTTCAGCTCCGGATTTCCGTTCCAACGGAGCAACGCCGAGATGGACCGAACTGCATTCTGTTTTGTCCAAATACGCTTTTAAAAGCGAGAAACCCTCCTGCAACGCGGTTTTCTCCGAGCCACCCACAATGGCCTGCACGGGTAAGTTCAGCATTGTGCATATGTCGGACACTGCAACACCCTTGGTCACACGGGGTATCGCATTGCCGTGTGCGGAATTGTACAGATGGATGGCAAGGCCGATGGCCACGATGTGAGGCGATATCTGAGGGTCTATAAGCTCAAGTAACATCCCGTAATCCGTCGATGCTTCGATGACCTCCATGGGGTACACCAAAGGAGGCGACAGCGTTGCGAGATCCCTTTCCGAACAGGTTTGATCCGCAAGGGAAAGCCTGACGAAGCCCCTCGGACGCTTGGTGTACCCGTCCTTCCCAGAGCAAGCTCCGTAAAGAACCGACAACGGTGCTTCCTCTTTGGACAGGTAAACACCGTCCGTGTTTAACACCGGGGTGGACACCTGCGCTTTCGACAGTGAAGGATTGTATGAGGAAAGAATGGCGAACGCGCCTTGATTCTTCTTGCGCACCACGCGTAGGGCGGCGATTTTTTTTTTATGCTGCTCGCGAATTTCTTTTACACAATCAACATCTTCATCGTCGCTGTCGAACTCCTCGTCCAAAAGCGCGATCTTCGCCTCTTGCAAAACGTAAGGATCGAGGTTTAAGATATGTGTGATACCCGGTTCATGCATGTCCTTGGTAAGCTCCTTGCAGAAACCTGTCAAAGAGAGAACGGGTTCAGTGGAGTAACAGTCCTCGTATGTCTCAAATTCGTCTAGATCGAAATGGACGACCTTTGCTTGGATTCGTGCGTTGGCGGCTTTTGGTTTCTCCCCTCGGGTGGAGTACTTTGATGCAAGGTCGAACGCCTCTGCCATTGTCAATGCGGGCAATGTTACATAGTGTAAAGGAAGCTTTAAGTCGTAGAATATATCTTCCACAGTGACTTTTTCTGTTGGGCTGTTTTGTGTTGCGTCCCTTAGCAAGAGCGACATTGCAACTGCGATGCAGCCGATTGGAGCGCATTTTACTATGCTTGGGTCTGTGGGTTCCTCTGGTTGCTGGTATTTTGAGAAGAAAGACGTCCTTCTCGCTTTGACAGCGGTTTGTTTCTTTTTGTTGGCGATGAGTTCGTTGCGTCTGGCGTCGTCTGTGTCGTTCTGTTGGTCTTCGTTCTGGACCACTTGTGCCTTTGCTTCTTTGACAACTTCTTTTTCGCCAAATGTTACGCTGGTTTTTCGTTCTTTTGAACCTTTTCTCGATGTTGATGCTGCTGGTGGTGAAGCTTGTTTTGACAGTTTGAGGCTTGATGTTTTTTTTACCAGTGGGGCTTCGTCGTTGGTTTCATATGGCTCTTCGGCGGTCTTTCCGGGGGGTACTGTTTTGTCGTTTTCTGCCTTCATCCCGTCCCGTACCTTCACCATGTGCGAGTTGTCACCTTCACCGTTACCTTTCATTCCGTCAAGGATGCCCTCGATTCTGTCCAGTCTTGCGATGACCTTCGTGTCATCACGGGAAGCTCCGCTGCCCATCTTCCCCTCCTTTTTTTTTGTTTGGTTTTTTTTTGCAGGGGGAAAGAAAAAAAAACTCAAGAACGAGATTAAAAAAAGGGGGGGGGGCGGGCCCAAACGAATAGTATTCAAAAAAAAAAATGAATGCGGTTAGAAATGAGGTTTTTTTTTTCTTTTTTTTAAAATAGTACTCGTTGGGTTTTAGTTTTTTTTTTCCCAAATCCGCTAAGTAGTTGCCTAAAAACGGTTTTTTTTCCCCTCGGGTATTTTTTTTTTTCTCTTCAAATTACAAATAACGTTGCTATGGCTTTTGGAGTCATGGGGGGGGGGGGGGGGGGGGGGGGGCGGACCCAGGGGAACCCAGAGTCGCCAGCATTCCCGAAAACAGAGTGCAAACCCGCAACATAAGTAGCGTTCTTTAGCGGATTTGGGACGGGTTTTGATCAAAAAAAAAAGCCAGAAAGAAAATGAAAAAAATGAAGGGAAAAAAAAAAAAAAACCTTACACAAACTGATCTCTTTTTTATTGTAAGGGGAAATACCTCTTCTGTAGGGGGGGAATCAACATCCAAAACCACAAAGGACTACCTTTTCGGGAAATGGAAGGGGTTCTTTTTTTTTTTTTTTTTTTTTTTTTGCTTAGCAGAATTAGAAACGTACAAAGATGAGAACGTAAAAGAGAAGAAAAAAAAAAGGAGAAAAAAGAGGAACCAAGGCGCTAAAAAAAAAAAAAAATCATTTCAGCAGCTCTTTCTTCTTCTTTTTTTTTTTAAAGTATCTTTTTATCCCTCACTCAAATGTTGCTTTGTTGCCAGATGCAGCACGGAAGAGCCTGTCCTGGACAGCAGCGAGAACCTCATCTGACGCGGCTTGGGCTTGAAGATTAGGGAGGATAACGATCTTTGCGGAAGGGAAAGTCTCAGTCCATCGAAGTCCTGCAAAAAGCGTTGCAGCCGCCTCCGAGCTGCACCCCTTGGAGCTCAGATCCATGTACGCATGTGCCTTCTCTTTGAGGGGCAATCTCTTCGAGGCAAAGTCAACAACAACCACATCAGCCACAGGGTACCGCCTGCCCTCGACAACGGTTACATCCCTGTCCTCACCCTCGCCTTCATGGAGGTACGCAGGCAAGTTGGGCGCATAGTGCGTCAGCTATTTTTTTATTTTATTTTTTTCTTCTTTTTTTGAAATACCATTTGTCCAGGTCCTTCCATCTGCTCCGTAACCGTTTTCGGTTTTTTCCGCGTGTCTCTTTCGGTAATCGCGACCTTGAACGAGAGAGATGAAGCACTGTCTTGCAGCTGCCGCATGGTCACTGCACCGCGACGGAGAACCTGTGGGAACGTTTAAACTTTTTTTTTCTTCATCCATACCTCCAGTGTATCGTCATGGATCTTGACCACAGTGGACTCGATGCCGACGTCGGAGGGACCGCCATCAACAACGATGAGTGTGGGGTCACGTTCCCCGAGGTCTGTGATGACGTGTTCGGGGAGGGTGGGCGAGACGTGGTTGAAGCGGTTTGCCGATGGTGCGGCAATAGGGATGTTAGAGATGGCGAGAAGCTTCCGTGCTACTAGGTGTTTGGGTGATCTGACGCCCACCCACCCACTACTCCCTGTCACCGCACTCGGCACACTACTCGCCGCGGGCAGCACCATAGTCAGTGGCCCAGGCCACAACTTGTCCGCAAGCACTTTCGCAATCTCCATTTGCCTTTCATTTCCCACGACGAGCTGCTCCGCCTGTTCCCACTCCAACACATGCACGATTAAGGGGTCGCTTGCAGGTCTTCCTTTAACTTCGAATACTTTCATTGCTGCCTTCTCGTCCATCGCGTGTGCCCCCAGCCCGTAGACCGTCTCTGTCGAGAAGGCGACAAGACCCCCCGCCTTCAGTTGCTCTGCTGCATTCGCCATCTCAGCGTCATCGGTGTGCTGGATGATGCGCGCCATGCGTTCGTCTGGTCCTTCGAGTGTGAGGGCAGGAGAGACAGAAAAAGAATGAAATAAAAAAAAAGAAAAAAAAGAAAGAGACTTTTTTGATAAAAAAAGTCTTCATAAGTTTTCATAAAGGGCCGTCTTTCTGTTTCTTTCGGCAAGTGACAATGTTTTTGATGGCCTCCCTCTCGGTCTGAATGCGTTCCTGATCGGTAACAGCAAGGTAGGCCCTGTTGTCAAGAGTGCGCTGCCTCATGGAGAGCACGATCTCGGCACCTTCGTCAATAGGGTGCAAAGGGAAGACACCATGTCCAGCCAATTCTTGAATAAGCTGTGTGCAAGACTCGTCGAGAGAAGAAAGCTCAGGGGCGATCGTTTGTAGCTCCTTCTGAACCGTTTCGAACATGTCTCGCAGACGGCTGTACTCGATGCTGTGGTGCTTGGCTGAAGGGTCCATTCTGTCAGTGGCAAGCTCTTGCTGCATCGCGTGGTACCTGAGCTCGTCTTTTAAAACAGTTTCTTGCATCGTTTTTCTATGGTTTCTGTACGTGAATATCAGGTACAACCGCCTGCGGTAGGCAAACTGCTCCTTCAAAGCCTTGACACGAAGGTCATGGGTAAGGCTGCGGACGGAACTTAAATGCACATAGCATTTTCTAAGAACAAATATAAAGAGGGTTTCAAGCTTGCCGATCGACTCAAGAATCTGTTGAGTGGTACCAATATCTGCCTCGAGACGGGTTTTGCAAACGGTAGCTGCCGTGAGGAACTGGCAGAATCGCGAATCGACGTTCGAACGGGTTTCCACATTCTTGACGAAAGATTTTATTAAGTCCGATCGTTGTTTCACAAGCTCGTGTTGGGTCCCCTCCCAGACGTCAAGATCAGTGCCGTACCTGCCTCGGTACATTTTCTCTCCGTTTGAAAGTAGTTCCCCTTCGATCCTGTCAAGCTGCAATGTGAAATTCGTGTTGAAACAAACGTAATTTTCTTCAGAGTCACGGTCAGACCGCTCTTCCTCTTGAATGTGCTTGTGGAGATCGGTAAGCTGTTTGTACCGTGCCTTGCGGTTGACCTCGATTCGCCGTTTTGTATGAAGTGTTGAGGAGCAGATGCTGCGAAGGGTTGTCCAGGATGGCCCGAAGTATCTCTCATGGTTGGAAGCGACAATTTCAATTATCCGCGACTTCTCGTCTGCTAGCGACATGAGCTGCTTCATGGTCTGAACAACAGCTTCAAACATGTCGTTAATCAGATTAATCTCGCCGTCCACTTCCGCGTTTTGCTCTTCTGAGATCAACTGGTGTAGTTCTTTCAGTTTTTCCATGGTGGCTTCGGAGGCCTCGCCGAGAGCCTTGTCGATCGGTTCCACTTCCAGCACAGACTCGAAAAAATCAACTCCGGATTTTATAGAATCCTCCAAACCGTGTAGTCCACGGTGGCTGTGTTGTAAGTCTTGTAGCATCTTGCATGCTTCGTCTCGCCCGCCGTCTAGAACATAGCTGCCGTTTTGTAAAAGTGTTTTGAAATATCTGAACACCTTCTCTAGGTCCCCTTCCGTTAGTGTCGCTGTGGCAACGGGCGGGGTGGCTTCTAAGAATTGCCAACAATCATCTTCGGTCACTAAGAGGGCTTCTGTTTTTTGGTACTCGTTAGTTAATCTCTCCCGGAGGTTCTTCGCCTCGTCAAACCATGTTATGCACGTTTCCCTGCAGTGCTCGAGATACCGCGGGAGCCGTGCCTCGTTCATGATTTCAGTTAAGGAAACAGCCTCCTTCAGCTTTGAGTTGCCCTCGTCGATGGCATCACAATTCATTTTCCCCGGAAATGTTAGACTGGAAAGTTAACATAAAAGTAACCCATGCAGATGTCTTTGGAAAGATGGATTGTAAATATCTGGACCCCCCCCCACCCCCCGATGCTTTCCAGAAAAAAGAAATAAGAATAAAAAAGAAAAAGAAAAAGAAAAGGGGAACGAGAACAAGTCGATAACGAGTGACACAGAAATTGGAGTTGAAACGAGAGGCTTAACCAAGTTAAAAAGACTTCCGACTGGTGAGGAACACAAAAGGAAGTATCAGATAATTAAAGGGAGAGAACGGTGAGAGACAAAAAGAAACTCACGAGGAAGAAAGAAAGAAAAGGAATTCTCTGTGTTGAGAGAAGTTCCAAAAGTAAAAAGGACGGTAAGAATTTCACCGGAAAAAGAGTGAGAGATAGATAACGAGACGAAAAAATAGACGGTAGTGATAGGTGATAGGTGCTTGAGTAGAAGAAACAATACACACACACACACACACACACACACACACACACACACACACACACACACACACACACACACACACACACACACACACACACACACACACACACACACACACACACACACACACACACACACACACACACACACACACACACACACACACACACACACACACACACACACACATCAAGTCACCACCACATAACATGACATAACATCACTTGTTGAGGAAGGGATGGAATCCCCTCTTCAGGCGTGAGTCCCAACGTGGGAGGTCTTCAGAAGCTTCTTGCAATGGGGCCCGTGGGTCCCAGCCTTCAAGTGGCACAACCCACAGCAGTGCACAGGGCTCACCCCAGTCACCTGGTAGTCGCAGCCGGTACACTTCACAGCAACCTTTTGGCACTTGGGGCCGTGCGTCCCAGCCTTCACAGCACACAACCCACAGCAGTGCTTCTCAACAGCACCCGACAGGGCGTAGAAGCAGCCAGGGCACTTCACCTCCTGCTTCTTGCAGAGGGGGCCGTGCGTCCCAGCCTTCATGTGGCACAACCCACAGCAGTTCGTGGGGTTCACACCAGTCACAGCGAAGTGGCAGCCAGCACACTTGGACATTGGTTTTTTTTTTCTTTTTTTTTTTTCTTGTAAAGTTCCTTTATTTTTTCATTTAGTGTTGTTTGTAAAAGCACCTCAACCCTTCCCTTTTTGGTGTGTAATTCTCCGAAGCCTACTCGTGGTACAAGGGGCACGGGTGGCCACTCTCGTCCTCGTCATGCGTCGTGCTGATTTTGAATGAAGAGTCGCCTCCTGTGGCTGTGGTCGCAGTCACCAGGGGGGGGTACCCCTCTTAACAGAAAAATCAAGTAAAATATTCTCCGAAGCCTACTCGTGGTACAAGGGGCACGGGTGGCCACTCTCGTCCTCGTCATGCGTCGTGCACACCTATAAGTCTTCCCCAACAGGAAGGGCAAAACGTAAACCCGCAAAACCCACACTCGTTGTGCATCACCGTAGAAATCATAAAATCGTAAAAAGGAAGACGAAAAGAACGAACAGTCAAACTGCCCGATTGAAGAAAGGACTGAAAAGAGGGGAAGTAGAGGGGAAGGAGAGGAGAGGAACATAAAAGAATAAGACCAACTGATATACTTTCATTCAACACCAACCCTCTCAATTCTTATAAAGCACGGGCACAAAAAAAAGGGGGGAGGTTGCGATTTGCTGAACAGCAAGAGAACCCTTCATCCCCGGGCCCGTACCCAGTAGAACAGAGGAAGGGCTGTGATAAAATATGAAACGAAAGAACGTCAAAACAAAGGAGAAATTATATTTCTTTTCATTATATTATTATTCCTCTCCGAGTGCACCAACCACTACAAAGCATTTTGTTTGTCAAATTTAGTTTATTTTCTTTTTTGCGTTGTTTTATTTTATTTTATTTTTGTTTCACTTTTGGTTTCCTGTCTTCCCTCATGTTTCACGGTTTCCCAAATATATTTAAGAATTAAAATAAAGATCGTGCGCTTTAAGTACCCGAACTCTTACCCGACCGAACGGTTTTCTTAGTTCAGATTTTTAGCCTTCGATGCTGGGGAATATATTTGAGAAATCGTGTCACATGTTGTTTCTTTCTTTTTTCTTTCGGTTTTGTTCTGCTTGTCTTCCTTCCCACACCATAGTGACATGGCAGCGGGGGTCGGAAATTCGAAGCAGAACTCAAAAAGACGAAAGAAACAAGCGGGAAAAGACAGATTGTGAGTTGATAAAGAAAATGGATGACAAGAGAGAGAAAAAAGAAGAAATCTTTTGACCGGTCACCGTGCCTAAAAAAAACCAGAATAAAGCCATCGTATGTTTCTTATTTTATTCCTTGCCCGTGAATACAGCGCACTGGCATATGATGAATAAAAAACACGTCCTCTTTTCAGTGGTTATTTTTCTACCGGATTTCTCTTTTTTTTTGTTCCCTGAAATAGTAAATAGAAGGAGATCTATTCCCCCCCTATAAAAAAAATTGCAAAAGGGCTTCTCGGTTTATTTTTAAACTACGCAAACTTCAGAGAAGACGCTCGAGCAGAAGGGTGCTTGGAAACAAAAAAAAGATGTCTTTGAAGGGAACCTGCAGTATGTGACAGGATCGCCTAAAAAAAAGGGGGATAGAAACAAAAGAATTGATACCTAAACCACGATTGTTGCGTTCCCTTCTTTGGTGGGTTCGCTATCCGAGAAGGCGGCCTTTCGCTTGCGCAGGAAGAAGTAGTAGACGAGGAAAGCAACGACAGCGACAACAACAAGAGAGCCGAACACGATGCCGACGATGGCGCCCGTCGAGAGCGAGTCGCCCCCGTCGCCCCCCTGCTGGTCCTCCTCCTTCGGAGTAGGAAGCGGTGCCCTCTCGTTGGTCACGGTCACGTCCTGCAGCTCCCCGCCCAGCCGGCCCTCGATCATTGCCTTGTTCGCCTGCAGCCTGTCTCGCACCGCCCCATTGTCCATCTCAGAGGGGACCCTCAGGTCTGCCCTCACCGTGATGCTCTCCGCCGATCCTTGCTGTGTTGTTATTGCTGCACGCCCTGTCGAAGAGGCTCCCTCCCCACAGGTCACGCAGTACCCGCTTGTCGCCCTTTCCAGACACACGTTGAAGCAGCTCGCCCTCCCCCCCAGCAACAGCTCCAGTGCGGGCATGAGGTCCCTGCTCCCCGCCACAGCCTTCCCCATGTCGCTCGAGGCGATGCGGAAGACTGCCTGCACCCCCCTCAGCCCGGTCTCGGGGGAGAGAGTCACCGGCTCCTGCGTGGGAGGGACGGGTTCAGGTTCCAACGTGGGTGCGGCGGTGACCGGGGGATCCCTGCAGAAGTGCCTTGCCGTGAAGCCCGCTCCCTCTGTTCCGAGGTCGGAGGTGAAGTGCAGGTACAGGTCCCCGGTGCTGGCAAGAACAGTCGTCTCGTTCCCCGTCACCTCCCCCAGCCACGCCCCCTCCCGCCCGTAGACCCCCACCTTGTCGAAACCGGGCTCCAACGAGGCCTCCAACGTCACCCTCGACTCGTGTCCAGCAGGGCACCCAAACCTCCAGCAGCGGCTCTTCAAAGGAAGGTAATCCTCCCTCTCCGCCTCATCTCCCGAATCAGCAGCAGCAGCAGCAGCAGCAGCAGGGTACTGTACAGTGCGGGAGTAGCTCTCAAAAGAGTGGTCACAGTTCCTGTCGTTCTTCCCCCACGCGATCGGGTTGCTCGGAACACTCAGCTCGACGCTCCTCTCCGGTACCTCCTCCCCACACAGCCAGCGCAGCTCGAACTTGCTGTCCACCGTCTCGTCAAAGGCCGCCTTCACCACAATGTCGCCCGTGTAGCCAACATGCACCGTCCCCGTCCCTGTGAACCTGTCCAGCGGGGTCCTTCCGTCAGCCTTGTACACCTCCACGTAGTCGTACCCAGCCTCAAGCTCCAGGTTCATCGTCAGCACCTTCACAGGCTTCTCGCAGGTCAGCCGGACACACTTCTCCCTCTGCAAGGTCAAGGATCCGGTGTCGCTGCCGTAGGTGCTGTAGGCAGAGCAGTGCTCCTTCACCGGGATCAGGGACGAGTAGTCGCACGTCCAGGAGAACGACGCGGCCGACCCCAGGGGGAGCGCGGCCTCCAGCGACACCGCCGCCGTTTTCGTCATCCTCACCGTGGGGTTTGCCGGACCGAGAGGCAACCCATCGCCGTCGCTGTTGCTGTTGCTCTTGACAGAGAGGGCCGCCCCAGAAACGTGTGTAAGGGTCAAAGGCACGCTGTAGTCGCAAGTGAGGTCCCAGCAGTGCACAGGGCTGTCCCTCTCCACCTCCACAAGCCCAGGTACCCTGCTTTGAGGAGCGCATTTATAGTTCCAGCTCACCTGTGCCCAGCCACCCCCACTCTTCGTCATCAGCACCGCGTTCCTCGTCACCTCCATGATCTGGTACTGGTAGCCGTTCCCTCCCACGATCCTGTAATTCTCCACCTCGTCCCCTGTGTCCACCTCGAAGCGCCCGTCGCCTTCTCTCAGGTCGTACGCCACATTGATGTACAGTCGCTCCGGCGGATTCAGCGTGATGTACCAGCAGGTTGTCGTCTCGTCCGTCTCGTTCGTGCTGAAGCTTCCGGACCACCCGGAGAGGCGTTGGCAGTCTCCCGTGGGTGGCGACAGGGTTCTCGGAGCATCCGTCTCGGGAACCCCGCACGTCCAGTCCAAGGAGAAGGCCTCCCCGAGCCCGTAGGTCCCGATGTTTCGGATGTTCGAGGTCACCACCACGTCCCCCGTCAGGCTCACCACAATGCTGCGCACAAGGTTCGCCGCGTATCTGTTGCTGTCCACCACCTGCACGTAGTTCCCCTGAGTCCCCTGGGTCCCCCCCAGAGTGAGGTTCAGCGTCACCGTCTGGTCGCATCGGATCGTCCAGCACTCCTTCCCAGTCTCCTCCACGTCTTGGCGGGGATAGGTGAGCACAGCGGCCGTCAGGTCCTGGCACTTGCACGACCAGTTCAGCGTCATTGCCTTCCGCGTCCTCCCCAACACCGCAGAGTTCACGTTCGTCGCGACAACCCTGGTCCTGCAGTCAGCCGTCGCAAGAGGGTTCTCCTCCGTGTCGAGGAGCGGGGTGGAGTAGCCGCACGTCGTTGTGAAACCCCTGAACACAATCTTCTGCGAGGGGAGGGGACACCGGAAGTGCCAGCAGTCCACACCCATCGCATCCTCCCCGTTGATCCGGAACCTGTCGTTCTTTTCGTCGTTGTCGTTGTTGTAGTCGACCGTGGTGCAAGACCCCCACCGCCCGCAGCCCCAGCTCAGGGTCGCGCTCCCGTGGACCACCACCTGCGTTCGGTGTGCGAGGTGCCTGCTCATGAAGGTGTCTTGCCCCCGTACAACCGTCCCCGTCTCCAGGTCCAACAAGGTCACAGAGCCCACGAGGTTCGCCGCAGAGAAGAGGGACTCCCCGTCGCACCCCACCCGGAAGCAGTCGCCGTTCACCACCGAGGTCGGTGTCCTCGCAGGGAGCTCCGGACACGGGTCTGCGGGAAGGCAGTTGAACTCCAATTCGAAGGTGCTGAAGGGGCGTGTCTCGTAGACCACCACAACCTCCAGGTTCCCGTTCGTGCTGACCCTGTCGGAGGAGCCTTCCCCGAACCCCACCCTCTGCAGCAGCATCTGCTGAGCCCCGTCCCTGATCTCGATGCTCTCGTTGTAGGCGATGTGCCACTTCGCGTTCACGACCTCAGACCTCCCCCCGCCCCCGCACTCCAGCAGGTACTTCACAGTCGACCCCGCCGTCGCCTTCCTCGTCACCAGCGCTGTAGAGCTGACCGTCACTGCACGCCCCTCTTCGAACCCGGGGGGGGTAAAGGGAGCAGGTTCCGGGAGGGGGTTGTTTTTGCACGTCCAGCTGAAGCGGAACCCACTCCCCTTCGGGTGGAACCCGGACCTGAAGCGGACCCTCAAGGATCTTCCGAAGGAGCGTGGAGGGGGAGCTGCCTGCCCACTCAGGTGCGTCGCGACCACCCACTCGCCGTCATCCTTCTCCTCTTCCAGGGTCAGCAGGTCGGTGTTGTCCTCGCTCGTCACGTCCAGGTACTGCCACCTCACCTCCATGTGCTGCGTGCTGCAGCTCAGTGTCCAGCACTCGTCTGCGAACGCGGGGTAGCGCCCATTGTCCACCGGGTAGCTCAGCACACCACCACCACCACCACCACCACCACCACCACCACCTTCTTCTTCGGAAGAGGGAGCCACCGCCGTGCACCTTGGCCTCATCATCGGTGTCTTGCACTCCCAAGAGAACTCGAACTGAGCACCAACACTCCTCGTTTGAGAGGACACAATCATCGCAGCACCACCGGGGACGACCAAAGGGTGTCCGGGGGAGGTGTCCCCCTCCCACACCTCCTGCTCCGGTTGGTAGAAGTTGTCCAGACTGTGCAGGTTTGCGAGGTTCATCCCGTCGCTCGGCTCGACAGAACCCATCGTGACGTGGAGCTCCTCCCCGACCGTTGGGCAGAGCATCACCCAGCACTTCGACTCGAATCGAGTGGTCTTGTAGGACACGGTACCTGTTGTCGAGGTGCTAGGGACGACGCTGCCCCCACAGATGCCCGTCCCCAGGAACTGAGCCCCGTCTCCCGGGGTCGTCGACTGGCTCTCGTCGCACCGCATGAACAGCGCCTTGTTCGGGGTTGCCTTCACCAGCACTCCCTCCAGAGCCGACTCCCGCAGCCACACCTTCACGTCCAACGGGGATGCTGCAGGGTTCCCGCTCAAGAAGGCGGCCGCCGCCCCTGCCGCGTAGCCGGCCGCCGCAGAAGACCCAGACTTCGTCACCCCGCCGTCCAGATCGTCTGCAGAGGCCCCCAGAACCCCCTCACCAGGCGCGAAGAGGTCAGCGTACAGCACAGAGCCGGTGGTCTCCCCTTCCTTGTTGTGGGCCCCGACAGTGATCACCTCGTCCACCCTTTTGGAGAGAGTGTTCCCCCTGTTGTTCCCGGAAGAGGTCACCACCGATATCCCGAGCTCAATGAGGGCGCGAACCGCCATGCGCACCGTCTCAGAATCACTGGGGTCGAAGGCCATCACCACGAGGGAGGGGGGCTGTCTCATCATCTTGCTGGTGACAGCAACCTGCGTCAGCGCCTCCACCACCCTGCTGCGCAACACGGTCCCAGAGGAGGAAACCACCTTCGTCGACATCACAGTGGCCCGCCTCGCCACGCCGTAGGTGCTTCCCGCGACAAGGCTCGCGACGTAGGTCCCGTGGCCGTTGTCGTCTCTCTGCAGCTCATCGCTCACCACCCCTTTGTAGTCCAACCCGTTGTAGCAGCGCCCCTTCAGCTCCCTGTGCCCGCACTCCACTCCAGTGTCGAGGACGAACACATAGACCCCTTCTCCCCACTCAGAGTTGTGCTTGAAGGATTGTTGGCTTCTGGTGCTGGTGCTGGTGCTGCTGCTGCTGCTTGCCTCCCAGTCCTGCCTGTGTGTGAGCCTGCTGAGACCCCAGAGCCCTTCCGCCCCAGCAGCCTCCTCGACACAGCCCCCAGGCATCGCGTGCAGCACGTCTTCGTGGACAACATCACGCTCCACAGCCACCCTCCCCTCGAGGAACTGTTCAAGCTGCTCCACCTCCCTCTCGCTCACCCCTTTGCAATGCACCGCACTGAAACCCCCGAACTTGAAGGCCGCGCTGCTGGTCCCACACACACGGCGCACCTCCCGCACGTCCGCCTCCGTGCTGTTCCTGTGCATGGTAACGAGGTATCCCGCGTCGCTCAGCACCCCTGCGCACAGCAAGGGGAGAAGCAAGGCTCCCATTGTTCTTGGTTTCTTTTTTTTTTTTTTTTTTTTAACGAGTAAACTGTTGAAAAGGTAAAAAAGCAATGTGAAGAGAGTGCCAAGGAGAGAATAGCAGAAAGAAAAGAGAGAAAGAGAGGGAGAAGCAGCGATCGCTTTTAAGTTCTTAGAAAAACAAAACAAAAGAAAAATGGGTAGATATCTTCTCGAAATTATCGACGAAGAAAATTTAAAAAAAGAAAAAGGAAATGGGTGTTTGAAGTAGTCACCCCTTTCCCCCACACACACACACACACACACACACACACACACACACACACACACACACACCCTCCTTCATGGATCAGTACCCTCGAAAGAGCCACATGAAGGGGTGTTTTTTTGGGAGAAGGGACAACTCTGGCAGAAAACAAACAAAATAGAGAGAGGGAAAAGCATAAGAAACACAAACACAACTTCTTTCAATCAGCAGTAGTGAAGAAGCTTTTTTTTTTTTTTTTTTTTTTTTTTTTTTCCTTTTCCACCGTGTTCGACAAAGAGAAGAAAAGAATTCCCTGCGATGGGCGAGTGTGTTAGCAACAACGCCCATCCAAAGAAAAAGAAAGGAGGGGAATATATAGGAGAAGACTGGGGTCCCTGATCCGGGAACCCCTCATCCTTTTCTCCCCTTTTTTTTTTTTTTTTTTTTTTTTTTTTTTTGCAAAAACACCATTCCCCTTGCTGCTGCTGCTGGGGTGGTGGGAATAAAAAGAAAGAAGAATTGAAGAATTTAAAAAAAAAAAAGAGAGACATTTAAGGGTACCTGCGGTGTGTGGCAGGACGCCTAAAAAAAAAAAAAAAAAAAAAACCGTCCTTTTTGAGACACATAGGACGGATAGGTGTTTGCTGCTCCGTGGTAAAAAAAATAGAGAGAGGGGGGTCTCTTTTGCTTTCTCTTCTCTTTTTTTTTCCCCACTCTATCACTCTCTTGTCTCCCTCCTCACAATTCTCATGGGAAGCTCTGCGGTGGTTGCGAAGATGATCCTCCCGCAGAGGGCGAGGCAGTCCCTCCCGTTGCACTGCTGGTGGCAGCCATCGTGCGCGACGTCGAAGCACTCCTCGTCTGCCCCGCAGGTGGTGGGGTGGATCCCACCGCAGGCCTGCCCAGTTGTCTTCGCGCACACCCCGAGGCAGTCCGCTCCCCCGCAGTCCGGGCTGCACTCCTTCCTGTACATGCAGGTCTCCCCAGTCCCGCACTGCAGCCCTGCAACCCCCCCGCACTCCTTCTCCACCTTCACCTCGAAGCACTTCCCCAGGCAGTCCCTCCCGTTGCACCCTGCGTTGCACCCGTCAGCCACAGTGTCCACACACATCTCCTCTCCCTTGCACTTCAGCCCAGCGATCCCCCCGCACTCCCCGTACTTCCTCTTCGCACAGATCCCTCCGCAGTCCGCTCCCCCGCACTCCTTCACACACCCCGTGTTCCGAGGGTCCGGGATGCACTCCAACCCAGAGGGGCAGCCAAGGCCCGCGATCCCCCCGCACTGCATCGGTTCCGCCGCTCCAACCACTGCCACCACAGCCATCATCACAGACAACAAAGCAAGAGGAGAGCTCATTTTTCGAGGGAGGGTTTTTCTTTTTTTTGTTGAGAATACGGTAAAAAGTAACCTTTTTGATTTTTTTGGTTAATAGTTGTTGTGTTGTCTTGAGGACAGGGAACTAAAAATAAAAAAGAATAGAAGGTAACTTCTGTGTGGCCAAGAAGAAGGAGAAGAGATGGAGGAGGAGAAGGCAGGACAGGAGGAAGAAGAATAAGATACAACCGTAAAACAGCACACAAAGTATTCTATTTCTTTTTATATTTTTCTTCCCTTTTAAATACTAAAGGATCAACTGCAAATGGACCGTTCCCACTGAAGAAGTCACTGTGCTTCCTAATGTGGGGGTGTAGAGTCCCCAGTGTCACACCCCTTTTTACTCTACTACATGTTTTACGGTTCTTTCCGGCTTTCCCCCCTGTCCCTGCCGACTTGCAACACCTGCACCATTCCATTATATTACTAGCCCAACACAGCAAGCACACGGGTGCTCGAAAAGAGAAAAAAAAGAATATTTTTTGAAAACAAGAGCATAGTAGCACTCTATTTTTTTCCCCCCTCTTTTTTTTTTTCTTTCTTCCCACTTTATTCTTTTCTCGGCCCCTCAAACGAGAGAAAACATGCCACACGTCCCACGAGCAGGGGGAGGGGTGCTATAGCACGGTGGCTATGATGCACTCCTCCCCAACATGTGGTACACAACAGGACCAAAAGAGAAAAAGAAAAAGAGAAAAAGAGGAAAAAAAAAAAAAAAAAAAAAGAAGAAGAGAGAAAAAAATAAGTGAGCACATGTAAGGAGGAAGGAAAATGAAACCAGCGAGGCAACAAGAGGAGGTCCGCTTGTTGGCCCCACCTGAGTCAAGAAAACAATCAGATCGCGAAAACTAAAACACCGCTAAAAACTTTTCAGTCCTCACTCCTCCTTTACCTACAACCAGCAGGCTTCGTCCCTTCCCAGTCCTTGCAAACTGTCTCGAGGAGGTTGTCGCTGTTCCTGAGGACCTTCCCGTTCACTGTGAAGTAGGGGACGTAGTTGAGACCCTTGACCATGACGGTGGCCCTGGCTGCGACAGCCATGAGGGTCTTCCCGGAGGAGCCCGACTGGCAGGAGGTGATGACCGCCGGGTTCAGGTTGTACTGCTGCGCACACTTCTCCATGTGCGCCTTCGACCCCGCACCGGGCTCGTGCGCCTCGTAGCAGTCCACGAAGGGCATGTACTTCCACGGGTCGTTGTTCGTCATGTTCTTCACGCACACCTCCACGAGGTTCCCGTAGCACTCCCCGCTCCCGTGCTGGCAGTTGATCGGCCCCGTGAAGCAGTCCGACGGGATCGGCGGCGTCGCCCCAAGCCCGCACTTCCTCTTCCAGCACGAGTAGTCGTTCTTCGGGTCCGCGCACTCCTTGATCTCCACGAACGCGTTCCCGAACGGCACGTAGTCGAAGTCCATGATCCCCTGGATCCCCTCCGCCGCTAGGGTCTGCTTCACAGGTCCCTTCACGGCCGCCTTGCACCCGGGTCACAGAGACTCCCCGTAGAACATCACCTCCACCTTCTCCTGACCGCTCACCGCAACCGCAAGCAGCAGCACCGAGGCAACAGATCTTCCGAGCATTGTTTTTAGTGTATTTCTCCCTTTTTTGTTGGGGTGTAAATTACTTGCGATTCGTTGTGCTTTGGGTAAACTTGGAGGGAGGGGAAACGTTTATTTCTTCGTTGCTCCCTCCACGCTCAGTGTGGAAGAGGGACTTCACGCTGAGGGATGTTCTTTTTCTCCAACACATGGCGGTAGTCCACCCAATCCCCATTTGAAAAGGTGTTCTCTTTCAACACCAAGGTGAGCATTTCTGCAGAGTGGTAGGGATCCACGATCCCACCCTTCTCCTTGAGGGAAATGAACATATTTCTTACATCTGTTACTGGATGCTTCGCACGAATGTCAGTTTGCATTCCAGTGTCCATAGGACCAGGGGAATAGTTCAGGGTACGTGTTGAGGGGTTATCTGCTGAGAGGGCTCGTGTGAACATATCACGCAGAGCCTTAACAGCGCAGTAGAGGGCCATACCAGGTTTTGGGTTCACAGCAAGGCCCGATGAAATGTTCACAACAGTCACCTTTTTACAAGTACAACCTTTTAGAAAGGCTGTCGTCACGACCAGGCACGACACCACGTTCGTGTCCATGCATTCTTGAATATCAGCAGGCGTCAGGTCTGTGGGTGCTGAAAGCTTCCCAAGCGTGGCAGCGTTGTTGATGAGAAGGACCTCATCGTAGGGCTTTGCGTTCACTACCTCCAGGCCTTTGTTGGTCTGTACCTCCACTTCGCTCCCCGGTTTTGAGATGTCAAGGTTCCACCTCGAGAGGCACCCCGTTCCTCCAACTTTCTTCACTTCATCCTCGGTGTCCTCCATTCCTTTGCTGCTGCTTCTCATCGACAGGAGAAGGTCGGCCTTCGGCCACACCTTCGCCGCCTCCACAGCTATTGCCCTGCCGAACCCACGGTTCGCACCAGTGATGGCGATCAGGCGTGACATCCTTTTGCTTTTTTTTTTTTTTTTTTTGGAAAACAAATATCCCTGTCTCGGGGGGGCTTTTTTTTCTTCTCGTTCTTTTTTTTTATATTTCACTCTTCGTCATTTTCTTCACTCACTAGGGGCCTCATTATTTAACGCGAAATGGCCATTATTTAACGCGAAATCGCCATTATTTAACTAGTTAAATAATGAGATTTGCAGTTAAATAATGGCCCTTCAGAGTGGAAAAATGAGTCTCGCCGTGGAAAAAAATGCACCCAACCCCTTGAAATTTCTTTTTGGGGTGGGGGTATTTTGACTATTTTTGGCCATCTGAGGCCATTCCAGCCCTTAAAAGTGGGAATAAGTGCCTTACTTCCCCTTTAAATGCCACGGCGAAATAGCTACCCTGTATTACCTTAGGAAAATCCCCAAAAAGCTGACCTGCGTGAAAAAAAAACAGCAGTGAAAGCAGTGAAGAGTGAGTGACTCAAATGACGAAAAGTGAAATAAAACGACTTACTTGCCGCCAAATGAGCCATTATTTAACACTCGTTACTGTTTTTTTTTTGCACGAGGGCCCGTTAAAAATTCGGGAACTCGAGTTAAATAATGACTCATTATTTGTTGGCAATAAATAGCTATTTTTTTTCCAAGGAAAGGAAATAAGGAAAATTAAGTAACACACTCCCCCCCCACTACTACCCTTAGATGTCAAGCATATATGAGGACTGCAGAATATGAGATTGGTTCTGTTTTTTGGTATTTTTTTTTTTTTTTTTTGCTTCCATTCCCCTAAAAATATTGTGGTATACCATAAGAGTTGCGGGTCGAACAGGGGGGCCGCTGATTTTGTGAGAGAAGCTGGAGATGCCTTGGAGGGTAGGGTCCATAGCGTAGGTGTGGTGGGTGGGGGGCGTGGATGCAAGAAGACGTGGGGAGTGAAGAAGCATCCCGAAAACCACTTCCGACACCACTTTGTGCTGCCTGGCAGCCGCAAGCATCACTGGATTCGCCGCAATATGAAAATTCCAGAACAAGTTTCCATGATAAAAACCCCTGAAACACATGTACATCGTCAACGCAGTACTAAGCGCCGTGCTGTTCGACCGCCGGCTTATCTTGTACAGAGACACTGCTTTAGGGGCTGCCCTGTACCTTATTAACGCGCTTGCCATTTTTTTTTTAAATCTTCTTCTCCCTTCTTGTGTGTAATGTAACGTTGAGGGATATAAAAAAAAAGAAAGAAACAGATATCATACTGTAGATGAAAAAGTACTAGATGCTAATCTGGATTGGGAACGAATTGAAAAGCTTGGTATGTGTGCGTGTGTTGTGGGGTTGAAAGGGAACGAGAGATTAAAACAAAGGGGCGGGGGGAGGTGGGGAACTCGACGGGCTTCCTCGTTCGATTTGAATGGATACCACCCTGCTCTACTCTCATGCCGTGGACGAAAGAATATTCGTTCCAGGGCCCCGTTCCATTTCTTCTCTCTCTTTGGGGGGGGGGGGGGGGTTATTCCTTCTTTATTACACAAGTGAATCCGCCATTTTTTGTTTATCGCTATGATTTCGATTTTACAATGGACAAAAAAATGTAACTTGTATCAAGGCAGGTTCACTCGTATGGTTCTTCGTTATTTTTTTTTTCTTTTCCCCCTTTCTTTAAATTCTCATTCCTTTTCTTTCTTATCCTCCTTTTTTTTTTTTTTACCTTTAAATTATCTTCAGGTCGGGTCACCTTTAAAGAACACAAAAAAAAAGGAAAGGGAAAGGGGGAAATGAAACAACAGCTTTTAAATTAAAAAAAGAAAAGCAAGATAAAACAGACTCTACAGCTTTTGC
Source organism: Diplonema japonicum (assembly GCA_964019335.1). NCBI lineage: Eukaryota > Euglenozoa > Diplonemea > Diplonemida > Diplonemidae > Diplonema > Diplonema japonicum. The sequence continues at coordinate 308,270 of OZ025680.1, forward strand.
ACATGGGTTTTTTTTTTCCTCTTTTTTCTTCTTCTTCCCTTTCTTCTATTTCCACAACGGAATAAAAACACCGTTTAGAAAAGGAGAAAAAAAGGGGGGGGGAATATTTTTAAAGTTTTTTTGTTCCAGTTTCCACCTCATTCTCTCACTTTTTTTTTTTTGGGAAAAAAGGGAGGATTTTAAGGACCGGTACCGCGTAGCAGTTTCTTAAACATATCGAGGGTGCCCATCCTTAAAAAAAAAAAAAACAGAGAAATAAAAAAAAAACTTTTTTTTTCCCCCTTTCCATGTGTAAATAAATTAACTGTTGTATCAAATAGCAAAAAAAGAAATGTCATTCCTTTGCCCCCCCTCCCCCCCAATCTAAGGCAGCCACGCACAAATAATCAAAGGCCTCAATTCTGCTTACAAAACTTAACCCTCAACGGGCGGATGTTGAAGCTGTGCCGGTATCGCGCAAGCGATTACTAAAGAACACAAAAATAAATAAATAGATATACTGTGGAAGGTGACTATGGGAAGAGAGAGGCAGTGAGAGAAGAAAATGAAAAAGTTGGATGGAAGCGGGAGGGGAAGTCCCCTCCCCCCCCCCTTTTTTTTGAACTCTATTCATTTGTTCTCCACCAATCCTCCTATATTTACTTCTCCGGCATTTTTTCCCTTTTCTGAATTGCGCTTTTGGTAGTTGGTCACCCTATGTTAAAAGGGGTGAAACAAGTTGCAAGAAAGTAAATACAGGTTTTTTTCCCCCCCCCTCGTTGTCAGTTCACTCGAATTGCTGTTATTTATTCAATTTCTAAAAAAAAAGGGGGGATACCTAGAAAATGGAGGAAGGGGGGGGGGGCAACCGACTGGAGAAAAAAAACAGAAAAAAAGTTACTACTGTACTATGGAGAAGAACAAAGAAAAAAAAAAAAAAAGGGTGGAGTGCTGACTAGACCCCTAAGTTTAGAAATGCTCGAAGTCCTTCAAATCTAAGTTTCCAGAATGCCCCCTAGATTAGTTTGAGTTTTTCTAAAAGTTGGGTAAGAGCAATTATGAAACCTTGGGGGGCTGTGTCAGAAACTTTTTTCCCCTAAAAGACAGACCTTGAGTACTTCTCAAACCAAGGGAGTTGATTTTGAGCATTTTCCCAAACTTTGGGGTCTAGTCAGCAGTTTTCTCAATTAAAAAAAAAAAAAAAAAAAAAAAAAAAAGGCCATCGCGCACTTTGCCCAGGTTGCCAGAAGAAAGAACAAGAAAAAAAGAAAAGGAAGAGGGGCGGAACAAATAAAAATAAATATACTACCCCCTTCTGTTTCTTTCTTCTTGCATCTCTTCCTCTCTTCTTTTACTTAATGCCCCGGTCCACCCATCTTTCCTTTTGGCGACAAAAAGAAGAAAAAAAAAACCTTACACCAGGCGTTTTATATTGTGCGCACTAGCACGCTGATTTCTTTTTTGGGGTAATTCACTTAATGCCCAAAAAAAAAAAGTCAAAAATTCACTTAATAAAATCAGAGGTTGTAAATAATAACTAAGGGGGAAGAAAAAAAAAAACTGTTTTCCAAAACCAATTGTGGATATTAAGTGAATTACCCCTTTCTCTTTATAATTTTATATTTTTTTTTTTAAGCAACCCCTATAATAAAAAGGGTAAGCAAAACTGCACAAGTCAAAGAATGCTTGTTGCACCGACTAAAAGAAGAAAAAAAAACACGGAAGAAAAGGCCATCATTTGTACAATACCCTCCCAATAAAAAATATTAAAAAAAAAAAAACATAGTAGTGACCACAATTGAGACTGCATTTGAGAGGGAGAGATCCTAACCTCGCGCGTGACCATTTATGGGGGCTTTATCAAAATACATGCCTCCTCCCCCCTTAATCTTCACATGTGAAAATAAATACTGCAAAGGCGGCAAAGTTGGGTGGTCACTCCCCCCCCCCCCCCCCCCTCTTTTTTTCATTGGATGGGTTAGAGGGCAATGTTTCTAAACAATAAACAACGACTTCAATAGGGCACTTGCTGTTCCTGCCAACACTACCCCTAGAGTAGAACCTATACCGCCTCAAAGAAACAAAAAATGGGGCTTTCTTGAAAAAAAAGAGGGGGGTAAACTCTACACCACTCTGCAAAGCGGCAGTCTATAGAGAAATAAGACACAACAAAATTCACTGTGATGGGGGGGGGGGGGGGGGGTGTTTAGCAAAAGGGATGGGGGCAAGATCACTGCTGAATCAAGAAAAAAAAATTTTTTTTGGCCCAACTGACCTCGCGATATTTTTTTTTTTCTTCTTTCAAAAAGAAGAATAGAAGGGGTGTGTGTGTGGGGGGAGGGGGAGGGGGGAGAAAATCTCAACATTCCCCCTCATCCGTATCATTTCCATCTTCGCTCTCGTCAGTGAGGTCATCCTCCTCTTGTTCCGTGGGCACAAAGTGAACCACAGATGGAAGCTCTAAAGTGAATCGCACCTTCTTGATATCATCCCTGACTGGGACAAGAAACCGGGCGACCGAAGGGGTCGTCTTCACAGTCGATACCGCAGGAGGGTGCGGCACAGGGCTACACACCACACAAACCCCCGGTTTATAATGATTACCAATCGACACTGGCGCGCTATAAGGATAACTGCCCACCCACCAAAGACAAGGCGGCGGGTTGCTCACCGCCTTGTTGAAAATATCCGAATACGAGACATCCAAGCAGTCATCGGTTAGATACAGCACCCAGTTTGAACCGTTCCTAGCAGGGCCCAGGTTGGACTCACGCGGGGTGACTAACAACCGCATATGTGCTACCTCTTCCACATCGTCCACATGCTGTATCATCCACAGTTTGTCATTGTGTGATACGGTGACACCAGGCGCGTTTCGTTTGCTTGTTAATTGTAGTTTCGGTGGTTGCCAAACAACCCCTGCATCGTCCACCATGGTGGGCCTTTGTTGAGCATTGCATGTTGACCATGCATGCGCCCATTTCCCGATTTGCGGTGTCACACGTTCCGCAGGCGACGATACTATAGGTACGGTATCATTGCCTTCGTCCTGTTCCACGACAGTCGATACGTTTGTGTATTCAATATGCCGGCGGAACCCTCTTGAAGGTGATGACGGGGGTGGGCTTCTAGGGGATAATGCGTGAGGGAAAGGTATGCTCAACCCTGACAGCATTAACGCCTTTGTCTGCCGTTCTATCGATTCCCTGTTGGAGATGGATCGTTTCCTGCCGTGTGCAGCGGGGCTTAATGGTGGTTTTGTTGCGAATACTGCGCTGAAAGGGAAGCCCAGTGGGAGGACAACATACTCTTCAGACTGTGAAAGCTTCTCCAACGAGTTTACCTCCGTCCCGTCCCTCAACCATAAGCAGTTCGGGTAGGGTCGGATCGGTGGTGTAACACTTGCGCAGCACTGCGCAATGACATCGCTGAAGCACCTGACTCGCTTCAGCTTCAAGCAGGTAGACACCCCATTGGTCGCCATCCCATTGATTACAGTCAGAGCCTTAGGTATCCCTTTCAAGACATGTTGTGTCAGTTCAGGGTCTAGCCTCGCACGAACATTAGGAGTAGGGGGTTCATAGGTGGATTTAACCTTGACAGGGCCCTCCGGTACAGGCCATCTTCCTTTAAGCTGCCGACGCTTTGCAGGTGTGTGGGTTCTCCTTGCCCTGCCCAGGTCAATTATGTTGAATCTTGTAAGCGTCGAAGTGTGTGCTTCATTCATTTTTTTTTTCTTTTTTTGGTCACCAACCTTTCCTTTTTTTTTTTTTTTTTTTTTTAAATGGAAGATGCGAAATGACGAAGCATGATGAGATTTGGACGGAGCGACACAGTATCGTTTACCACCGTGACCGCATCAGGAATGTAGTTTGGGGTAAGAAAAATATTGAGATTTTGTTGGTGAAGGGGGGTAAGACAGCAGATAGCGAGTTTTTTTTTTTTTTTTTCCCCTTCCCCTTCCCCCTTGCCCGTACGTGGGCAATTCTTACCTCAACCCTCCCTCCCTCCCCCATAAAAAGAAGGGAAACAAAAGAAACACATAAGAAAGGTTGCATTTTGACAAAATAGTTCATTCTATTGGTTTTTCATTCCTATCTTTTTTTTTTAAAAGGGATGGGGGTTCTCTTACAGGCACCACTACTTTTGGATGAGTTGCTTTTTAAAAGTCGTAAAGGGGAGGTGGTGGGGGGAGGGGAGCAACAACGGTAATGCAAATACCAAAGCAGGGAGAGATAGCATTCATGGAATGGGGAGAGAGAAGACCAGTTGTGGTTCAACAAAAAAAAAAAAAAAAAGAAAAGAAAAAAAAACATTGCGCCCACACGTCGTCTAGGGGAAAGGTGAATGGTGCAGTCACGCACGTATGTACTTTACTCTTTCCCCCCACAAAACTAAACAAAAAAAAAATTCTTTTTTTTTCTTTTTTTTTCTAACACGCTGTTGAAGCTCTCGGATTTTCATAATCCTCGCCGCAATCTTCATCATCCTCACATGGCTCGCTATTTATACTGCAATTGGAAATTTAATCTTTTTTTTTTTTTTTTTCCCCCAGCATACTAAGAAGATCCAGCAGAAGAACGCCCACGATGGATGCCTTTGTTGCGCACTCTGCGCTCGAAGAGAAGGACCTTTTTTTTTTTTTTTTATTTCCCTCATACCTGTGAGCTCACGCCCCACAAGAAATCCAAATGCATCTGTTGGATTCTGAGCGGTAAGTCGAGGATGGAGGTGCGATCAGAATTCACCTCTGAATGGGAAGCAGGCGCAGAAGAAGAACAGGTGTTGTAGTTAGGAGTAGGAGTCTGCCTCGACACATTGGTGGGTTCTAGCAGAGGGTCAGTCTTGGCAGAGAGAAGCTGGAGTGTATGAGTCCTACAAAAGAACACAACCAAATTAAACATGGGCATTAAAGGTGACACCACCGACCACAAGCCTGCCCAGTCGTGTGTACAAGACAAGCGCAGCCACCCGTAAAAGGTAAGCAAAGGCGCTACACCGCGAAGGGCGATTGAGAGAGGCAAGAACAGGATCCGCGGGGCAACACCTGTCCTCTTTGAACGAAAATTTGTGAACACATAAACACAACAAATAGATGCCGTGGTAAACAACACCAAGTAGAAAATAGTTAAAACATGCTCAGCTGCCTCTTCTGTAGTCGATGTTTCCTGTGAAGGGCAAGGTGACTTTAATTTCCACCACACAACCAATGTGACTTGTATCAAGGGGACTATGAAGAATAAGGCGACGAATGCTTTCAGAATCTGCCTGGGGACCACTTCAAACCGGTAAAAATGGCAGGCATCTAGTGCAGCTAAGTAGCACAGCATTGCGGTCCAGAAGACACCGCAAACCTCTGTCGAAATCCTTATCGTTTCCATAAACCTGCAGGTTCCCTCTTTGCTGTACCAGCTGTGCCCGTCACCTACGGTATGCCTTGCCACTACTATCCACCATAGGCATAATACCATATCCCCTGCGGCTATTAGTTGCAACCCCTTATGTGCCATGCTCCTGAAGCCCTTGAGCCAGCTGGTGGCTACCTGTAGTGCTGCGGCTATGAACCCTATTCCTGCTAGTGCCATGTACATTTCATCGTGAACCCATGAAGGCATTTCAGTTTCGCCGTATTGCCATGCTTGGTTACAGGGGGGCATTTTTTTTTTTTGCTGGGTGTTTTTTTTTTTTCCCTTCTTTTTTTCTCGCGCCCCCCCCCCCCCCCCCTCCCTCCCCCCCACGCCCCTCTTTTCCTCCTTTTTTTTTTTTTCCCCCCTGGCAGGAATAATAAAAAAAAGAATTCATTGAAACGAATCTTTTTTTTTTCCAGCAAAAGATAACCAATTTTATTTTATTTTTCTCCTCCCCCCATTTTTTTCCCTCTTTTTTGTTTTGTTTTCTTTGGTTTTTTTTTTTCTTCTTTTTTTTTCCCCTCTCTCTACGCATTGTGTATCCTCGAGCGGAGGATATTTTTAGATTTTGCATACCTGTGAAGGAATAAAAAAAGGGGGGGGGGGGCAACATACATGCAGAATATTGGTGCAATAACAAGAAGTACTATCAAACCACAACCGGCCAACCACGCCGTTGTGCTGGGGATTTCTGTTAATGTTGGCATGTTTTTTTTTTCCCACCCCCCTCCCTTTTCTTATCCCCCCTTTTTTGTGGTTTTGTTGTTTTGTTATTATTTAAATTTTATTTCGGGCAAAACCCTTTATATTCCGAAAAAAAAATTTTTTTTTTCTTTTTTTTACATGAATCTTATGGCTGCTCGTATTCTCACTCTCTCATCTGTGTCCATCGTCTCAGCCTTGACCCTCTGCGCGGCAGCTAAGAGAGGTTTAAAGTCGAATCCCTTGATAAGGGAAGGTGTAAATGTTTCAGCAGATACCACAAATCCTAAGATTTTAGCTAAGTCGCCAAGGGCGGTGGGGTAGCGGGCTGCCACAGTGGGAAGGGCCTGAAGACAATCGGAATAAGCAAGTTGCGAGAGGAAGAGATCCTCAGAGAGGGTAGACGAAAGGGTGTGTGAAAAGGCAAGCCGTAAAAGGGACGCGCACAACGGTACACCACCGTGCCGAGCCGAGAGGGAAAAATATTTCGAAACAACCGAAAACAACAGCCTGACTTCTAGGTCGTGAACAGCCTCAGGTAGCTCCAAACTGACTAGAAGCACCTCTAGCGCAGCAATTTCATACTCTTCATCATCCGATTCATCCTCACTGTTGCCTAGTATCCTCAATAAAAAGTTCACCCGCCCGTGTTGAATAACGCTCGCGATGGCCCCCACCCCCCTGTCCCACACTGTGCCCTGACCACCTCGTTCAAAGTCTGCTATAGTCTTCAACCTCCTCAATCCTTCTAAGTCGCCCTCTTCCATGTCCTCGCATATCTCTTCTGCTTCTTGCTTCAACCGTTCATAGATCAGAAGTCCTGTGTCGTCTGCTGCAGAGATGCGATATGACTCAGATAAAACAGGAGGGGCCGACATTTTTTTTTGTGTAAATGAAAAAAAAAAATGAAAAAAACTGGAATTTTAAAAATTCTTTTTTTTTTTTTTTGCTACTCCGAAAGAGATGAAACAAAAAAAAAAAAAAAAAAAAAAAAAGCTAGGGGAGAATTGTGAAAAAAAAAAGAAGAAAAGAAGAAAAAACTCATAGTAAAAAGACAATCCCACTTGAGGACCAGCCTCAAAAAAAAAAAAAAAAAAAAAAAAAAAAAAAAAAAAAAACAATGAAGTTTTCTTTTGAGAGGCCCCATTGGTTTTCCCTTTTTTTTCCGGTCGCTTTGTGAATTGATGCTCAGGTTTACAACAAAAAGAAATATCTATGTTGCTCCTATACTGATGAAAAATATTTAAAGATTTTTTTTTAAAAAAAAAGAATTTCTTTCTTGCAACAAAAAGATCTTCGAGAGTAGAAGCATCTTCATGGGCCAAGAAGATAATTGAAACCATTACGCCACACAAAAGGTTAACAAAAAAAAAAGGAAAACTAAATAAAAGCGAAAGGTTTGGTAATTTGATCTAGGCCCCTCCTCCAAACCTTGTTCTCCGTGCCCCATCTATGCTATTTCTTTTCTTGGTTGTACGTGCGTGATAAGGGGAGTGGAGGAGGGGGGAAAAAAAGAGAGAGACTTAAAAAAAAATAGCACGGGTGATAGGTAAAACAAGGAGAACGAGAACGAGTTTCTCAGAAAGAAAGAAAAAATAAATAAGGAAAACAAAAACTCAGTCTGCACAACCCTTTTTTCGTT